>CM050432.1:23439406-23835136 GCA_027564155.1 Gymnocypris eckloni scoliostomus | reverse complement strand
AAATAGGTTTAGCAAAACAAATGTGATTATTTTTGAAAATATTGTGATTATTTTGATACACCTGTAAATATACATATATATATATATATATATATATATATACTTAACTGCAGACACAAACACAAATACAAATATTTTAGTGTCCTTTATTCTCCTATAAAGAATCACAATTGTCTCTTATTATCCTTTTCTGACCGTACGTTAGCTGCCAGTGGTGCTTTCTGATTGAAGCCAACAAATTATTATGCCAATCTAATCTCTTTGGGATCAAATAAAATTGTAGTTCGGGGTTTTTCTGATGACTGTTTTTACAGCACAACATATCCCGGGCATACTGTAACCTTATGAACCTTCTGGGAGTGTTTCGTTGATCTTCCTTTGGTAGTTGTGGCAGCTGTGACCATAGACTGACAGGTCACGCAGCTGTGACTCGGACACAAAAATGGCGGCAATAAAACACTGTGACATCACGTAGAACCTATGAATATATGCAAAATTCATTTTACACTTATTTGTTTGTCGAGAGAGTGAAAGGGTGTGAATATGCACGAAGTAGCCGTGAGACAGCATGTTCGTTACGTTCGTTCGTTTACGGCAATAATCTGACTATAATTCGATTTCCAATCAGTTATTACTCCACCTACATAACGACATTATATAACATTGAACCAGCATTGTTCAAACAACGGATGTGCAAGAAAGTAACAGTTGTGTGAGCAGTTACTTTCCCCTATATGATGGTAGTTTATCAGCTTATACGTTGTCGGAAATGCACCCCTGAACATCAAACAACAACCGAACATTCTCAACAGCCTAGCAACCACTTAGTATCAATGTCAGCACATTGCAAGCATCGTATAACTACCTGTTTTTGATCATGTTAGTAACATTCTTAGTCTTAGTAAAGTGTAGGTGTAAGTTCGGAAATAAGTATGAATAATTATAAATCACTTATAATGCTGAATGGCTGTAAAAATTGTTCATAGTAGGCTACTTAGTAAAAAAATGTATTAAACAAATATTTAAAATATCAAATATTTAAAAAATGGATATGCGTGCATATGTTTCTTTGAAAATTTGTGCTTGCAAAAATGTAAGTCATCTCATCCAACCCGTTTTCTTTATTAATTAATTCAAAACTCCAGGCTACTACATTTTTGCTCTACAATCTTAAAGCAACCAAAAAAATCACAAGTTGTGTAGGCTCACCATTGTGTCCGTGTGGTGGGCAGATACAGGCTTGTTCTCCACACGGTCAATGTTTCGCAGGAAGTTGACATCTGATTGCCTCTGGGGAGTTCTCTGGAAATGGGATTCTAGAAACACTCCGGGCATCAGCTTAGCCACCCGTCCACGGGACTGGGCCTGAAGCAATTCCTCATTAAATCCTAAAGCCTTTTCCTGACTGAGAACACCCATGTGCTGATACACGGGGCCAGTCAATCCATTAGCCATGAGCCGACGCGGTATCTGATAAACTTCATCGTCCACAGAGTTGACCCCTGAAATATAGACAAACAGAGTTTCACATCATAGCTGTTACTTTATAATATCTGGAACGGTCTATGACCAATTACAGTGCAGGATCACAACTGTCCATTTTATATTATACTGTTTTTGCATATTGCTAACCAAGTTGGCTTATTTAAAGTCGACTTCAGTTGGTTTATTGTAATTATGTGGATTGTAAATATGTATCTGAATAACAACTTAAATAAGTCCAAATTGTAATGAAATCGGGCTGGCAGCTTTCTAAGGAGTATCAACCATTGTGAAGAACTCCAAACCATCTGAGTGTAAGAATGTAAAACACCTAGTGACCATGCATAAAGGAAACGGATATAGATGTCCAATACAAATGTGAAACTTGGACCACTTGGAGCCAACAATATGAGAAACCTAAGAACCCAAATGAAATAAATGACAGTCACTCTTAAAATAAAGGTTCTTTATTGGCATCTATGGTACCACGAAAATATGACGGCGTTTTAGTGCCACATAAAAAAATAAAAAAAAATCTAAGATTACGAGATTAAAGTCGTAATATTTCGAGAATAAAGTCGAAACTACGAGAATAAAGTCGAAATATTACGAGAATAAAGTCGTAATATTACGAGAATAAAGTCGTAATATTACGAGAATAAAGTCGAAACTACGAGAATAAAGTCGTAATATTACGAGAATAATGTCGTAATATTACGAGAATAAAGTCGAAATATTAGAGAATAAAGTCGTAATATTACGAGAATAAAGTCGAAATATTACGAGCGAATAAACTCGTAATATTCGAGAATAAACTTCGTAATGTCTGATTAAACTCTAATATTTTGAGAAAAATCACAGAATTGCTAGAAACAATGGATGTGGAGGATTTGGTTAAATCCTACTTTAGATTAGGATTTAGCAATAAGGAAATTCTTTGTCTTTTGGCGCATCAGCGGAGTTATAATTAGTAAAGGACACTGCAGCGGTTATGTGAAAGCGTAATTTATTCAGAAGAAAAATAACGACGTCGCCAGTACTTCAGCCGGGGTCCTAACGCGTTGTGGCATTATGGCATATTCGGAGACGTCGGCGCAGTTCAACTCCTTCAGGGTCGATTTCTTTGATCACCATCCTCATAGTCTCTTGAGAAACAACATATCCTCTTCGAATAGCACGCAGATGTAACCATCGATATCCTTGGAGTCGACCACTGGTCGCCATCTCAGACTGCACAAAAGAGGCAATTTCCTCAATGTCTGTCTGATTTTTTCTTCTGAATAAATTAAGTTTCCTACATAACCGCTGCAGTGTCCTTTTACTAATTATAACTCCGTGCTGATGCGCCAAAAGACAAAGAATTTCCTTATTGCTAAATCCTAATCTAAAGTAGGATTTAACCAAATCCTCCACATCCATTGTTTCTAGCAATTCTGTGATTTTTCTCAAAATATTAGGAGTTTAATCTCGTATTACTACGAGTTTATTCTCGAAATATTACGAGTTTATTCTCGAAATATTACGACTTTATTCTCGTAATATTACGACTTTATTCTCGTAACATTTCGACTTTATTCTCGTAACATTACGACTTTATTCTCGTAATATTTCGACTTTATTCTCGTAACATTTCGACTTTATTCTCGTAACATTACGACTTTATTCTCGTAATATTACGACTTTATTCTCGTAACATTTCGACTTTATTCTCGTAACATTAGGCTACGACTTTATTCTCGTAACATTTCGACTTTATTCTCGAAGTGTTTCGACTTTATTCTCGTAACATTTCGACTTTTTTTCTCGTAGTTTCGACTTTATTCTCGTAGTTTCGACTTTATTCTCGAAATATTACGACTTTAATCTCGTAATCTTAGATTTTTTTTTTTTTTATGTGGCACTAAAACGCCGTCGTAAAAACGCCGTCGTACTAAGAAGCTTTAACATCCACGGAAACCTTATTTTGCACAAAATGTTCTTTATTTATTTATTTATTTTTATTTTTAAGAGTGTCAATGGACCCAACGATGACTATAAATGCTGCTTGCAGCTCATGGGATAGACTTAACTCTGAAATGTAAATTCTGTCATGATTTACTCATCACCATGCCCTTCTAAACCAACTTGCCCCTTTTGTAGGATTTTTCAAATGTATAAATAAAACACTGATTATTAGAGTATGCTATACAAATTCAAAATACTTCAAAATTCCCCGTTTCATTCATTGTGTGACTTGCTGTTTCTGTAATTGTTTGTGAAATGTACTAGCAATTTTTTTGTGCACTCAAGTCAGTCTAAATAAATAATTACTGCAAATGATTAAATATGTTACGTGCTATATAAGTGAAGTAAGATATACTTAAGCCTGTTATGAGAAGCATAACCATAATTATGGAGTGTAACCACATGTAATATAAATCACAGTAATGCTATGAGCAGCACAAGACAACATAATAATGAACATGTGCAAAGCCATTTCTACTGTACCTGATCTAAGCTTCAGAGATGATTATGCTTGGGTGCATTATTATTCCTTTTAGCACTGACTGACAGAAGATAAACAGTTCCATGTCTAATAAAGGTCCGTATATTTCACTTTGTTCTATGAGCTGCACTGTTTATTTTAATTATATTAAACAGATTGAATTGACCCCTTCAAATTATCCCATTGCCTATGTTATTAAAACGCACAGCATTGCCAAATAAACGCCCAGTTCACTCATTACAATAGCAAATAAGGACATTATTATAGCAGGAATGTATACAGACGATTTCGATAACGTGTTTAGCCTCACCTGTGACGTGCAATCCCATCAATGAAAAAATAACGACTAAATCTGTGTTCACGAACATGATTCTTCTTCTTGTACTACAAATACATTATGGCTTTTTGAAAACCAGTCGATGTTGCAGTGTCTCTATGGTTAAGACACTGAAACGATGGCTGTTTAATACAATAATTCTGCATCTGCAGAGGATCACACACCCCGATGTTTCTCTCTAGCGCCGAGAGGATCCATTTGGGGAATCGATTCGTTTGGTTGATTCATTTAAAAGAACCAATTCAGACGCCGATCCAGATCTGATATGTTATGTCCGGTCCATCCCAGAACATAAAAAGCATCATTTAAAACGAGTGTGTATTTTTTTTGACAAATGCTATGATAATCAATGAAAATCATACACACAGAGCTCGTGGGACTAGGCATTGTGCTTTTTCTGAATTAACCCCACTGTTCATCCCAGCTTTGTTCTATATTACTTGTTAATACTATGTTGTTTAGCATTCAAACATCCACCCACCTCACAAACTAAGGTCTTTATTTAGTCTAGTGATTCACTCTGGACGCTCTGCGATTCTGTTCGAATGAATCTTAAGAATCGGTTCGAATGAACGATTTGTTCATGAATCACTAGTTTTCAGAAAAGAACAGGAGTGGGAGGAGAAAAACATAAGCTGAAAAATTAATAAGCTTTATTTGCCAACATGAGAACACATACAGATAGCTATACAAAATCCCTCAGTAAATGAATAGATCTGCACATATTCAATTGTTTATTATAGCAGTATTAGAATAAGTTATTGTATATACAGTGCAGGAAATAGTATACAAAATCCCATGATTTTAATTTCAGCCACAGTTCACAGTTGTCCAGGCTGTCTGAATTTAACAAGCACCGAGAAGACCAGGCAAAAGTTTAGGCAAGGTTTTGTCAAGCCAGTGTTAAGTGTCTTGACAAGCTGATGATAGGCCTATGTTTATTGCCTGTGTTGTCCCACATCTCCGCTCCATAATGCTGCAATATAATCATTCGAGTGACATTTTTACATGACTTCATACTATATTAACATATATAGACTTAGCCTATATAGTATAGGCCTACATACAGTAGCAGTATATAGCATGTTATGTTCCCATTCTCACAAAGGATGAGTTTATTCATTGTGGAATTGCGTTTGCTCAGTGAAGTCGAAAGACTTGATTCTATCAGATGTCTAATCCCACGACACCGAAAAACTTAAAAGGCGTGTAAATATTAAAGCAGTCTTGATAGAAACGTGGCCCTTTGATTGTCAGTATCAACTAGTTCTTTGTGCAAAACCTTTTATAGATCAGATTTGATCAAGGAAAGACTAAAAGGAAAAGTCACATGGGCTCTTCATTCAGAACTCCTGCTGTATAAAACGCTGTGAACCAGAGGAAATAAATTAATATAAAATAAAGAAATCAGAACAATGACTGCAATCATGTTTTTGCTGAGCGAAATTAATGATTGATTTCTAATTTTTTCATAGTTGTGTTATTTCATATACTATTTATCGTTTTTGTTCATTTTTTATTATTCATTTAAGTCATTTTAGCACTTCAGATTAAACTAAATGAAAATGAGAAATGTTTCCTTGTAAACTTGATTTTATTATGTTTTATTTCATTTAATTTTAGTTTCAAGTACATTTCAAGTTTTAGTTCTAGTTGACAATAATAGTGTTATTGATAACGCTATTAATAATAAGTGTTAATAATAGTGTCCCTGTGTGAATCTCTACAGTGACGTTGCTGATCCTCAAGCGCGTCTCCCCACCATCCTCAAACCCTTCTAAACACTCAACATGAGAGGCATCACAAATCCTCCAATTTCTACTCATGCACAAGTAAGAGGATGTATAGGATGTTATTTATTCTGTCCAGATCCGCCAAGTCAGTCTCACTGCTGCGTCGTCTTGTGTTGTCGTCTTCTCTGTTGTTGCCATGGTGATCTGATATCTGACATTCACCATGCAGCAACAAGCATCCCTGCCAAAATGCATGGCCCAAAATAGATCTGATGTATTTTATGTGATTAGTCAGAGGGTAAATGCACTCCTGCAGCTGAATCCATCTTGGATCTGAAATGGTTTGACTGCTCTTCATTTCTGGACAGTGATCGTAACAAGCAGCTTATATATATCTAGATGTTTTACACATTACTAATTCAACATTAATTTTATTTTTTGTATACTTTTACATATCTTTTTGTAATTAGTAAAAGAAAACTCAGACAAAAGACTTACATAAAAGTCACACTTTAGTAGATTAGCCTATTAAAGTCAATTAAAGGGTTAGTTCACCCCAAAATGAGAATTCTGTCATTAATTAGGGGAGAGTGGGGACAGTTGCAACATGTGGCAGTTGCAACATTGCTGATTTATCCAATCAGGAATGAGCTGGAGTCATGACACTCCTACTGCACATGCTCAGTATGCCCCTCCTTCTTTCTGGAAGTTAACAGCCACATGTGAAACTACCTTATGGGAGAACTGAAATTCAAGATAAAAAAGTAACTTTTTTTACAACTAGATTTTTTGTCATAATGTCTAAACTGTTTAAGTATTGATCTTTATAGTTTTATAGTTTGAATGTGCAGTTTCTTAGCTCTTAACAGACTTAGGTACAATGTGTTCAAGCTAATTTGTTAGGCTAGCATCACTAGTTTTAAGATGGCTGCCAGGGGGTGGGACAGTTGCAACGCATTGTTGCAACTGTCCCCACATGGTGTTGCAACTGTCCCTCATGACAATAATAATGACAATTAGATATTTTTTTTTATAAAAGGCAAATCAGTGGTTTGATAAAGAACATATTTCAATAGCCAGGTGTCTCCTCTTTGTATTTCAGCAAATTGCTTTTTTAAAAGTCAAACTAGGCTGCAGTGTATCCTACATTTTCTGTTCTGTTTTTTCAGTATGCCACGAGACAGGAAAAGGATAACAGATAGGGGTGTCCCTCTACCTATTCTGTCCTTAGCTGCTGCTGTAGTGAGCAATGATGGCAGGACAGTGAGGTCTGTGGCAAAAGAGTATTTTTAAATAAGTAACAGTAACCTCAGGAGAGAGAGGAACACTGGTAACAGTTGCATGTGCAGGCAATGCATTAGGGAACATGATTCCACCCATGTTCATATTCCCGCGGGTTAACTTCAAGGACAATTTCATCCGCGATGGCCCGCCTGGATGCATTGGAGCCGCCAATAAATCAGGGTGGATGATGGAGGACCATTTCCTTCAGTTCCTTAAACATTTCCACCACCACACAAGGGCCTCATTGGATGCCAAAGTCCTCTTGATCCTTGATAATCATTCCTCCCATCTTTCTGTAAGAGGAATAGATTTCTGCAGAGAAAATGGCATTGTCATGCTACCGTTTCCACCCCATTGCTCCCACAAATTACAGCCACTCGATCGTACCGTTTATGGCCCCCTAAAACGTCATGTCAAAACATTTTGCGATACCTGGATGAGAAGTCACCCAGGCCTGACGATGTCCATCTACGACATTCCTGGAATTATTAGGTTGGCCCTCCCATTGGCTGGAACACCAGGCTATGTGCAGAATGGCTTTAGCAGCACTGGAATTTGGCCTTATAACCGAGATAAATTCAAAGACAGTGACTTTGCACCATCTTTGGTGACAGACCGGCCGCCACCACCAGTTCTTCCAGAGCCAGCTGGGACATCTGCTCCATTGGAAGTTTCTCCGGTGCACGCTGGGACTTCTGCCTCTTCTGCAGTTCCTCCAGTGCAAGCTGGGAGTTCTGCTTCTTCTGCAGTTCCTCCAGTGCAAGCTGGGAGTTCTGCTTCTTCTGCAGTTCCTCCAGTGCATGCTGGGACTTCTGCTTCTACTACAGTTCCTCCAGTGCAATCTGAGTTCTCACCTGAGACTGTTAGACCTCACCCCAGAGCAGGACCACGGAAGATAACGAAAGCAAACGGTAGGGAAAAATGCAAATCGGCCATCTTGACAGACACCCCCGAAAAGGAGGCTTTGGAGAGGAAGAAAGCAAAAGTTAAGAGAAAGCCAACAAAAGTTAAGAGAAAACTGACAAAAAACACACTGGAAACAAGCCAACAAACCAAAACCGAGAAGAAAAAGCATACAGAGAAGGACAGTGACTCTGAGAAAGAAGAAGATTTTTGCCATGTCTGTTTGGAGAGCTACTCCAGAGCGAGCGAGGTGTGGCTTCAATGTTGGCAGTGCAAGGCATGGGCTCATGAAGCCTGCACTGATGGTGGTTCCATTTACGTTTGCCACAATTGTGAGTCAGATGGGGAATTGTGAATACTTGATGCTATGAAATAATCAGTTTGTGTTCTTTTGGTGGTGTTATGAAATTGTTAGGGCCTACATCAGTTTGTTGGATTGACAAAGGTGTTACATTGTTGTGTACTTGTTTTTTTTACTTTAATAAGTTAACTCAATGAACTCTGGTCTCAAATAAACTAAAAAGATTTGAAAAATGATGCCAGTATGAGTTTTATTACATCTAAATGACTGTTGCAACTGCCCCTCGGTACTGTTGCAACTGTCTATATGGGGACAGTTGCAACATTTTTCAGGGTCCATTTAAGTACAAATTACTTTCATATCATCACATGTACACATGTTGCAACAGTATGGGCAGGTAGGTGACATATATGGGTTTAATATATATATATTTTTGTCTTTCTAGTCGCTGAGAAACTGAAGGAAATGTAAAAAGTGTTGCAACCGCCCCCACTCTCCCCTACTCTCCCTCATGTCGTTTCAAACCCATGAGACCTTTGTTCATCTTCAGAACACAAATTAAGATGTTTTTGATTAAATCGGAGACCTATCTGCCCCTCCATAGACAGCAACACAACTGAAATGTTCATAGTATCACAACGCATCTGCACACTTTCTTATGTACTCCCCAAAATGGCGGAAGACATAACTCGGGGGAGAAGAATGGTTGAGTAAATTATGTTATTTTTGTGTTCTTTGCTCACAAAAAGTATTTTCGTAGCGTCGCAAAACTGAAGTTGAGCCACTGATGTCACATGGACAGTTTTACCAATGTATTTACTATGTTTCTGGACCTGGGAACATTTCAGTTGTGTTGCTGTCTATGGAGGGGCAGATAGCTCTCCGATTTCATCAAAAACATCTAAATCCGTTTTACGAAGATGAACGAAGGTCTTACGGGTTCAAAACGACATGAGGGTGAGTAATTCATGACATAATTCTCATTTTGGGGTGAACTAACCCTTTAACATTTTTGAATAATATAAATATAATATATATATATATATATATATATATATATATTAGGCCACTGGGTTAGTCTACTATATTGATATTTGAATCAGTTATTATATTTCTATTTCAAAAACCCTTTCATTTTGATTAAAATGTTTAAAAAACTAAGCAACCAAACACACACAGAATGCAGCTTAGTTTACTAAGAGTTAATGTTTAACAGTCGATCAACAAGAACATAAGCCATTTATAAGCATTGCTCCTGTTTTATTTATCTTACCTTATTTATATGTTTACATTTTAGCACTGGTGAGTTATATGGTATCTGCTGCTTTTAAAAGTCACATGACTTTCTAGCAGCTACTGTCACTTCTGAATATACAAAAAATTGTATAACTGTTGATATAATGGAAGTAAAACGTCTAATGGGAGAGGTTTAATGGCCTGGATGTTATCTCTGATTGGTCAGATACAGGGGCGCTGTAAGGGGGTGTTAGGACAATTCCAAGGCCCCGCATTAGAGGGGGTGCACCTGAGGGGGCAACGCGATTTCTTTTTACGGAGGGTGCTATGCTATTCAGGGGGCCCACGAATCATAGTCACGTGGTTACTACACTTTTACTACAATAAAATAAAGGTCAATTTACGTAAGGGTTTAAGTGCCAATGTAAGTTCATACCTGCTATTATTCACTGTCCAGACCAAGGTTATCACGTGGTTTCTGTTCATTTACTCTGCTCTGATCGGAATGGACCAATTATAGGCCGTTTCTCAAACGGAAGGCTGCATCCTCCGTAGGTCACATTTGCAGGCTGCATACGTTACAAAGGAAATCTTATTTTAGAATATGAAGTTATACATTTGACCATTATTCTTAGTTAAGTGTAAATTGTTGTAATATACTTTTGACTCGCAAATGTAATGCTCAGTTAACTGAAATAAACCAGGCTTTATGACGTATGCAGCCTACAAATGCGCCCTATGACTGTAATGTTGAAGAAACAATGCCTCATGTATTTATTGAATGTAGGAAGTATGAACAAGAATTAAGGAAAAATTGAATTCAGGATCTGCATTTTACGGTTTCAATAAAATGGTCAAGTGGAGTAAATAATAAAGCATTCTATGATTTTATTAGACAGACGGTATTGATAAATATAATATAAAACTCTGTTCCACACTCCGGAGGTGGCGGTAATGCACATTTGTACGTTGGTTGCCAGCCGCCGTTAAAAAAAAAAAAGAAGAAGAAGAACGCGAACAATGGAGGAGCCTTCCATCCTGATCAGCGCAGAGAAAATGAACAGAAACCACGTGATAACCTTGGTCTGGACAGTGAATAGTCAGTCAGTTTTGATTACCTGTTGGCTTTTGGTAAAGCAGTTTATAGAGAATAATGAAGCAGATTTACGTGTATATTTAGATATTTTAAAGCTTTTAAGCAATACATTAATATGCTCATAAATGTTAGCACACAAACGTCTACAGTAACATATAAACGCAGATAAATCTTCTGGGCCCCCTGCAGTAGTATCCCGTATGTTTGTCAGAGGAAACAGCGGATCACCTGACCCCCGCAAGTTCGTAACGTCAGAGCGGAACGCCATTAAACTGACGGCAGAGCTTCATCAGCCGCGAGGCAGTGTTTAATACAGGAATCAGCGCGGATCGGTGGCTGTTTGTGTGTGCTGCGGTCATCTGTGCATCTCTATGGCTGCTGTGATCGGCTAGGGGCTCGAATCAGGCTTTGTTTTTGTGTCAGGCTGAGAGTTTGGGCATGGCGACGGCTGGAGGAAAGACGTACTCGTTCAAGGTGGTGCTGCTGGGGGAGGGCTGCGTCGGCAAAACATCGCTGGTGTTGCGATACTGCGAGAACAAATTCAACGACAAGCACATTACCACTCTTCAGGTGAGAGAGTCCGTCTGATCCGACCTGGCTGTTATTCACTTGCATGCGCGACCCAGTCTTCACTCGTTTGTTTGTGGGTTCATCTGTAATATAAACAAACAGGCTACAATTTAAGAGTTGTGTCGATTAATTTAACGATTTATTAGCTTGTCATATTGTTTTGCTCAAGTTTGTTAATCTGTTTTGTTTTCGTTATTGAAATAGACCCTGGGCCTATATGGTGATTGCACAATAATAACTATAATATTTAAATACGGTAATTACTCAATATAATAATGTATATAGTTATGTAAGTGTATAAAATACATATAATATTTAACACGTCAAGCAGTGGCATGCTAATATGCTATGCTTTTATTTTTTCTAAATATAATTGTCTAATTTGTCATGATTATTATGCATGCGGGTTGTCATGTTATCACAGAGTTATTGTATTTTAGATCTTTGTAAACATTTGCATACATTTAATCTCAAATCTTAATGTGGTTACTAACTTGGTTAACTAAACTAGTCATTCATCAACTAACTGTTACTCATGTTAAGTTAGGGGAAGCTTTCTGGCCTTTTTGTGATTTGTATCCTTTACATAGGAACTAAAACCTTTAATTAATTTGTGATGTGTGCAGAAAGTACTGTAACTAACAATATTTGCTTATAATGGATGAGAAGTAACAGAATGAAGATCAGAAAATGTTGTAAATGTTTGGATTTTACATCATAACTAAATAACGTTACATCCTTAGTACAACTTAGTTTATGGTATGTAGGCCTGTCGCGATAGTCGATATATCCACTTATCGCACGATATATGGATATGAGCGCGATCATTTTTGGTGCCGCGATATATTGCGACTGATCATTTTTTTATAATTAAAAATAATGATTATATTAATTTTACATAAAAATGAATATCACCAACATTTTAGTCGATCAAGGCGCTACCTCTGTCATCTCGTCTGCTCTCTGTGGCGGAGGCGGGGCTTAGGCAGCGTCTCCCCCACACACATGCACACAGAGCAGACAGCGACAGGTGAAGAGAAGGCGTGAACCCACTGCGTTATAAAGTGTTTCGTGACAACTACAGCCAGTTAGGAAGAACAAGTCCCAATGGACTTGGTTTCAAAGCCGCAATCTTCAGCTCCAGTGTGGGAACATTTTGGCTTTAAGCCGAATGAGAGAGGAGAGCCAATTAACGTGAATGAGCCGGTATGTCAACTTTGTTTAAAAACAGTGGCAACGAAAAGAGGCAACACAACTAACCTAAAATCTCACTTAAAACATAACCATCCCACCCAGTTTTTCAATCTGGGAACAACAACCGCAGCTGGAGCTGGAGAGGGGTCTTCCAGACAGTTATCTGTTACAGATGCCTTTTCCCGACAGTGTAAATATAAACGTGACAGCGCGAAATGGCGCACACTCACAGATAGCGTAACTCGCTATATAGCCAAAGAGATGCAGCCATTAAACACAGTCGAAAAACCAGCTTTTAAAAATATGCTGCAAACTTTTTTATTCTTAAGAATAAAATGTTCTTTGAAAGAGTGCACTTGCATTATTATGCTATTATATTGTCATACTGTAATTATATAATCAGTGAAATAAAATTGTCTTAAAATGAAAATAATATCGTTTATCGCAATTAATTTTGGTGCAATATATCGCACAACAAAAAGTAGTTACCGTGACATGGTATGTCCATTTCAATATTTTGTCTCATTGCCATAAGACATAAACACCACATAAAAATCCATGTCACACATCATCATTGAAAAAAAACTTGAACGATCATAGCCATGATGATGACACCTTTATTAAAAAACATGTGATATTATTAAATGCATTATAACTTTTTCTATATTATTATAGTTTTAATGCAGTTTGTTCCTGTGATAGTAAAGCTACATTTTCAGCAGCATAGTCTGTCACATGATCCTTCAGAAATCATTTGTATATGCTGATTTTATGCTCAAGAAACATTTCATATAGGCTAACTAATATCAATGGACTATGCATTGTGTGTTGTCAAGGAAAGGATGTGCATTTATTTTATATAACTTTAAAAATAAATGAACAGGTTAGCTCACCCCATTTTCTTGAATCCTTTACCTGCCCTCAAATCGTTCAAAACCTGTATGCCTTTCTGTTTTTCAATGGAAACTAAAACTGTTTGGTTACCAACATTATTCAAAATCTTCATTTGTGTTTTGCAGAAGAAAAAACATATAAAGGTTTAGTATTCCCTTAAATAAGCAGTATGACACTAGCAAGAGAGCTGTTTTACATTAGTATGTATCTTTTTGTTTTGAAATGTCTGTTGTATAAATCCAGCATTAAATACAATTGAAGTCATTAATGTTTTGAGAAGTGTGGTTACGTTTCGAATGAGGATTGTTCATCCATGTTACTGTGTAACTATAAAACATAAAAAAAGTTTTTTTGTTTCTTGTTACACTGTGAAACCTGTTATGTGTTATCAAATAACTTTTTCAAGGCATGTTATGTATGATAACATTTTAAAATATTACACATACTTGTATATGTTTTTAAACATTGCAGTCGGGTGTCTAAATGGTTTGCCTTTAGATTACTATGGCGGTAAATGGCACATCAAATACGATTTTAGAAGTTTGAAATATAAACAGACTTGACATGTTTTAATTAATACCAATTTATGCATTCATGCCTTTTTTTGCAGGCATCGTTCCTCACAAAAAAGCTCAACATCACAGGAAAGAGGGTGAATCTGGCTATATGGGTGAGTCACACATGTTCCACACTGTGTAGAGGTTGATCTTGAATAAAAGATTAAACGAAGTCTGTGTTTTAGATAGATGTGAGAATTAACAGCTCGTTCTCAATAGTTGGTGGGATGCTTTCTTACAGCAGCCTGAAATCTGGTGCCTTTCACATCCTGTTTCACTTATTTAATGAGAAAGCTGGACTGGAATTGTTTTCAAAGATATTAGTTCGAGTGGATTGTTAAAAGTGTCCGTTACCAGAAAATGGAGCCCAGTGATTGGAGGGAATGTCAGCTGTATAGGAAAGATGTGAAGCGAAGCAAATTATATTTTATTTTAGCTATATATTACATTTATATTATATTTTAACTATATTATGTTTTAATAAAAAATTAATTACTTTCTCTGCAATGACATGCAAGTAAATTATTCACACTCAAACCTAGAATGTGTATTAAAAAAATAAATGAGGACAGTTTTGTTTTGAAATTGAATTTGATCTGTTATTTGACTTTATAGTCCAACACAAGAATGCTCAAAGTGTCCGATTTGTGCTTTACTTCCAAGTCCCTAACAGTAATTTTCCCAGTCTGTTGCCTATAGAATGCAAGAGAAAATGGTTTCACTGCATAGTTAGTAGCTGATTGGTTCTTCCAAGCTGGCAAGACAGCCAATAAGTCTCTTAAGAAAAAGTACATGACTAACATGTAAGACTTGTCTAAGCCTTTTATGCAACTGACCACAGCTCAGTACTTTTTAGCCCCCAGCACCACATGTCTAGGTCTGCTTTAAAGGGTTTCTTCCTTCTTTACCTAGCAGAGGCATGTTTTTAATGCCTCTATTTCTGAGTAAGTTTCAGCAGTGAGCTTTGCTCATGCCAGCAACAACATTTTAGTTGAGGGATAAAGAGTGTTTTCTCGGTCCAGGTTTCTGTTATCTTATCTGTTAGTTGTGGTTTCTTTATATATTGAGTATGTGTTTATCACAGGACACTGCTGGTCAGGAGCGTTTTCATGCCCTTGGACCCATCTACTACAGGGATTCCAATGGCGCAATATTGGTGTACGACGTCACAGATGAGGACTCGTTTCAGAAGGTGAATGTTTTCTCAGTTACGTATACATTAAATGGTCAGAATCAAATGATAAATATATGAGAACCAACGATAAAGGTGTTAAATCAATTGTCAAATTCTCTATTGTGCTCCACGACACAATACACTCTTAAAGGGATAGTTCACCCAAAAATTTAATTACACACCTCGTGTCGTTCCAAACCTGAAAGACATCAGGTTTCTGTTCATCTTCCGTTCCGTTCATCTTCGGAACACAAATTAAAATATTTTTGATGCTCTCTGACCCTCACATAGACAGCAAGGATCCTTACACGGTCAAGGCTCAGAAACATAGCAAAGAGATCATTAAAATAATCCATGTGACATCAGTGGTTCAACCGTAATTGTAATGCGAAGCTACGAGAATACTTTTTAGAAAAAAATAACGACTTTATTCAGCAATTTGAAGGTTCTTTGGGAACCAAAACTGGTTCTATGAAACTCACTGTGAAACCCCTCTTTTGGAGGCTTTATTTTGAAGTGTGTATTACCCCCTATTGTAGCTTGTAGATAAATGTGGTAAATCTTATTCATAAGTATTTGTTCTTGCTGTAAACTGTCTAACTTTTGTTTTCTTGACAGGTGAAGAACTGGGTAAAAGAGTTGAGGAAAATGTTGGGGAATGAGATATGTTTATGTATAGTAGGTGAGTAACATTCATCATTTATTAACATGTTTTGTGTCTTCTTAACACATTTGTTACTTATTGATTTGGTCTAGCAGTTTGAAGTTGAATTCTACAAATGTCTTTTTTATTTTCCCCTCTAGTTTTGATGGCAAATCTGCCAAATTTTAGGGCTGTCAAATTGGCTGGAAAACTAAATTTGAATTTTATACAAAAATATTATCAAAATTCAAATTATATTCTGTTTTAAAAGGCATAAATTCAGTTAGGGAAAACAAAGCTTTTGGCTTCTCTCCTGAGGCCACAAGAGGGCGAACCGAGTAAAATATTACAAAATGCAGGTTTCTTTAAAGTAGGGCTGGGCAATATGAGCAAATTCCTATCTCTGTATTTTTTGGCTGATTTGCGGTATATGTTACATATCTCGGTATTTTGTATTTGGATTAAACGAATAAATAAAGTGAATGTAACCATGTAGGCATATATAATGTGCAAAAAGGTTTGCGATCACATTACATTCTAACATTGTAACATTGCGATCTAAAAACAAAAATAATGCTTTTAAAGCAAAGTTCAATTTACTAAACTAAAAAAAATAAAAGCACAGACTAGGCTAATTGAGTAAAAAGGCTATTTTGATTACCCCATTACAGTCACTTTACATGTAGTTTTAAAATGTCCAACTACAAACATTTCAGCAAAATTAATATTTTAGTCAGAGTTATTGCGCTCCAATTTCATTGCGCTCTGTCTGTTTGCGCTCATGTGTGCGGCACGTTCAGAAAAAGTCTGTGAAGTTTAGCGGAGAATCTCAAAGCAAAAGCTTGTGTACTTCTGACAGCAAAATGGAAATATTTCCATGGCTTTCTAACATTTACAGATGGAGAATATACCAGTGAAATGTAAGTTATGCAATTTTAAGAGTAAAGCTTGAGCAGTGTTGGGTGTAACTCATTACTAAGTAACTGTATTTAAATTACTTATCCACTGAAAAAGTAAAGTAAGGGATTACTGTTCATTTTTAGGTCATTTAATTAGTTACTTAAGTACTTGCGTTACATACAATAAATAATTGCAACAGTTTTAAAATCAAGATTGAATTTGAAATCCAAATTTACCGTCTAAAGATAAATTTGAATACAGCGGCTTTGACCCTCCGCGCGCTGGCTCCTTCACTTTCAGATTTCCCTGATTCACAGAGAAACCTTAAATACTCAGATACAAAAAAAAAATCAATGTCTGCTTTTAAATGAACAAATTCAAATCAAAAACTATTTTTTTTTATTTAATCCCTATGAAATGTAAAGTGAGACCAGTCTTTCCAGTATATTAAAGCTTGACATTTCTACTTTTAAATAAACTAATTCAAATCGAAAACGAATATTCCTGATTATGTAATCCGTATGAAACTGAGGTACATTCAGGGCAGACGCAAGCTCAACTGCTGCTCTAGGCAAAACCCTGCCGTAACCCTAAACCACTTAAAAAAAAATTAAGTGTACAAGCCTGAAGTGGCCATGGGAAGATTCTTGACGCAAACCACTAGCGACACAAAATTAAAGCATGCTGAGATTGATTAGAAAATGATAAAATTGTATTTAGTTGCTGTTGTTTTAGTTTTAGTTTTTCATTTTTTTTATTCTTTCTTTCTTGCCTAAATGTCTTTTATTTTCGTCAAATAAAGTTATTAATACAACATATTTCACCGTTTAAACATTTAATATTTAAATTAGTTTAACAAGCATTTTAGAAGTAAAATAAAACATTTCATAGTCGCAAAATAAAAGATGCGGCTTGTTTAGGTAACTTGGTTTTGCTTTGCATAAAATAAAATGGTTTACTGTTTTATAGATTAAATGAAACTAACCTATATTTGACCAACAACAAAAATAAAATAATATCCTGCTCTCATCCTCAAAATATCAGCATGCACTCAAAGCAAATGCAAACTGATTTGTTGCGAATGCCCTGAGCTGGGTTACACAAAACTACCCAAACACTAAATTTTTTAAAAATAAAATAACCGTGTTTTTAGAGTATATATGTACACTATAAAAGCAACTGGTGCAAACTGGTAATCACTTAAGTGGGTCAACCAAGTGATTGCGTGAATGATCCCTTATCTCTCCATTCTCTGATGCTGGATCCGTCACGCTTTATTCCACAAATTAAACACTGTATATGATAAAGGCTAAACATTTAGTATTCTACTTGGCTAAAACACAATGAAACATGGTATTGGATGTACGTACGCCTATTTAATAGATAACATTACACTTGTGTTATCTCCCTCTTTCTCTCTCACACACATACATTAGGCTATAATCTTACCTTTCAGAAGCGTGTTTGGCTTTAAAACTCATCAGACATCGCCAGCAGCAAAAGGCATTCATGAATAGTTTATTCATTTTGATGACGTTTATGAATATATATTATTATGTTTTGCATGTAGAGAAGCCTATTGATGACGCCAGTTGGGGAGCGGCGGAAGTGGCATTACTATGAAGCAAAGTTAATTTATATTTAAAATAACTAAGGGTGATAACGAATGCCCAAAGAGAAACTAAAATATATTTTTGCCACCCTGACTGGTTAACGTGTTATTTTTACATAAACCTGTATGGATTTTACTAGTTGGGCTTTTCCTGAACATCTTGCCAAACTGAAATGTATTGTTTAACTTTTAAGCTTTTTTGTTATTCAGATATTTTGCAACGTTTTTGTGTTTGTTGACTAAAGAAGGTTACATTTTTTTATAAAAAAAGTTTAAGAATTACAGTTTTTTTTTTTTTAAAGCTAAGCTAAACTATTTTGTTTGACTCCAATTGAAAGAATAAAGAGTTTAATATCTATTAAGGTTTATATGGATGTTAAGATGTAACTTAATTAGTGATTTAAATAATTAAGCTACTCATTGAGTAATTAAGTTACTTTTCAGAGTAATTATTAAAGTAATTTAAATACAATATTGATGAAGTAATTAGTAACTGTAATTAATTACTTTTTGAAAGGAACTTACCCAACACTGAGTATATGAAAGATGTTTCTTTCTCATTAAATGAAATGGGGGGTGGGGTAAAACTTAAAAAAAAAAAAATTATTAGAGCTGCTATACTGCAGAGTTTAGATCTGTCTTATATTTGATAAACTTTGCAACATTGATTGTTTTTTTTACTTTGAAGCAGCTTTGAAACAATCTGTATTGTATAAAGTAAATAAAGCTAACTTGATTTCATCCATTTAACTATTTGGCCATAATATTTATGGTTATCTGCTGTGAATATTTACTATAAGATCTTTTTTTGTAGGCAATAAAATTGACCTGGAAAAAGACAGACATGTTTCAATGGAGGAAGCAGAGGGGTATGTACTTTTCTCATGCTTTTTGTGTTTGTACAGGATTTTTTTATATGCATTGTGGATAACAGACCATATGGAAACCTTGTCTTTCTGTTTAATGTGTGGTTTTGTACATGCAGATTGACACAGCAGTAATTAGAGATTAGTGTCATGGCATGCGAATCCCAGGACAAAGTTCTGTTTTTACAGCTAGAAGCTCGTGCTTTACTCCTGGCCTTGGAAAATATAGAAAATTGACAAGAACAAAATTTCATAAATCTTCACATAATTAAAAGTATGTTAGCTAAAGTTGATCGCGTACCTGGTAATGAGAAAGCAGACATTGGAGCCTCAAGAAGGGATGTCAAAATCTACCCTAAGGTTTATAAACTCTTTAATGAATGCATGTGGCAGATGTAATGTGATGGATTCTATGGAAGTAAGTTACATGAAGTAAATAAGAAGATATTTTAAATCCTAGTATAAGAAGACATTTTTGTATTCATTTCAAATCTAGGTATGATCACGTTTTTTTACTAGGTGCTGTTTAGGGCATATAAGACTCACACATAGTTATTTATTAGAAGGTGAGCCACACCATTATGCCTTCCTTGTCAAACTACGACTGTTAAACAATATTTTATTGGACTGAATGGTTTTAATGTGAATAGACAGCTATTTTATTAAGAGATGTTTAAATTATCTATTAAAAAATGTATCACCTGAATATTTTTAGATTTTTGTGTAGTAGTTGGAAAATTTCCAGTAAATTTAGGAAAGTTTCCGGGAATTTTGGAAATTTACCGGAAATGTTCCACCCTTTTGCAACCCTAAGTAGTAGTAATCTTAAATGTCTTAAGGTGCGTTCACACCAGACGCGAATGAAGCGAATAAATCGCGCTATTTGCGCGTAGTTGGACGCTTGAACATTTTGAGTTTACTCGTTTCATTCGCGCGTGAAATTCACTACACAACAGACACAAATACACGTCATGGGAGGGGCTTCTGCCAGGCAGCTCCAGTCTCGTTGCAAAATTTATTCCTGTTTTTGTAAAAGTACGAAGATTTATATACAGCTCCGGGTTCCCTCATACAACCACAATTACTTTGTCAATCAATTCGTGCTGCACTATTCGCGCCATTCGCACCGCAGGATTGTCTATCGCGTCTTTGCATTGACTTAACATGTTAATCATTCGCGCGTAACGCTTTATTCGCATCTGGTGTGAACGCACCTTTATAGCTTCTTGTTAATTGTATGACCTTTGTTATTTATTCTATTTCCGCCATGAAGATAGCTTTGCTGAGGATTATAATTATAAGTAGTGATCGACCGATATCGACCGATATTTTATAGTTTTATATAACCGAGTTTTTATAACCGATACCGATTATCTGCATGTTTATGTACCTGATAACCGATAACCGATATGCAGAACCGATATTTATTTACTGTTATAAAGTGAATAAATAACAGAGTGAAGCTTTGGTTTTTCCTCCTTTCAGTCATCTTAACAACAACAAAAAACTGTTGAAAATTAACATTCTTTCATGTAAAATTTTATCTTCAAATTACAACAATAAAAACATTTTATTTATAAAAAGCATCATCAGCAACACTAATATTAACAATAAGCAAAATAATGTCTAATGTTTTCAAATGGAGAAAATAAAGGACAGAAGTCATATCAACTTCATTTTAAACTACAATTTTAGGTTTATAAGCTGTTTAATAGGCTAAAGAGTGAAGAATAATTCACTGGATAATGTTAATTCACTGAATAATATTCTCTGGAATATTGAAATAAGCTATAACAAACAAAACATCGTATTTTATTGCATTTCTTAACTGGCATGATTTATCAGAATTATTAAAATGTTTTTGTCTAAATTATGAAAACTGCTGACAGCGCGGTTTATCTATTTACACAGAACTATACTCAAACCGTATCGCTTGTGGAGATAACAAATAATTAATTTAGATAGAGATGTATTTATTTAGATGTTTATTGGCGAAATAATGGTTCTATAGTAAATGTTAATATAATTTATCGTGTTTTAAACAAGTGAATCTTGTATAAAGTTACATGCGGTGGTCGTGCTGGAGCTTCTCCTGAGTGAACAGTGCCCACTGCTCCAGGTGTGTGTGTGTGTGTGTGTGTGTGTGCATGTCTGTGCCCACTGATCTAGGTGTGTGTGCACTTGGATGGGTCAAATACAGAGAACACATTTCACTGCTGGTAGGGATGCACCGAAATGACAATTCTTGGCCGAAGCCGAACAAAATGAAACACTGGCCTATTTTGCAATTTTTTTCACTATTGCATAAATTAAATAGCCAAAATCTGCTTATTACTATTTTGTCCTACTTTACAGAAAAAATAATAATTACTTAACACTGAACATTTTTTATAGTCCGATCAGACATTATACCAACAAAGCACAATTTAACTTAAAATTAATAAGATATTAAAATAATATTCTTTGGCATTTTTGAGACCCCCCCTTCTTGAATCAGGCTTGTATTTTTTTCTGTACAAATTCAGCCTCCTGAGCAGAAGAGACTTCTTTTAAAACATTAGATATTACAGTAAATATTACAGATCACAATTTGAACATTATTGGTGAATGTTATAGTAAATGTATTAATACAGCTGTTGTAGGGTAATTATTTATATCATTATTATTGTCTTTTTATTTTATTTTACAGAACAAGAGTAAAATTACAATACTAACGTTTCTGAATGTTGATGGAGCTTTTATTTTGGCGGAAATAGGCAGGAACCAGGAAGACCTCAGTGTTCCTGATTGTTAACAACAGCATGCAGATACTTCTCCGATATATCTCGTTACGAATTTGGGAAGATGTTTGTCACACGTATCACATTGTCACGCGCCTTTAAAAAAATAATAAAAATGAGCAAATGATGAGTAAGAGTTTCCGCGCAGAATTTGCTCGCGCTTTGGACTTTGAACCCTGGTGCCGCGAGCACGTGCAGTGCTGTTTGAATACATGCCATTTGTGCGTGTTTTAGAAAACATAACATTTCACGATTTCAATCATCACAGTAACCAGCAACAACCACCCCTTCCTCTTCTCATCGGAGACATGAGAAGCAGCGTTGAGCAGTCTCTCGCTGTCTGTGTTTCGTGCTTGTAATTATGTCTGCATCTCTCTCTCTGACCGTTTTAAATGCTTCCACACTGCAGACATGTTTGCTGCATTAGTGCTCGCCTCTATTTGATCGCGTTACGTCATTGTTTGGTACAAATTATTCGGTCTTTTCGCTTATTCTCTTATAAGAGGTTTTTTTCATATTTTCGTCCGAACATTCGGTGCATCCCTAAGTGCTGGTTATACTCTGTATAATTATGTATGTGGTGATAATTTTTTTTTTTTTTTTTTTACAAAACCGATAACCGATTATGGTAAAATGCTTAAATATCGGGAAAAATATCGGTAAACCGATATATCGGTCGATCTCTTATTATAAGCTATCAGCAGTGTTGGTTAATCAGTAATTTGATTTGGCTTGTAAAAGCCTGTATTGGTCAAATCGACCTGAAACATAGACATCATACATGTCATGTATGTAAATGTAAACACACCGTTTTATATATTCATAATGTCTTTCAGACTAAACATGGTATATTATACTTTTGACTGAGGATGTATGAAGATCACATGCACTAAAAGACTGGTCACATGATTAAAACAATCACAAGATCAGTCCACACCGCTACAACCAGAATGGATGCTACTGATGCTACCTCTAATGGCTTAATTGGATTTATACAGTCAAACATATTTGAGCGTGCAAGTTCGTTATTTAATTGAACGCTCTCAATGCGCTAAAGCACAGCAGTGAGTTGAAACCTTCTTGTCTTAAGGCGAGCGTGGCTCAGCTCGTGTTTCCATGTGCTTTTAGATGCGAATTGTGAATGCTTCATGTTTTAAATTGTATATATTCTGCCACATATTGATGTCTTTGGGCTAAGACCGGGTATCCATTGACCCTAGAACCATCCCTGCCTAGAATCTGTATATCTAACATCACAGACATTCAAAAGACAAAGTAAGTACTTGACATAGTCAACTCTCAACATAGTTATTATAGTGTTAGGGGCGTTAAAATACGCTTGGTTGCTCCATTGCATCATCGAGCCACCATTTTAGCCCCGCCCAGAAAATCCTGAACAACAGGATAAAATGCATCATTCTTCATTCATTCAACAGAATTGGTGAAAACCTGTTTTAACGGTTTAACTCCACAATTCAGTACTACATAGTTCATAGTTTTTTTAATGTGTTTCAGCAATACATTTCTAACATTTGTGATGTTTATAAACAATTCTCAAAATTCTCATTACACGGACTTTAAGTGCTTTTTGGAAAATCTGTATCAATTGTTTTTATGTCCTCAAAACGAGATTTTTTGTCTTTTTTCAGATATGCAGAGTCAGTGGGTGCAAAACACTATCACACGTCAGCCAAATTAAACAAAGGCATTGAGGAGCTGTTTCTGGACCTGTGTAAACGTATGTTATTTTTAGTCTGTCTGTTTTCTATAACACAATGGGCTTCATGATTAATCAAAATGGTGTTTTTCAGAATATAACATGTTCATTCACACACAAGCAGCTCATTATGCTTTCAGTAGAGCTGTCAAACGATTAATCGCAAAAAAAGTTTTTGTTTGCATAATATATGTGTGTACTTTGTGTATATAAACACTTTCAGTATTAATTTTACAAATATTTTCATGTATGTATTTATATTCATATAATTTATATTTTGTGTCTGTGTGTTTATATATGCGTGTGTGTGTGTATATTTATAAATACATAATTAATATACATAATACACACACATTATGTTAACAAAACCTTTTTATTTTGGATGCAATTAATTGTCTCAGAGCGGCTCAGGTCGCAGTAAAAGCTGCTTAACAACTCATCTCAGCATCTGACTTTGGGTTGCTTATAGCGTGCATTTGGGAATGCAGCAAATTTATTCCCAAGTTTTTAATGAGATGTGCTTATAAATCATCTGTTGTCTGCCCAAATATAAGCTCATTGTTTTAATGTTTGAAAATTGAATGTTAAAATTGTACTGTAAAATATTATAATATTTTCTTAAATTCACTTTACAGTGAAATATCATAACTATTTATTTGTATATATTTTTTATTTTATAGTTATATTGATACTGATTGATATTGTTATTTGTCCAAATTGTGTAGACCTACAAGCAAGCACAGCAAACCTGGAGCTTTTTTGTTTTTATTTGCTGCTAATAATAATAATAATAAATTAATATTCTTTTAAATTAAGTGTTGTTGTTTTTTCTTCAAAAACACTTTGTCCGTCTGGTGAGCCTGTACTGTGCTAAATCTTTGTAGACTTAAATCTCCAGAACTGCTTGTCAGGATTTCATTTATCAAATCACCAGTACATTTTCACAAAGCTTTTGTCAAAAAATAAATGTAGACTTCTATAATCGTTTTCTCAATAATTGTCTTTCCAAAATAGGTTGTTGACTCTTTAAATTGAAAGGCGTGGGTTTCATAAACTAAATGAGTCGTATGTTTGACAGAACCAAGGAGGTTTTTAACTCTGTCACATAGGGATGCAACGATTATAGATTTTGTTGGTACGATTATAGTCTGAGGAATAATCACGGTTATTACGATTATTATGCATTTATTAATTTCACAACATAAAATCACAAACTCTCTTTAGATATTAAAGTGTTATTTATTGCTGCCTTTTGAAACAGAAATAACACAGTAAGCAATAATACAGCACAAAATAATAATGCTAAAGAATAAAAAAAGTCCATCTCTTCTATTGGAATTAAAAAGGTAACATCTGCTCTGTAAACATCAGTCAGTATTTCCCTTTTGAAAATAACAAATAGAAAATAGATCACAAATTTTTATGGTGTTTTCATTTTGTATAATCTTTCTACATTTCTTTTAGACCTGAGGTACAGAACTTGGAAAGATGGTGAAAGTTTTTTAAACTTACTAATAATACTATAACAGGAATGACAAATCTCAATGTTAATTAAGTATTATTAATATAAGACTAATATTACCTTTATTTATCCCACAGAGGATACTGTTACTAATGAGAGGAATAAACTGAACTATTATTGTAATCAACTGTCATACATACTTATTGATTTTAATAATCTTTATTCATCTGATTTTACATATGACCTGAGAAAATCATGTCTTTTATTTTGGTTTGTGAGATCGAGATCGATTTAGGAGGACAGAAACTTGTTGTCAATGCTGCCCAGACTTTCATTAATAAAATAGCTTAGATACTGGATCGTTACATTATATTAATCAGCAAAGAGGGGGGTAAAATTACTGTTTAAATCACTAAACTGAAATCTTCATTGTTTGCAGTGACACGCAGATGCAGGTAGACTAATTCACACACGCAACTGTCACGTCTCTCTCTCGCGCGCGCGCGCTCTCTCTGTCTTTCCGCATCTCTATCTGAAGCGGGCAGAACGCTAGTGATAACGAACTTCGAGTCAGGTGGTCCTTGCCTTCACGTCGTGCATTAAAATAGTTTATTTCACAACGAGAACAGGTTGGCTAGCCGTGCATTATCCCTTATTTATATAACTCTTTAACCGCAATTTAAACGGCAATATTTAAATGAAGCCCTGGTTATTCTTGGTGTACCCAAAATGGTCCCACACTGTCAACTTCAGTCATTCTCTGGTGGAAATAAAGGATCGCTGAATAAAGGTTCCTCTGTCATAGTTAATCTAGTGTGTGTAGTAGCCTCCGTGTCTCTGATAAGCACAACTTTAAGCTGGTGCACTGCTAGTGTAACTTTTTGTTTTGTTTTGCGCAAGCTGCAATAGTTCCGTTCTGTGCAAGAGAAACACTCGGTTTAGCGGAGCTTTTACGATTAATTAACTGTGATGTTTTAAAGCGCGGTTAAAAGTAAAAGCGGTTAATCGCTGCATCCCTACTGTAACATAACACAATCATGCAAGTGTCATTTAGCACTATTTCAAAGAGTTTTTTAAAATTATTTTATAGTTCATTACTTATGTCTTTAATTTTTGTCATTTTCACTGTTCTCTGTAGGCATGATGGAGACCGCTCAGGCAGAGGAGAAGTCAAGGGGGAACGGCGCGAGTCAGACAAGCACAGCCCGGAGAGGCGTACAGATTGTCGACGATGAGCCCCAGACTGCCATGCCCGCCGGAGGCTGTTGTACATCCGGCTAAACACACTTACCCCCTTTTACCATACCTGGGACTGATAACGGCCTCTCTTGCCCTCCTCTGTGTAAGAACTGCCACTTCCCACAGCTACACTCATCTGCGACTACTCTACAGCTCTGTCAAGTCATTTCTTTAGCAGTTTATTCCTTATTGAAAGGGTTGATTTGTAACTCCAGACTTTAGGGGCCAAAAGATGCCAGATTGACCTGTGTTGAATATATTCACACATTATTACAAATAGGCATCAAACAATAATGCCTAGACTTATAAAACACACATGCACCGATTAATTTCCTAACAATCTGATATGTTAGACTTTTTTTTTATTTTTGGCTAGGTTTTGTGCATGTAGAATCTTTAAAATCCTACTTGTATTTTACGTCTAAGAAAAAAAAACTTTATTTAATAACTTATTTACAATTTCATCAAACATATACATGTCCAAAGACCTCTGTACTTCTTGTAATCAATGGGCTTGTGTCATTCATATCTTCTGTATCTTTCTTAGAAACGCAACATTAAAATCCATCTAGAACATTTAAACTCCTTGTAGATTTTGTCTTTTCTCTTCAACTTGCTGATATACCACTATCCAGACTTAAAAAAAAAAATGTTTGCTCGCTAAATTCTTTATAGGTAAAAAAATCAGAAAAGTGTACTATATTCAATATTGTTTTATGAATGTATAATTAATAATAATGGCTGTGGTAAGAGTTGTTTTTCTTTTTTACTTCCTTTTACAATGTTAAATGTGTCGTTGTCGTCCCGTCCCCCCCAGACCTGAACATGTGGACAGTTTTTGAAAGTACTAAGTTTCCACAACCACATCACCTGTAAACAATGAGGTGCAGCTGTGAGCCTTCTGTGCCTTTAAATAAAAGTGTATAGATTGACCCACCTATTGTCTCCCAGCATATATTATTAGAAAAACTTGTTTACTTAATTTCAAAGAGGTTTCACAGTGGGACAGTTGCATTAAACATTGGTTATGCATATAACTATGGTTCTGGATCACCAGATGGCATATCTCATTGAAATACCTAAACGTCCTTCTCATTTTTAAGAGCTCAATATAAAAGCTTTCACTATGTAAAATTAATGACATGTTTATCAATTAATGTCTGCTAAAAGTCTTCCGTCAGCCATAGAACCCTGTTTATACGTGCAACCTAGATTGTTTCCTTGGCTTCAGTTTGCCAGAGGCTTGAGTGGACAAACAATAGAATAGAAGCAATCAGACCAAAAAGAAAGAGACCGTATACAAGTGCTTTGACAAGTCTCAGTTAGTCAAGCATAGTACACATAGCATTTAAAAAAAATTGACCAAAACAAATAAAATGGAATAGATAAGTGCTAGTATTAGTCAGGTGCTGGCGAAAACAAACAGCCACTGTCGGAACATTTGATTGGAATGCGAAGTAGAGTTGAGTGTCATCAGCATAGCAATTATACAAAAAGCCATGCATCTGAATGACAGGTCCTAATGATGACATGTAGATGGAGAAGAGAAGTGGTCCAAGCACTTTGCCTTGAGGAACCCCAGTAGCAAGAAGTTGTGATTTACTTTACTTTTAGTCATTTAGCAGATGCTTACAAATAAGAAAAAGTAACTAAAATTAAGTTAAAACTATAAATATTATATATACACATTTAATAAGCTAAAGAAATTAAATAAAAATGACAAATGCATACAAAAACATTTCAAAACAAAAAATAAAACAAGTCAAAATATTAAATCAAGAAAAGGTATGAGTATAATAATGATTCTGACATAACACTAAAGGCCACTATTTGAATTCAGCTGAACACACTTTCCCGTTTATCACAACAGATGGCCAAACAAATGCAGACACTGACAAGAGACGCGATACAGTACGAGACCAAACACGATTTCAGCAAGTCTCAACACAGTAAACAAAACAAGCCTTAGAAACATGCATTTAGAAACCTCGCCCCTCTAAGACCTACCTGAGAGGTAAGACTGGAACTACTGGAGTGCAGTTCCTGAGTTGTCCATCTGTATGAGGGTGGATAAGAGGATCTGGTGGTTACCTGTGTCAAAAGCAGCAGACAGATCCAGCAAGATGAGTACTGAGGATTTGGAAGCTGCTCTTGCCAGTCTCAGGGCTTCAGTAAGCGAGAGCAGGGCAGTCTTAGTTGAGTGGCCACAGCCTTTATCATCAAAGGGCCATTCTGAACCTGCACATAATTAGTACCCCACCAAAAGATGTACTGAACAAAACAACACTAAAGATTGAATGAGAATGAGCTTTATTGGCCAGGTATGTTTACACATACAAGGAATTTATTATATATTATGTGGACAGAAGCTCCACAGTGCAACAGAATGACAGCAACAGGACAGGACACAGATAATAAAAGAATAATATTCAAGTATACAAATAGGCAATGTACAAAATAGCAAAAACACAAAATATAATATAGACAAGTATGTGTGTACAGGTCTGATATGTGCAAATTTTGAAATGAAAAAACTATGTGATGATTAAATAATGTATAATTGTTGTGTGTTCCACATTTAATATTAAGTGTTCATGAGATAGATTGCTTGGGGAAAGAAACTGTTTCTGTGTCTGGTTGTTCTTGTGCTCAGATCTCTGTAGCATCGACTGAACGGTAACAGTTCAAAGAGGGACTGTGCTGATTTGAGGGGTCCAGAGTGATTTTGCCAGCCCTTTTCTCACTCTGGATGAGTACAGTTTTTGGAGAGTGGGGAGGGTTGTACCAATGATTCGCTCAGTCAGCAGTCCAGACTACCCTCCGTAGTCTTCTGATGTCAGATTTAGTTGCTGAATCAGATAGTTGTTGTCAACGGCTCAAGCCTCCATTACGGTTTAAAATTACGTTTTGGAGTAAACGAGGGAGGCGTTGGTTGAGATGCGGAATAAATAATCCTACTAGTAATAAAATAGTAATAAAAAGTACTTAAATGGTCTCTGCTCATGACTTTCTTTTGTGTTTAGTTGCCCGGCACTGTTTTGGAGGTGTTTGGTATTTTTGTCATGACAAAGGGACCTGGCTTTCAAAATATTTGGTAACCGTTGCATTACATAAACAAACATCAATACACAAACATGAAAATGACATGACCAAAGTCTTTCAGGTTTGAAATATTTTTGTCCAGACTTTCAGAATCAACTGAAGGTCACTGGATATGATGACGACTAAGTGTTTCACAGATATTCAGCTTCATCTGAAAAAAATGGAATATTGTGAAAAGGTTATATTTTTTTTTCCTTATTTCAAAAAGTGAAATTTTCATATTTTCTAGATGCATTACATGTAAATTAAAACATTTCAAAAGTTGTTTTAATTTTGATGATTAGAGCTTACAGCTCATGAAAGTAAAAAGTCCAGTATCTCAAAACATTACAATATTTACATTTGAGTTTCATTAAATGACATCCATACAGTATAAATTCTGGGTGTCTCTTGTTCTTTGAAACCACAATAATGGGGAACACTGCTGACTTGGCAATAGTCCAGAAGACGAACATTGACGCCCTCCACAAAGAGGGTAATTCACAGAGGGTCATTACTGAAAGGGGTTCAAAGAGTGCTGTATCAAAGCTTATTAAATGCAAAGTTGACTGGAAGGAAGAAATTGGGTAGGAAAAGGTGCACAAGCAACAGGGATGACCGCAAGCTTGAGAATACTGTCAAGAAAAGCCGATTCAAACACTTGGGAGTAGGGTTGTGAGGTGAGGAAATTTTCCCACCGGTTAATCGACCTGATGTCACACCGGTTATAACGGTATCACCGTGGTGGGGGTGGGGGATACGCAAACTACAGCTCTCGGCTGGAAAAAGAAGCCAGTCACACTAGTAGACACAAGTTTTGATGGCCGACTATTGTAATCAAGGTAAAGCTGATTACAGTGACAGGATCGTGCATTAAGGCGTGCGTTATGTCCGTTATAAAGGGCGAGCAACGAACGTGTGTGCGCCTCGATCATTCTAACATCATATTTCTGCTTGAATACAGCGAGTGTTTTATAACGGATGCTGGCATGTGTTGGAGAAGTTTGTGAGGATCAGTGGTGTTTATGTGCACACGGGCACCAGACGCTCCAAACAGCTTGAACTTACAGAGGAATATAGTGAATAATAATAAAACTAATATTTTTATTTATTATTATTTAAATATTACATTTTATTATTAAATTAATGCAACAAAGATACATCCCAACAAGCCTTTTTAATTATTTATTTTATTTAATATGTATTTTATCATTTATTAACTTTTCACTTGGTAGATCTCGTGAGTTTCTCATTTGTAATGTAGAGCCGCACACAAAAGTGTTGGCACCCCTGACTTAGATTAATGTCAGACTCAGAATTCAACAGGCTTAAAGCAGGCGCTTTTACATTTCGTTTTGAAAATCTTCCAACATCTTGTCTGTGACACCTCACTCTTCTTGTCAGTCATCTCTCTTTACGTTATAAATTAAATTTGAGCTGTGATGTAGAGGACTGTTTGAGGTTTTATTCCGCACTCACCCGCTCCCGCAATATATTCACTGTTTGTTCACATTTCTGCTGAAAGGCCAACAAATAAAGTGTAGTCTGCACAAAATTGTATTTATTTTATTCGTCTTGTCAAGAGTCTTGAATTTATTGACAGAAAAATGTCAATAACATTTTGCTGCCAACGCGGAATAAAGTGTCTCAGAAAAAAAAAAAAAAAGTAATACACAAATTGTAATCCTTATTTTTATTCGTTTTGTCAGGATACAATTTGTTTATGCTAACATTCAGCCTACAACACAATAGAAAAATAACGTAGGTTTAGCCAAATAGCTATTTTATTAGTCTTGTCAAAATACTAAATTAATTTAACATCTTGCTGTTAACACAGTGAAAAGTGCAGCAGAGAAAAATAAATATATTCGACAGTCTGTCATTTAAAAGATAGGATAAGCATAATACAAGAAACAAAGATAAAAGGAAAGATAGTTGAACGGACAAGTGCATCCAGACTTTGCTCTATCCTTATTCTGCTCTGCCACTCATCACAACCTGTCTGTTCTGTGTGAGAGCTGTATATTATATCTGCTAGCCTGCTCTGAGCATCGTTGCACATGCTGTGAGTGTGCTCAGACCCTGCAAATAAAACATGTGTGCAGCGCGCGCATAACGGTCCGAGTGCAGGCTGTACCGGAGCTCGATAAAAATAAAGCGCAGATATGCTGTTCTGAAAGGACGTCGGGAACGGGTTAATGTTAGACCGCCCGCTCCCGTTCAAATTGCACCAGAGTTACCGACCATTACCGCGTTGTATTCGGGACATTAATCCTGCGGCGTAAGAAATCTGGTCAGGACAGCCGCGGCAATGCAGACCTAGACTGCTGTGATTCAAGACTCGTTTGTTTGGTACGCTGCATTCAGCAGCAGCATTCAGTTTTAATTGTAGTGTCCTCTAACTGAACAAAATAATTTTTATTATTATTTATAAAATTTAAACGACGGTGGGGCACGGTGCCACGGTGGGCAAGTGACGTAACTGTGTTGCGGCTTAACACCGGTATAACTGTCATCACCGTCTATCACGGCAAGCCAACTTGGGAGAGCTTCACAAGGAGTGAACTGAAGCTGGAGTCAGTGCATCAAGAGTCACCACACTCAGACATCTTCACTTCTAAAACAGAAACAACGTCAGAAGTATCTTACCTGGGCTAAGGAGAAAAAGAATTGGACTGTTGCTCTGTGATCCAAAGTCCTCTTTTCAGATGAAAGTCATTTTTGGATTTCATTTGGAAATCAAGGTCTGGGCCCGTATTCATAAAGATTCTAAGAATCCTCTCAGAGAGCTCCTAATTTAGCTTAAAAATTTCTAGCTAGGAGTCTTAGCTTAAAAGTGATTCAGGACCAATCTGAGAGCAACTCCGAGCGAGGAAAAGACAAAAACTTTTATCTTAGTGAGGAGGCAGACCTGACCCCGTTGCTAGGAATGACACAAGTCTTTTGATGACTGTGATTGGTTGGTGGTCCAATAAGGAAATTAAAGCGAGATTTTAAGAGTAGGGTCTATTTTAAGCCTTCACTTTGAAATTGCAGGCATATTTTCTCTCTCTCTCTCTCTCTCTCTCTCTCTCTCTCTCTCTCTCTCTCTCTCTCTCACACACACACACACACATTATGTGTATATATATTCTTTATTTTTTACTTACCATGCTGTTAATTTCCTACTTAACGTATTTTACATTTACATTTAATCATTTAGCAGACGCTTTTATCCAAAGCGACTTACAAATGAGGACAATAGAAGTAATAAAAACCAACAAAAGAGCAACAACATGCAAGTGTTATGACAAGTCTCGGTTAGCCTAATGCAGTACAAGGTTTTTTTTTAAGAAAACGAGTAGATAGAATAGAAAAAATAAAACTAGTGTTAGTTTTTCAAGAAACGCTAGCAGTTAGAGAATAAATAAGTAATTGATAGATTGATTGCAACAGTTGTTTGTTTTCAACATTGATTGCAATAGATTTTATAGGCTTAAGAATGAGGAAAATGCACTGATTACACTGATTGCTTGCATGTCTATTTTAGTGAGGTTTGAATGTTGATTTGATCATAGCAAACATGCAGTCAAATAAAAAAAGGATGAGAAAGCCCAACTGGACAGAGGAACAGTGTTTACTGTTAGCCCAGTTAGTGGAAGAACACAAGGGCATCCTTAAAGGAAAATTCGGGCCAGGTGTCACAGCACGGGGCAAGAAGCAGACGTGGGAGCTTATAGCGCAGAATATTAATGCTTCATTCCCCTGGTTGTGCGCACCAGTGAAGACTGCGAAACGCTGGTACTCATCACGCACAGGTGAGTGCTATACCACTTTCTTTTTTAACCGCTGGCAGTTATCTCAAACAATTATATGTAAACATGTGGTCCACTGCACTGTTTTCTAGGGGGTGGACCACCTGCTAAACAGCTGTCCCAAGTAGCCCAAACCGTTTTCAACATCTATGGTCACTCAGAAACCAGCATTAGCGGTTTAAAGGAGGGCACAGACAGCTCAATGATTCAGCTGGTGGAACTACAAAATGGTCATTTTAATAAACGAACTGCCAAGTAACAATATAAAGATTTAGCTGTGGCCCTGGTCAGGACGGAGGTAAGGTGTGAGGAGCCATGGTTTACAGGGATAACCACTGTCTCCTAACAAGTGGCAATTTGCTGGAACATGACGTTCTTCAAACAGATGTCTCAGGCCACTCTCCGTCAGTATCCTGGCATCATGTGTTGCACCGGGCCATTTCGCAACAATGTCTAAAATCCTATAATCAGCACTGAAAACAACTTCAACGTTTATGCTATGGTACCTTTTCTATTTACATAAGCATCCTCGCCTTCTGACGGTGCAATAATTCGGACGTGGGTTCCATCAATTACTCCGACAACACCGGGGAAGCCTGCTATATGCATAAATGTTGTTTTTTGAGCCTGCAAGGTGGGAATGTCCAGTGGAAACGCAATGAACTGCGAAACAATAAGAGGATCTGAAAGTGCTGTAATTGTCTGTGTGATCACTCTGCTTATAGAAGGTTGTGACGGACCCAAATCATCACTGCTGCATAGTTGCATTTTCCCAGTTGCCAAATATCTTAATGTCGTGATTACTTTCATTTCTGGCGCTATGGCATTTCTGCGCTGCGTCAGAGATGTTTTTCTCTAATAAGATCGCTCACAAATACGATCCCTGCACGATCTAATCTGTAGCGTTTTATTAATTCACTGTCATCCATTGTCTGCAACACATTTCTTCTCCCTCTTAGTATTTCGGCCATTTTCTCCGCTGCTAAAGAAACTCTTAAGCCTCTTAAAAGTCCTCGTCCGTACTCCTAACAATTTTGGACCTTAAGGGTTAAGATGCTTTCTGAATTACTTTTTTCTTTACTAGGATCTTTTCTTAAAATTTAAGAGGAAACACCCACATTTCTAAGAATTTTCTTAGAATTTTGTTACTAGGAGCAACTCTTAGCACTAAGATTTTTCATGAATACAGGCCCTGGCGTCTGGTGGAACTGGAGAGGTCTGGAGAGTTACATAATCCAAGCTGCTTGAAGTCCAGTGTGAAGTTTCCGAAGTCAAGTGATGATTTGGGGTTCTGTAACGTCTGCTGGTGTTGGTCCACTGTGTTTTATCAAGTCCAAAGTCAATGCAGCCGTCTACCAGGAGATTTTGGATAACTTAATGCTTCCATCTGCTGACAAGCTTTATGGAGATGCTGATTTCCTTTTCCAGCAGGACTTTAGCCACTTCCAATTGGTCTGCTGACCATGGTATTACCATGCTTATTTTGAGTGAATTTGTTGTAGGGCAGTCGTGGCTCTAATGGATAGAGCATTGGACTTGTAACCCGAGGTTGTGGGTTCGAATCTCGGCCCGCAGGAATTGTCCACGACTGAGGTGAGACCCTTGAGCAAGGCACCGAACCACCAACTGCTCCCGGCACCGCAGCGTTGGCTGCCCACTGCTCCAAGTGTGTGTGCACTTGGATGGGTTAAATGCAGAGAACACATTTCACTGCTGGTTATACTCGGTGTATGTGACAAATAAAGCTCATCTGAGCTGTTTTTATTTTTATTTTTATTATTGTTATTTTCTTGATTGGCCAGCCAACATGCCTGACATGAGCCCCATATGAAATCTATGGGACATTTTCAAGAGAAATATGAGAAACAGTCGACCCAACTATACAGACAGGCTCAATAATGCCTCAGTCAGCAGTGCCACGGCTGATCGCTTCCATGCTTCTATACCTCACTGATGCTGTCATGTGTGCTAAAGGAACCCTGACCAAGTATTGAGTGCATAAATGAACATACTTTAAATAACCTGAACTTTTCTGGTTTGCAAATCCTTTTTTTGATTGATTTTAGGAAATATTCAAATATTTTGGGATCTGGATTTTTGATTTTCAAGAGCTATAAACTCTAATCATCAAAATTAAAATAAAAACTTTTGAAATGTTTTGCATGTAATGAATCTAGAATATATGAAAGTTTCACTTTTTCAAATAATAATAAAAAAACTTTTTAAGATATTCAAATTTTTAGAATAGCACAGAGCACAAATCATTTGATTCAATTCGGGACTTCAGAACGCAGAGCGATTCATTTGGTTCAGTTCGGGACTTCAGAGCGCAGAGCGCGATTCATTTGGATCAGTTCGGGACTTCAGAGCGCGATTCATTTGGTTCAGTTCGGGACTAAAGAGCGCAGAGCGCGATTAATTTGGTTCAGTTCGGGACTTCAGAGCGCGATTAATTTGGTTCAGTTCGGGACTTCAGAGCGCAGAGCGTGATTCATTTGGTTCAGTTCGGGACTTCAGAACGCAGAGCGCGATTCATTTGGATCAGTTCGGGACTTCAGAGCACAGAGCGCGATTCATTTGGATCAGTTCGACTTCAGAGCGCAGAGCGATTCATTTGGTTCAGTTCGGGACTTCAGAGCGCGATTCAATTGGTTCAGCTCGGGACTTCAGAGCGCAGAGCGCGATTCATTTGGTTCAGTTCGGGACTTCAGAGCGCGATTCAATTGGTTCAGTTCGGGACTTCAGAGCGCAGAGCGCGATTCATTTGGATCAGTTCGGGACTTCAGAACGCAAATCGCGATTCATTTGGATCAGTTCGGGACTTCAGAGCACAGAGCGGGATTAATTTGATTCAGTTCGGGACTTCAGAGCACGATTCATTTAGTTCAGTTCATTTGCACAACCGTTTTTTGTTGTTGTTTAAAGAGATGAGTTAAGTTTCTCAATGTGTCACAAACTTGTAGGTTATAAAGTGCAAATACATGTTTTCATGAGAAGCTCCATGTTTCCTTGTTTATATCTTAATAAAATATTTGAGCATATATTGATTCACATACAGTTTTTAAAGGCTTATAGCAAATAAGTGTACATCAAATATAAAAAATCTATATGGATTTATGTATCCTGTGTGCATATGCTCTAATCTGTGTACGGGATGAATTTAGATTTAGTTATTAACACTCGATCAATGTCGAATATTAAAATCACTCGGAGATGTAAATCTGAGCAACAGGTACGTGAGCACTTTTAATAAAAGACCCTCTCTGTGATTAATCTGTGATTAATATTTATTTATTTATTAAAGACTATAATACAAATCTAAAATCAGTAGGCCTAATATAGTACAGTGATTCCTGGTTCTTTTTAAAGGATTGAGCCACAAAACCAGTAATTTAATTTGTGCATATGGCCTATATATAAAGTATAAATACAAATTTGCAGAGAAAATACATGAATATGTATTGCTTAAATAAACAGTAAAGCACATTAATAATAATATTATTCGCTGTAGGTCAGATTTAATAACAGCTGTTTTAGTAAACAAAAACATTTAAAATAAGCCTATATGCAAAAAAAATATCCCATTATCCACACATAATACCTCAGTTCACGCTGATGGGCTATTTATTATTGTCTTATTTGTCACCGCAGTTTTTCTTTAAAATAAAAACATTTGCGGGTTTATCCCGTGTCTGCAACCCACCTGTTGAGATTAAGGAGGACCTCTATTTACGTTCATCACACAGAAACATAATTAATATTTCTCATAGGTGAGGCTATTTATAGCATAGGTAGGACTATATCATGGCCACAAATTAAGAATTTGTTCCCCAGACTTAATTCCTGAGCTGCTCAAATTACACAGCTCTGTTCTGCCCTAAGTACTCGGAGATGCCGCCACCAAGCGTTTGATAGGAACTTAATCTAACTAGTTTGTCATAAGTTTAAAAAACAAACATTTGCTAATTGATTCTAAATAAAATCGCTATTGTTAGCACACTTAATATTTCTGTAGTACAGCAAAACAGCATAGATCACTCATAAAAACGTTTATAAAAGAATGCTTATGCGCGCAAACGCCTATAGCTCTGCTGTATTATAATATAAACCAATGAAATTGGGGGTGGACGGAGTGACACGTGTCGCCCCACCTTAATGTGTCGCCCCGCCCCATCGTCCAGGGTGCACTCTGGAGCTACTCCCTCTATGCGTGAAATTGTCACGCATGTATGAAGTTGGAGTTACCAATGGAGAACCAGCAGGGGCGATCAGTTCCCCAATGACAACAACTGCATACGGACCAAAGACAAGCGATATAGTGCGTTAAAAGATTGATTTGGATCAATTCAAAACACATACAGGTAAGGTTTCCAGCCGTCTCGTAAAATAGTCGATCGTCCCTTATTTATGAATGAAAATATTAATTTGATACTTGCCTGTCGTGGGAAAGGGATCATTTAAAAGTCCACACATTTACCTTATTTTTTACCATAGTGACTGTCGACAATGTCATGTGTAATCAATCCTTACGAAAATTAACCATGGTTTTATTGTAGTAAAAGTTAAGTAATGTTTTTCGTTTGTTTGTTTTGATTTTGGCGTGTTTATTACCATTTGTATAATCACAGTTTTACTACAAATACCTGGTTAAACTATGGTTAGTGTAGCAAAACCATGGTTAATTAGTGGTTCCCATTGCTTAACTTTAGCAGCCATATTTTTTATTTATTTAATTTGTAGCCATTCCACGTGAAAAAATACTATAGTGATTTATAGTAAATACTAGTGTTTTTAACCATACTATAGTAAAGTACTTGAAATAATTTGTTGCGGTAATTCTATAATTCCTGTGGTAATAACAATTATAGTAATATAAACATAATACTTTATCCAATACTGTACTAAGTTTTCTACAACTATAGGGTATATTACACTACAATACACTACAGTTTACTGTAGTAAAAACTAAAGTATACTACAGTATTTATTACAGTTTCTCAGTTCACTATACAGTATGATGTAGCATTCATTAACAAAGTGTTGTAAATGCTATAATATACATAATACACTTTACTATAGTGGTTAAAAAACACTATTTACTATAAATTACTATAGTATTTTTTCATGTGGGTAATTTTCGTAAGGGATGCACAGTAACCACAACATTACATTTACATTTAATCATTTAGCAAACGCGTTTATCCAAAGCAACGTACAAACGAGAACAATCAGACATATGCAACATATGCCACGCTTCACCTTAAATGTAGTTTTACTGTGGTATTTGTACGTATTGTAACTACAGCACTTGTCATTTTACCATAGTTACTGTTTACTCTCTACTCTTTGTATTGAAAGCACAGTATAACACAGCACTTGCCATGGTTTACCACAGTGAATATATTTTGAATGGGGTATTTGTAGTTAAAGCAGAGTAAGAACAATAATTACCTTGCTTTTACCACAGTAACTGTGTTTTACTGTATAATATTTGTTTACTAAGCACAGTAACCGCAATGCTTTTTGTGAAGTGATTGTAATTCAATATTTTTTCTGTCTTACAGTTACGTCAGATCACATACTCCACAACAACCTGTAATCCAGCAGCTCTTTTAAGAAGCCATCTCTTGTAGTCCCTCTCTCTCTCTCTCTCTCTCTCTCTCTCTCTCTCTCTCTCTCTCTCTCTCTCTCTCTCTCTCTCAAGGTTCAAGGATTGTTTATTTGTCACATACTAAATTATACAGGGTATAATCAGAAGTGAAATGTAAATCAAGTCAGGTCCGCTCAATGGACAGTGCAAAAAAATAAACAAAATAAAACTAACACAACACAAGAGCATATACAGTATATAAATATAGGTAAAAGAAAGAAGAGAAATAAAGAGTAAAATGTGCAACACAAATAAGATGTGCAAAAAAAATAAGATGTACAAAACAGTATACTGGGACTTAATAGATAGTAATATGAACAGGAATGTGCAAGAGGGATGTGCAAACTGGTTGTACCGGGTATGTACACATAGCAGCAATACGGATGATGAGAATATGAATGTTTTGCAGTTAATAAATTGAGTCTTGTAAATGTTTATGAAACTGAGTTTGTGTTAAGGAGCCTGATGGCCTGAGGGAAGAAGCTCCTCCTCAGTCTCTCGGTTTTTGCCATCATGCTCCTGAAGCACTTGCCAGATGGCAGTAAACAGAAAAGATGGTTACCGGGGTGATTTGAGTCTTTGAGGATTTTTACAGCTCTGCTTTTGCAGCGTTTTAGGTAGATGCCCTGCAGAGAGGGGAGAGCAGACCCTGAGATGCGCTCAGCTAAGCGCACGACTCTCTGCATAGCTTTGCAGTCCTGGTTTGAGGCGTTACTATACCACACTGAGATTCACTGAGTCAGTACACTTTCTATGGCCCCTGAGTAGAAAGTTTTCAGGATTGTTGGTGAGACCCTGAATTTCCTCAGCTGTCGCAGATGGTACAGTCTTTGCCTGGCTTTCTTAACCTGAGTCTGAATGTGTGTAGTCCATGTCAGGTCCTCGGAGATGTTTACTCCGAGGTATTTGAAGCTACTCACCCTCTCCACAGGGGTCCCACTGATCATAAGAGGAGTGTAGGGCCGCTGCTGTCTCTTCCTGAAGTCCACGATCAGCTCTTTAGTTTTGTTCACATTCAGAGAGAGACAGTTGTCCTGGCACCATGATGTAAGTCTCTCTACCTCATCCAAGTATGTGGCCTCATCATTGTTGTTAATGAGGCCCAGAACCACAGTATCATCAGCAAATTTAACGATAGAAGTGGAGCTGTGAGAGGACACGCAGTCGTGAGTGTATAGAGAGTAGAGCAGGGGGCTCAGGACACAGCCCTGTGGGGCTCCTATGTCCAGGGTGATGGAGTTTGAGGTGAACTGGCCGACTTTCACCACTTGTGGTCTGCCGGTGAGGAAATCTTGAATCCAGTCACAAAGTGAAGAGGTTATGCCGAGGTCTGAGAGTTTAACAGCCAGCTTGGTGGGGACTATAGTATTGAAAGCGGAGCTATAGTCGATGAAAAGCAGTTTTACATAGTTGCCATTTGTGCTGTCAATGTATGTGAGGGACGAGTGCAGGACCTGGGAGATGGCATTATCAGTAGACCTATTTGGCCGATAAGCAAACTGAAGAGGGTCCAAAGTAGCAGGGATGGAGGAGCAAATGTGGTTCTTTAATAGTCTCTCAAAAACCTTCATGACTGTTGATGTGAGGGAAACTGGACGATAGTCATTCAGGCAAGAGGGTTTACTGTTCTTAGGCACAAGGATTATGACAGATTTTTTAAAGGAGGTGGGAACAACAGAGGTAGCGAGAGACTCATTAAATATGGATGTAAACAAACCAGCAAGCTGATCAGCACAGGACCTCAGAACGCGCCAGTAATCCCATCAGGTCCTGCTCTCTCTCTCTCTCTCTCTCTCTCTCTCTCTCTCTCACTCTCACGCACACGCACACGCACACACACACACACACACACACACAGCTTTTCCTTTCCTATTTTTCCAAGCTGTAATCCATGATTCATTTACACATAGTTTTGCTCTCTCTTTCTGTGGTTCATCATGGCCTATTTTTAAAACTCAGAATCAAATCCTGACCAGTTCTGTCAGAAACCTGCAAGAACTTGAACTCAAGCAGCTGACGAGGCAGAACAAGTCCTTCAAAGGTTCAACCCTTCACAGGTAATGTTGAACACATTTAGTTATAACCAATTTTCTTTAATGAATTTATTCTTATTTTATGTGCTAATAATAACTTTCCTTACAGTCCTTCCTCTCAAATATTTTGGTCACAGATCAGTTTAACACACGATCTCATCATGTGTATATTTCTCTTCATTTCAGCTGAAAAGGAAGACCAAAGGAAGGCCTGTCATGGGATTTGAATATGGCCATCTTGTGTGTACACCGAGAAGACCAAAAGCTGCAAGGGCAAACACTTCCAATGGTACATCTGTGTTGGTCTGAGCACCCTGAATGAACTTTACTGCTATTAACTTTTATCTCATCATGTGTATATTTCTCTTCATTTCAGCTGAAAAGGAAGACCAAATGAAGGCAGATCACTTAAAGCTGTTCACACCAAGAACAAGAAATATAATGGTAAATATTTTAGCATCTACACCAACAGACAGTAATATTCTGTTTATTATAAGCGTGCGTTGCGGTTATGTTTTCTGCCATTTAAATGCTCAAACTCTTTAAAATATGGTGGATTCTGAAATTGTTCTGAAAGAGATCCCAATGATATTGTTTCTCTGTGTCAGTAAATGTTAAATAGCTGCGATATAGACTCATCCTTGGTGTGAAGATGCCTTTAAATTGCTTACAACAAAACCGACAGCATGTAATCATATTTCAAATAATTCATATTAATATAGCTTGCTATTGAAGAATACAGCTTTTTCCTAATGCTGTTTTTCTCTTATTCTGTTAAACCTACACACAAAATTATGCCTTTCTCTGCCTATTTATCTTCATCTCATTACTTTACTCCTTCACTCACTCACTTACACATTATTTTATACTCTGTTGTAAGGTAGAAACTGAGAGTTTGCATGGTGGTCTTTTCTCAGACTCTGAATCTGATGAGTTGCCAGGGAACTTGATCTTGAAGTGTATTATTATAACTGCTTAATTTATGTTTAAACAACAATAATAATTAAACATGGGGTCAACAGATATTTTCTTGTTTTACAGCTGAAGACCAAAAACGCTAAGAAAATCAGTCACAGCAAGCCGGTCAAACCAATCCTTATGAATGAGGAAAGAACATCAACTGTGCCATCATCTCTGAAATTTGGGCAGGAAATGACTGAATATGGTCAGTTCTGACACCTGCACCTGTATTCACCAACACTGTTTCCCTAAAGTTATTTTTTTTCTGTTTGTTTGAAGGAGGATGAAGCCAGTTGATGAAGATATCAATTCGATGGCCACCAAGTGCTGCACTGCTGCCTGAACCCATCAGGTATCTGCTTTGAAAACTGCATTCATGAACAGCTCTACTGCGACAGCTCAGATGTTATGGCCCGTAAAATTAAACTTCACAACTAAACAATTGCAAGATAGTAGTGGAGGGATTCTTTTAGCACATACCTTCAACAACCTCCAACAAGAATCGATGGTAAGTCCAGTGCAACGATTAAAAATAAAAATACTGTATATTGTTTATTAATTTACCACACCCTAAATACATATTTTGTCCCTCAGGACATCTACACCAGGTGTTGTGTGAGGAGGATTGTCAGAGACTCCAGCCACCCGAGCCATGGATTGCTCTCACCGTTACCATCAGGCAGATGTTATCACAGAACCTTCACCAGCAGGCTGCAAGACAAGTTCTTTCCACAGACAATCAGACTGAACTGAACTTTTACCAGTAACACCACACACAACACACCAACCTCATATGCACTGCACTCTATCAGTTACACTGACTGGACTCTGACACGATATTACTCTGCACCCTGACCTTCTGTTTGCACTAATTCATACCGCACTGCACTGCAAAGGTATAGGTGTACTGTGATTATTATTGTTTTCATTTCAAGCTCTCTGTATAGTAAACTATTTAACACATGTTGTTCTCTGCCTGTATTGAGTCCCTTACACATATGTGTTGCATATATATATTCAATAATTGTCATCCAAACGGTAATTCTGCAGTTTGCACAAAAGACTTTGACCACCTGTACACTTGCGTTTATGGAATTGTGACAATAAAGTGATTTGATTTGAATTGGTCACATGTCTTTTGTTCTGTTACCGTAAGGTGCTGTATAACAACTGCAAATTGTTTAAGTCATGGAAGAAGAAGTTTATGATAGGGTCATGGACAAGCAAGCAAGAGGAAGAAAACCAGGAGAGCTCTGTTGAGGAGACTGAACGTGATTCTGTGATGCTCAAGACATTTCACCATATATATATTTGTTGATTAAAATAATATGGTTTTAAATAACTTATTTTTATTTCTCTTCAATATGATCTGTCTTTATATGCTACAGTTCGGGACTTCAGAGCGCAACACATTTGGCTCAGTTCGGAAATTGTACTGTCATAGTGTGAATACTATGTAATCCATATAAAGTAATTGTAATCTGATTATGAGCATTATAAATTGTAATTTACTCTAATAACAAATAGTTGGAATCTGATAGATTTGTTCAAATTACATCTAATCAGTACTAAGCAGCACTGCCTATTTATTTCTCAATAAATAAATCAATTAATGAACCCTGCTGATTCCTACACTGACACTTCTTTCTTTCTTTCTTTTTATTATTAATATGTAATTTTACATAACTAAGGGGGTGAATTGCTGTCCACAGATATGTGGAAAATCTTCAGTCAATTAGTTTTGTGTCATAATAGTGAGCTGTTATTTCGATATGTTTTTTTCGCAATAACGAGAAAGTGTTTTCTCGCAATACCGACATACTATACAACACAAATGATATGATAAAAAAGAATATAAAACAAGAATAAATCCCATATAAACTTTATAGAACTCACAAATTCGTTGCTTAATTTTATTTATTGCAATAATTAGTTTTATAGTAAATCTGCATTTATTAATAAAAGCACTTTCTTTCGCATTTTACTTGGCGTTTTTCTTTCTTTCCTTTTTTTACCTCGTGAGATTTTTGTCCTCCCTCGGCTACCGTGGCACACGTCACAATGGAGGCCGTGCGACGTCATATTTGTGGCCCTCATCATCATATGCTTCTGGCAACAACACAGCAGTGCGTTTCATTTTTAACTTTATTGACGATTTATGAGCGAATAAGCGATCGGGATTCTCTGCGTTTCGCCATCATTAGAGTTGTGAAGATTAATTCAGATGTTTACTAAGACCAGCGCGCGCACTAGAGTAAAGCAGCACTTACTGCTGTGAACCTGAGATGTTTCCACTGAAAGCTCGTCTTGCAATACAACGATGGATGGAAGTGAGAAGATGGAGTCTGACGATGTGGTGATCATCGTGGAGAATGAGGCGGAAAGTAAGCGCGCGGATGAAGCTCAGGGCAGTGTGAGGATGATGATGATGGCTCTGATAGACGTGTGTCCCGTGTGTAAGCTCAGCTTCAGCAGCAGAGAGCCCAAACTGCTGCCCTGCCTGCACTCCTTCTGTAAGAGATGCTTACCTGCTCACAACACACCTGCCAGCACCGCCAGCAACGCGCAACAGTGTAAGAGTTCGCTTTCACCTTTACTCCTTCACAAGACTGACTAATCCTAATAAAAGACGAAGAGCTGAAATACAGCACAGTCCCAAAACTGCTGGAACGAACAAACAGGCCATTTATACATTCATGCTGTTCTTCAGTTAATAATGTTTTTGAAAGCTGATTAAATGGGCTTTCCGTCGATGTATGGTTTGATACAACTATTTGAATATCTGGAATCTGGGAGTGCTAAAATAAATACAAAAATATATATATATATTACAAAAATGAGAAAATCGCATTTAAAGTTGTTCAAATTAAGTTCTTGGCAATGCATATTACTAATCAAACATTAACTTTTGATATATTTATGGTAGGACATTTTTTTTAATATCTTCATGGAACATGATCTTTACTTAATATTGTTTGGCATAAAAGCAAAATCAATCATTTTGACCCATACAATGTATTGTTGGCTGTTGCTATAAATATACTCGTGCTACTTAAGACTGTTTTTGATCTCCAGGGTCACATAAACTATATGTAGGTCTTAAATTTAAACACAATTTTCAGACAATTCAGATGTAGATTTACTCCGGTTCTTCTTTGTTTGTCATCGTTTATACAGTTATTCAACTAAATTCCCATGTTTTTAAATATATTTTATATTAATGACACTTTAGAAATATATATTGCATCCCAAATAGTGGGGTAAGATGGCTTCTTAGAATAATGTTATATTTTGTGCTTTGGCAAGTGTGTCTGCACATGCTAAATACATTATATTATATAATACACTATATATATCTCAGAAAGAGCCAGATATGTTTACACATACAAGGAATTTGTTTTGGTGACAGAAGCTTCCACAGTGCAACAGAATGACAGAGACAACACAAGACACAGATAATACAAAAGATAAAAAATAGAATAACAGTACACAAAACAAATATTACATGACAAAATACACCCTATCCAAAATAGACAATAGATGTTAATTGTGTGTACAGGTTTGTTATGTACAAATGCACGGACATGTTTGTTAAATAAATAAATGTTTAAATAGTGTTCATGAGACTGATTTCCAAGAGAATGTAGAAGATGATTATCTACTATTGCACACGGCACATTTTGATCTGAATGGAATAAGATTTTCATATTCATAATATATGTTTTACCTTCTGTTTGGGGGCAAAACATGATTAAATCAGCGAAAAAAATGCCATGTGTTTTAAATCGTTCTTAAAAAAAAAAGAATTGACAGCCCTAATTAATCACATAGTTTCTGTAATTAATCATGATTATTTGCACCTACGTTAACATTTTTAATCATGAATATATTTTCATATTAAATCTCCAAATTAATGAAATTTTTTCTCGTTTGTTAGTTTTTATACTAAGTAGCCTACACTGTTTAAAGGCCAGTCTCATTGACGCCAATAGTATGATAACGATGTTTCACTTTTTTTTTTTTTCTGTTTGTAATAATATGTCCTCTTTTGTATCATGCATTCTGGTGACTTGGTATTGAATCTGTTTTCCTGCTCTTCTCTTTTGTGTTACATCAGTGAGCATGATCCGCTGTCCAGTCTGTCAGCAGGAGTGTATGGATGTTGAAGTCTTGGATAACTTCTTTGTCAAGGATTCTGTGGAAGTGCCGAGCAGCACAATGGAGAAGAGCTGTCAGGTGTGCATTTACTTCTGTCAGTCAGTGTTTATACTGCACATCCGAGATGATGCTCTGTATGCATCAGACTAGTAAATATAAGAATGAAATAATGCGTCTTTGCTCTCAGCTCTGCATGAGTTGTGTGATAACACCGAGGCTAGTGGTTTCTGCGTGGAATGCGCCGAGTTCCTGTGCGTCACCTGCATCGATGCTCATCAGCGCGTGAAGTTCACCAGAGATCATACAGTTCAGCAAATAACCGAAATGTCCTCAGGTTTGACCTTAAACTTTTATAATTTATATCAGGTTGTGAGAAGTAGGGCAGGGGTCTCTATGTAGTGGAGAGACATTTTTAGGTGTGACTTTAGTTTCCAAATACTTATTGGTTACACCACTGATTATATTCTTTTACCGCAACTTCTGTAAATGAACTTTGCAAACTTGAGGAGTGCATTTCTGACGCTTCACCGATGAACATGAGCTTGTCTTTCTGTTACAGAGGCGATGGGTGCTTCCACACAGAAGCTCGCCTTCTGTGACGCCCACAGACAGGAGCCATTGAAGCTATTCTGTGAAACCTGCGATCGCCTCACCTGCAGAGACTGTCAGCTACTCAAACACAAGGACCATAAGTACGGCCCACAATCATGATGGCATTAAAGGAATAAACCAGGAATTCTATCACACTAGTCTCATATTAACATGTATAATGTTTAACGGATAGTTCACCCAAAATGAAAAATCTGTCATTTACACTTCTTTTTATTATCTGAATGACAGACTTTCTTCTATGGAACATGAAAGAAGATGATAAATGAGCTTTTGTGTGTGTGTCCTTATAATGAAAGTCGGTGGTCACCAAAACTATTGGTTTACCAACATTCTTAAACAGATCTTCATCTGTGTTCCACAAAAAAGGAAGTCATACAAATGTAGGACAATATAAGGGTGAGTAAATGAGGATAGATTTGTAGTTTTGGGGTGAACTAAATGTTAATATGAGTCTAGTGTGGTAAGCATTCCTTAATTCTTCTGAAACGGTGTGTGTTTTCATGTTTTGTCCTGTTTAGTGTCATAGATGTGCATTGCCCTATTGATGTGTGTTGCTGCAACATGTATGCGAACATCATCAGTATTAGTGACTGAACAGAGAATTTTCCAATACAGTTACCAATTTCTTGAAGATGCATATAAAAACCACAAGGCCCATCTGGAAAATATGACCTGCCAACTTCAAGAAAAGAAGAAAGTTATAGAGGACATATCTAATACCATAAACAATGGGTATGTTATATTTATTTATTATTGTATTATTAATATTAAAGCAACCTATAACCGTTTAAAGTCAGAGCTCCAAACTCACATGGCATATGTACATTTACATGGACATTTCTGTAGTACAGTATTTTCGGAGCTGTTCGTGAGTTAATGATAAGCTAATGATTCATTATATTCAGATGTTATATGAAATGGTAACATGAAATCTCAGAGCAGAACTTCAAGTGAATAGTTTACATCTAATGGATTCAGGAAACCCTGCTACAGTGAATGTACAGTGCATTTTTCTTGCAATGCTGGATATTTCCCTGGAAGTATTTTTTTTTAATATAATCAATATTAAAATGACTTACCCAGAAATGACAAATGCAGTGGGAAAAGTGTCAAAATGTGGGAACCCCGTTAAGATGTGTAGAATGTAAAAACACATTTTATTTATTTTTATGGCATATTTTATCTGTTCTTGTCAGTCTTCAGCAGGTGGATGAAAATCGCAACACTGTGGCTAATGAGATAAAAAAATCTATCTGCAACCTCATAATGGAGATCAACAGGAAGGGGAAGTTATTGGTCAATCAACTTGAGGTAGTGTCCGGTATTTCATCATCAAGAGAAGTGCTTCCCAACTGGTTATCTTGGGTTTGTTATGGGTTACGTACGGCAAGGAAAAACAAAACTAAATTCTAGTTGTAAAACCTAAATAATAGAGCATAATTGACAAAGACATAGGCATGCTCACAAACAATACCCCCCACACACACACACACACAAGAAAATATCAACTAGTCGACATTAAATAGGCTTGACTTGCAGCAAAACACATGTTATCAGTACAAAATAACATTTTGGTACACTATGGTTACCATTTGATGTGTAATGTAAAATCTTTGTGCTGTAGCTAAACCAGTTGAGAAACACTGCAGTCGAATTTGATCATTGTGAATTGTGAGGTTACATAAGCATGTTTATTTAGGCAATCACAAAGGACCATGAAACCCTCCTGAAAAAGCAACAACAGGATGTGACATCACTCTTCACACATCTTGATCATGTGATCAACTTCACAAAATGGGCCACAGCCAGTAACAGTGGAACAGCCCTCCTGTACTGTAAGCGGTTGGTAAGTGTCTTTTTACTATCAACGAAATGTAAAAATGTTGCATCTCTTCTCTTCCGTGTAATTATTATTATTATAACATTTTGCAAGATGTGTACAATGATCTCGGTTAACTCAAATGATCACAATTAGATTCAATGATGTTGAATGTACTAATTGTGTCCAGCCTGCTGTTTGGCTGATGATCTCTCACCGTCCTTTTGTCATCTCAGATAACATGTCAAATCCAGTACCTCATGCGAGCAAAGTGCAACATCTCGTATGTTCCCCTGAGTTTGGTTCGGTTCCAAAGTCGATCTGCTTTTTGGGCCTCAAATGTGGATCTTGGTAAGATTCTTACAAAAACTGGTTTTCAATGCTTGATGTTTAAAACTGGGGAAAAAACGAAGACCTCAAAAATGCCAACCTTTATTAATTGTCAGATGTGGGATAAATTATAGATTTAGAAAATTGCTCTTTTTTTTCTTGATTTTTTTTTATGACAGACTTTTAAATAATGTAAATCTAAATTCCTCTCAGTTTGAATGTTTTCTTGAATAATGAAAAATGAATTTTTATAGTTTTTATTTTTGTCACACTTGTATTGTTGCTTGTATTGTTCTTTAAAGTTTCTTTGTGTTGTGAAAATACTTATTAAACAATATTTAAAACATAATTACCATGCTTTAAAACACCAACATTGGCTAAATAAAAATTGGCAAAACGTACCATATACTATTCACTAATACTTACATTTAACCAATTACTTCAATCAGTCACAACGCTGTTAGCGATTGCAAAGTAATGATCTCTTTGAGCAGTTTCAGACTGGTTTCAGATCTAAACATAGTACGGAAACGGCTCTTGTTAAAGTTACACATTTCTTCCCCTTGCAGCTTATTCAGTCTATTCTTATTCTTCTAGATATTAGTGCTGCCTTTGGTACCATTAGTCATTCAGTTTTACTGAAACGGTTTGCTCGTATTGGTGTAGCTGATGATGCCCTTTGGATTTCATCTTATTTAAGTAATAGTAAGCAGTTTGTTCAGATCAAGAATGCTCAGTCAGAGTCTGTTACAGTTACTCAAGGTGTTCCACAGGGGTCAGTATTGGGTCTACTTCACTTCATAATCAGGCTCCTTTCAAATCTTCTTCAGTTGTACATTGATTCCTTCACGTTCTTTGAGATCATCGTCTGCAGAGTTATTGAGTTCCAAATTTCAAGTTGAGTTCCTTTGGCAGTAGCTGTGCTGTGCGTTGCCCAAATTATGGAATTCTTTGCCACTGCACATTTGTCAGCTGGATTTAAAGCTCAGATTAAAACCTGTCTGTTTAGAATAGCTTTTATTGAGTTGAATGTTTGGTTTAAGTGTTTTGTATAGCTTTGTATTTTGTATTGTTTATATGTTATTGCTTTTATTTTATAATGTACAGTGTCCTTGAGTGTCTTGAAAGGCACCTAAAATGAAAGGTATTACTATTATTATTATATTATTATTTACTAATTCATTTACTCGTTATATTTGCTAATTTGTTCACTCATTTTAGTAAACCATGGCCACATCCATACAAATTGATTCCCTCTTTTTGATTTAATTAAAACGAGGGAGAGAATTAGTAATTGTTGCCAAGAGTAAAAGTTCTGGCTACGGACATAAAGGAGAGTTTATGAATTAGTATATTGCTGTTTACAGATTAGAAAATCAGGACTTCACACATTGGCTACTTAAGTAACATGAAAAACAAAATGGTTATTTAAACTGAGAATTAATTATCTGAAGAAAGTGTGCAAAGAATCGGTTCATGATTTCAGCTTGATGTGAGTTATACACTATTGCAACATTGCATCTGCACTTTGTTGTTGGCTCTGGCTTGTGCTGCCACATGGACAACAGCACATGTACAAATTATTCCAGCTCTCGTAAACAAAGGTCCACGAAGTAGTGTGCACCTGTCAAATATGTCCATTGGCAATGGAGTGCACTTTCAATGGCTTGCGTGTGTAAAAGAGAGAAATTCTTGCAAATGTGCAATTTATCAACTGGAAATATTCTTGAATCTTTTCTCAGGTTCTTTAGTCATAGAGAAAACTCCAGTGCGTCATCCCAGCGGTCCACAGCCATTTCCTTTCCAGCAAATGAACCCAGGCCCCAGACACGACGGTCTTCAGGCAGGCTTCCCGAGCTCCCAGCAGCAGCAGCAGCAGCAGCGGCAAAGCACATTGGCCCAGCTGCAGATGCAGGTGGAGAAACTGTCCCAGCACACCAACCGTCACCAACCGCCCAACCAGTGGTCATGGTACCACGGAATGCGCTTACCAGGGCCACCTCCACATAGACCCATGCAGGGTGGATCACCCTCTCAGGCGTTATCAAGCATGCCTCAACTTGGGCGTCGATATGGTGCACGGAGCCCGCCACCTATGCTTCAGCCCACTAACCTACCTGCACAGGTGAAGTGTTTTAATATTACAGATAGTTAGAATAATCTCTGAAGGATCATGTGACAATAAAGACTGGAGTAAAGGCTGCATAAAATTGTCTTTGCTACCACAGGAATGAATTACATTCTTTAATATTTTAAAATAGAAAAGTTATTTTAAATTATAGTGACATTTCACATTATTATGTAGGGCTGTAACGATACGCGATATGAAACCGAAATCGCGACACTCAGATCCACGATCCTGTGTCGCGGTGTGATAAGGGAGAATCGCGACACACCCCGTGACTACCTTTCCAATCATGTGACGCCTGCCTGCAAAAGTTGAGCTAGTTGAAGAAGAACGTGACGAAACATGGCAACCAACCCAGAGATTGCGGACCCTCCCTCCTCAATTAAGTCAGCAGTATGGCAACATTCCGGCTACCCGGTGGAGTTAAAGAATGGCAATCGTGTAGTCGACAAGACCCACACAATTTGCCGTAAGTGCTTTAAGAAGCTTCCCCAAGTGACAGGCAACACAACCAACATGCAGATGCATATCCTACGGCACCATCCAGAAATCAATTTAGCTGCAGCACACAGAAAACAACCCAGCAGCAGCAGCCTCAGCGCTGTGACGGTGGCAGATTTTTACCACCGCGGTGGTAATGGACCAACTACCACAGGTGGCGCGGTGTTGTGATATATATATATATATATATATATATATATATATATAATTCTGAAACGCAAAAATAAATAAATGAGGCTCAATCATCTATTAACAAACATACATGTTTATTTGAGCACTTACGTCAGTGAACACTCAGCCTGCAAAACACTAAAATAAATATCAACTAAATAATACAATCAAATAGGAAAGTAGCCTTAAATGAGAAAGTTAAATACACCCGGTCTACCTCACGCGAGCGGCACGGCGAGAACCAATTATAATCAGTGATGATGTCTACACCAGATGCGCGATACAACACGACAAATCGGTCGCAGTAAACTGTCTCGTCCTATTTATGACGAACTGAAACAAAGTTAAAATGTTCTGTGGACAGACTCAACCTGTTGTGTTGCGATGCGGCTTCCACCAAGCAAGCGGGCGCGTTAACTCCTCGTCTGCTGCACGCGCTCTCTGTGGAATAGGAATCGCGCCGTATGTTGCCACATTTCTTGTTAACATCTTCCATTTACCGCGGTCTTATTCGTATTTGACCAATTTGGAGAAATCCTCACCAATACACACCTGATCATCCGGGCGTTTGCGATGACGTGAACTTGAAGACACTTGTACAAACGCGGATGGGTGACATGAATGGAGATGATTCCAGATCAGCGATTTAGTATTTGGTTTCCCAACAAGGTCCATCGCTCATCACGAAATAAATATGCAGAATAAACAGTATTTTCCTGCGCTCAAACCTGCCAATCTAAAGGAAGCGCCCTGTATGGCGTTTGAGGTAATTTGTGAATTAGCAGATTTATAGTCTAAATAAAACTATTTGCAACTGTTACTATTATTACACTTTTTTACAAAACTTTGTATTATGCTTGTTATAGAATGTGTGACGTCACGTGCACTACCGCCGGTGGCAATACACAACCGCGGTGGCAACAGACCACCGCCTGTGACGCGGTTGTCACGGCCACCGTCAGAGTCTTAAGCAGCCTACACTACCTAGTTTATTCCAAGCAAAGTTTCCAGCGAATTCAGATCGAGCACAGAAAATTACAAATGCAATTGCAATTTTTATGGCACTGGATATGCGACCATTTTCGGTTGTCAAAAACGAGGGGTTCAAGTATTTACTCAGTGTGCTCGAGCCCCGTTATCTATTACCAAGCCGGGCGCATTTCTCGCAAAATGTGCTACCAAAACTTCAAGAGAAAACGAAGGCTAAAGTGGAGGAAGGGTTGAGTACTGCTGAATCCATCGCAATCACCACAGATGGATGGACGTCCCGTGCCACAGACAGCTACATGGCCATAACCGCACACTATATTACGGGCAATTGGCAAATAGCGAACCACGTCCTCCAAACACGCCCGGTGTATTTGTGGTTTGCAGCACAGGCAGTAGGCTAAGCCTCAGTTACCTCAGTGTGAAACAGTAGCCATTTAATTTACTTTGTAAATGTAAGAGAACTTGATTGAAGAAGAATTTTCAACATGCTCGAATCATCTCCACAATGGAGTTTAGTTCTGTTTGTTTTTCAACAGTATTTTGTTACAAAGAAAACAGAAGTGTTATAGCTTTGGCTATTTATTTATTTTATATATGGCTATTTATATTAATAATTTGCATAGTTAATCTTGTTCTTTGGTGTTCAGATTATAAAGATTTTTCAAATGTTATTTAATAAAAATATTGTTTTAAAATCTTTCTTTTTTCTCCACCCTCACGAAAAAATCGTGATATCTGAACCGAATCGTGGGTCAAAAATCGTGATCTGAACCGAATCGTGGGTTTGGTGTATCGTTACAGCCCTATTATTATGGTTTTTACAGTATTTTTTTATCAAATAAATGCAGCTTAGATGAAACTTGGTGAATTATTCCATATTCAATTATTCCTTTTGACTGGTAGTGTACATGTTAATATAATGCTCTTTAATGAATGGAAGAACAATTATGTAATTCTAAAATTGCTGTTTTTTCTTTCTTAAAGACTTTGAGGGGTCTTATCAACAATCCCCCCTACCCTACTAAACCGATGGAGGTGCTGCCAAGAACCCGCTATCCACACAATGCTGCTTTCTCCAGTGGAGCTTCACTTCCCACTTCACAGATGCTCAATCAGGTGAGTGTGCTGGACATCATGATACATATAGGCCAGAAAGAAAAACATATGGAGATGTTTGTTTTATTTATTTATGTATTTTTTTGTCAACCACCCATATACAATATAAAACACTACTGACTATTAAAAAAAGGTTTGCACTCCACAAACATGTCTGCATTTATTGAATCCAAAAGTCAGTAAAAGTATTAGGATTGTGAAATCATGTTCTGTGTAAATATATTTTATAATGGAATCAATTTCTGTGATGGTAAAGTAGATGTTTTTCCCCCAGCAGCTATTACTAGTCTCATTTGTAATATACATATTCAAAATTCTGTGTGCACTTTTTAAGCAGAACATGCAGGTAACGTCGTACCTGAATAGGAGATTTGAACCCAGCATGCAGCTGTCTGCTCAGAGGCCCAGTTATCAACCCAGTCACCTGTCTACACCCACAGAGCGAACTGGTACGCTTCTTCAGCACAAACTAATGTCTGCTATTGGTAACCACCTTGACTTGTCTTGTTGATTGGAGACATAAATGCTTGCTGCCTAGTTCATTTTCTGTTATCAAATGCTTTGTTTTATACAGTACTGAATATTGTCCTGATTTTATAGAACTTTTAGTACAAGGAAGACAAATGTCCGTCACATCATCAGAACCAAAGACCAGGTAAATATTCTTCTGTTAATTCAAGGTTTTGGGTTCTTTGAAGTCATTGTGTTTTGTTTTCTGTAGTTAATTCATCCGGAAATGCCTTACATGCAACAAACTTTGCTATGTATAGATTTAAGATTAAAATGTGAAAATGTTTTATCAACTTGCGCTGATGCAACAGAATGGCCAGCATTCGAAACTTAACCAATTGGGATGTCATTGCAAACTGATTTAGGATTGATCTTCTTTCTTGCATATATCTGTATATTGAATTATTTTAACCATCTGTAGACCAAGTCAAGGATGTAAATGAGAGGTAAATGAAAGTGTATCATTGTGTAGAATAGATAAAGTCTGCAACATTTAATCTTCATTAAATTAATTAAATTAATGAAGCCGTTAACACTGCAAGCATATGTAGCTTTATTTATTATAATGAGAGTGAAAATTACTTTTAGAATTTGTAAAGAAATATTCAAATTGAACTAGACATCTAGCCTCTACCTATCAAATTGAAAATATCTCTCTTTATTTTTAGCAATCAGTAATGGAAACATCATCACAGTGTGAAAATGTTCCATTATTTTACTGCCTTGCTGTTTCCTTCACAGAATGCACATCTAATCATTTTATTGTTTGCTGCTTTTATTTTTTCCCAAGTTCTGGCTCCTGGAAGCGTGTAGAAGCCCCCCAGAGTGGCCCATCAAACCCCTCCACCAAGAGGAGACGCAGGTCATCTCCAGGGCCGGTCATTGTTATCAAAGATGAACCAGAGGATGATGATGAAGTTCATTTTGTAAGATTTGACTAATTCTGCACCAGATCAGAGATGAAATTGACTTGAACATTAGATTTATTCTTATTTGACATCTTAACAACAAAGAAGACTGCAAATTCACTGTTTTGGTCCCCTGTTTTTAAGAGTAAACTTAGCAAATTCATGTATTTTGTCAGGTATACATCACATTTTTTTTACTATATATATATTTTTATTTTGTGTTACTCTAGGTAAACACCAGTGTTAAAGCCAGTCTTCCAGACAGCACAGGAGTTCAGTCTCAAACGCCACAAGGTGAGCAGCAATCAGAAAAGACACCAGAAGCAGATGAAGACCCCAATGAAGACTGGTGCGCGGTGTGCCAGAACGGAGGAGAACTGCTCTGCTGTGACAAATGTCCCAAAGTCTTCCATCTTAACTGTCATATTCCCACATTGACTGCCTCTCCAAGGTATCAGATTAATCAAAATAATCAATTAATCCAGTCTTCAATGTCACATGCTGATTTGGTACTCAAGAAATGTTTCTTATTTTGAATGTTGAAAACAGTTTTTGCTGCTTAAAGGGATACTCCACCCCAAAATGACAATTTTGTCATTTTTCACTTACCCCCATGCCGTTCCAAACCCTTAAAAGCTTTGTTGGTCTTCGGAACACAATTTAAGATATTTTGGATGAAAACCGGGAGGCTTGTGACTGTCCCATTAACTGCCAAGTAAATTGCACTATCAAGGTCCAGAAAATTATGAAAAACATCGCCAGGATACTCCACCTGCCATCAGTGGTTCAATCGTAATGTTATGAAGCGACAAGAATACTTTTTGTACGAAAATAAAACAAATGTTTTATTCAACATTTAGGCACCATAACGTCTCTGAGTCAGCGTAGCGCCATTTTGGAGATTATCCCCTGGACGCAAAATGCATATGCTGTTTTGTATCAGCCGGGCCACAAGGGTGTGCTGTTTGCATTCAAATCAGAGCGTGAATCGACGAAGAAGACTCATCCGTGTGTCGAGGATGAATGCATTTTGCATCCAGGGGATAATGTCCAAAATGGCGCTACGCTGACTCAAAGGAGTCCCATTTTGGGGTGTTTTTTTTATATTTAAAAAAAAAAACGTGATAAATTACCATTCAAACGTGTGGTAAGTAGGTGGCAGTAAAGACATTTAAAATGTTACAAAAGATTTTTATTTTAAATAAATGCTGTTGTTTACCATTTCTATTCACCACTGAATCCTAAACAATTATCACAAAAATATTAAGCTGCAAAACTGTTTTCAACATTTGTTGCATTTATCCCAAAGTAAAGCATGACAATATCGTAGGGATGTAACGTCAAAATCTCACGATATGATAATATCGTGAAATGAAGTCAACGATACGATATTCATTGTGATATTTAAAGAAAAAAAGGCACGAAGAATTGGAACAAAAATAAATATTTGTACATATTAAAGTTAAATTATTCTGTCAATGCACTTTTGAGAGTTCAATATTAAGAGCTCCAACCCATGTTCTTAACTAAGAAAACTTAAGTCAGAAATGTTTTTACTTAACCCTCTTTTTATTTGTGATATACAGGCCATGTACACACTGCAGATAAATTCGGTTGTCAGTTCACCTTTTACTCCTTAATCTCATTCCGTACACACACAATTCACTAAAATACGGGAGTGACAACCCGCATTCGACAAACGCATTTACAGAAATTCTATGCTGTGTGTACGGAACTGAACTAAACTAGTTGTTAATGACGTATTTGAACGTGCATCAGTGTATTCGTCTTTATGTGAAATGCAAGAAAATAACAGTGAAAGAAGTCTTAACTTAGCACGGGGCTAGCTCCGATCATGAGCCCTGCGGTAAAGTGTCAGTGTTGCCAGATCTTCACAGAAAAAAACAACAACAAAGGACAAGCACAAAAATATATAAAATATCTCATATCCACAACAGACCACTTTATTAACTTCATAATGTGCATATCTTTATGAAATAAGACCAAACAACATGCCTAAAAGCACTTGTAAATTTGAGGACATGACAACACTGCAAGACAGCGCACTCTAATGCTGGGTACACACTAAAAGATTGTTTAAATCTTATAAGATCTTCAAAATGTGAGAGACCACACACATGAGGACAAAAAATCCTAGATTTAACCGTTTACTCCTATAGTGTGTGGTGTGCCACTATGTGACAAAGACAGCACACCACACACCAACAGATTTTCAACCAAGAGTCCTGACTGTGAACACGGGAAACCTCGCAAAATCTCTGGAGACTTGAGAATAAACCAGATTTTTTTTCTAATTGCAATTTTAGAACAAAGAACGTACAAGGGAATTAACATATACATTACATTATAAACAATAAAAATAAAATCAATAAGAAAATTACATTTACGTAAACAAGTATAAATAATTACAAATTATTCAAAGAATAGTTTTAAGGTTTTAAAGTCCCAGTCTTTGGTAATGGCAGGAAGAAATTGCGATGATAGTGTTTTTTTTTTGTATTGAACATAAACAAAAAAATAAACCGTTATAGCTCAAAACAGATTATAACAACAAAACTAGATATTGCTTTGATATAAACAATATACAAAGATCTTGAAAAATAACTAAAAACAAAACATTAAGACAGGGGAAATATATAAATTAAAATAAATACAATTTGAGGGGGAAAAAAATTACTAAATCCCACCCTCCCGCAATGTTAGTGCCCAAATCCTTTTGTGCTGCGCCATGACTGCGTTTGTTATGCTTCTGTCTTCTGTCAGTTCACTTTCTGATTGGATATTGTTTCGTTTCACGTGATAATCTGCAGATCAAACGCACGATTGTCCTCTGTGTCCCCACCCACACAGCAGGATTTCTGATCGTAACTATTCAACATGTTGAATATTTACGAGTCGCAATCGGGGCGCCTCTGACGTTCTTCCGAGTGGATTCAGTCACTCTTAACACACCTCACACCACAGAAAAATCTGAAAAGATAATCTTTAGATCCACCAAGATAATCGGGATATTACCTAGGATTGTCGGAAGAGGAGAAATCGGCCCAAAATCAGCCCGATTATCTTGTGGTGTGTACCCAGCATTAAGCAGCCTCCCTAGCAAAAACACAATGCTGCACATCTGTCAGCGGTAGTTTAGTTAAAATCGACAGACAAAAAGAGTCTGTATCGAGGGGTGCGGGGCTGAGAGCCATGGGAACGGAGCGAGGCCGGTGGACTTAATGATAATGAACAACACCTGTGCCACTCGCCGGTCTCGTGTCCCATGGAGGAGCCCCGGAAGCATAAAAGGAGGAGCGAAGTCAGTGGAAGAGGAGAGAGTACCAGGCCTGGACTTTAGTTTGAGTTTTGTGTGCGGCAGTCGTCCATGAGGGGATGCCACTTTACTTTTGTGTTTGTTTATTTTGTTATTAAAGTTTGAGTCTTTTGTCCAAAAATTGCACATAACAAACGGCTAAACTTTTATTCACTCCTGCAAGACGACAGAATGTTGCTGTGGTTACAAATGCTGGAGTGAGTGCTGTTCCGTACACACATGGAACAATAATTTACGGGACGCACTCCCGCATTTAAATGCGGTTGTGACTCCTGAAACTTGCAGTGTGTACGATTGGGGGGAGGGGCGAACGCTAGTATCGTGTATCGACGATAGTCAGAGATATCGTTAATAGGTCATTTCTTTGTCGATAGTCAAGACGATATTATGCTCATTCTTCTATTAATGTATAAATGTATTTTTTATTATTATTAGGCAGCCTATTATTATTGGGCAATCAAATTGCCCCGCTATTTCACCTCAGCGCCGCGCACACACACGCAAATGAGGTTTAAGGCAAAAGTATACTTCGGCTGTCCGCACTACGTCATTTTCGTCATCAAGATGGCTCCCGTGCAGGCAATTTGAGACGGTTTGTCCGCACTCTTCTGAGTACACTTTGAAAGCTGTGAAACGGAACATAAAGTGAAGTATACCCGGCGTTAGGCTTCTCCTCCTCCTCAATGGAATTGTTTTAAAATCGGACTCTAAAACTAAGCCCACATCAAAATTGAACTGCAGGGTGATAATCTTTATTTACAAATTAGGACAAGAGTGCAAAAAGAGACATCTTTTAGACATCTTCTTAAACAGCTTCGAGCTATGAATGAACATGACGAAACCGCACATTTCGTTTTCTTTACAGCAAATCATCATTCATCATTGTCATTATAAAAAATATGCAGTTATCAGTCTAAAACAGGGCTCATCATGGGGCACGCGGTCCGGAACGCAGTATGACTGATGTAGCAGTTTAATTTAACTTTACTCCAAAAATAAGAACTTACCTGAAAATACTTTTATCTTTAACGTGTTCGTTCATGTCTAATATTTAGTGTTAAACTGTTGCTCTTTAAAATAAATCTACTTTTGATTTTCAGACTGATAACTTCTGCGCCGATGCGGCAAACTTGTTACAGTAGGACATGCAGTCCTAATAGTGATGTGTGACTGCTGTATCCGAATATGAACTAGCTGTTTTAAATATTTTTATATTTAACATGTTAGTTTTTCAGTATGTTTGAAAGCATATTATTTCGGTTATTGGTACTTCCAGGCTCTCTCTCTCTCTCACACACACGCATGCGCTGTTTAAAATCAACATAGTTATGAAATAGCCTATGACGAGTACAGAGAGTCTCTCTCTTGCCCACACCCACCCATGCACGATAATATCATGTATCGGTGATCTCACAGGCTGGCGATATGACAATTTGAAAAATGACCATATCGTCCAACACTACTTTAAAGACCTTTTATGTTAGAATAAGTACTTTAAATTTTAAAAACTTCAATTTTTGTTTGGAAGACTTATGGTTTTATATCATCATGTGACCACGATAATATTAAGACAGTTTTGCTATATATCACAATATTGTTAAATCGTAAAAAATTAAAATGATTGTCTTTTCATTAAAATGATTTATTTATTTAATCTTTTCAACAAAGATTTTGAGCATGGTCACCCTTTTGCTAAAATGCAACAGATGTGATTGTGGTTTTCTTCTATTGATTCTACTGTAGTTATGTATGTGTGTTGTGTTTGTGTGTGTCTGTAGTGGTGAGTGGTATTGTGCGTTCTGCCGTGACCTTACCTCACCTGAAATGGAGTATAACATCAGTGGTAGCGGAGAATCGAACAATGTGAAGCAGGATCCAGATTCTGAGGCTTTAACTCGTGTGGATAAAAGAGTATGAACCCATTTAAATTAGTTCTGCTTTATTTTAGATGTCACTTTAGAACTATTAATTTTTTATTTTTATTCAGAATGTCTTTTAAAACGGCCGCAATTATTTGTTGTGTTCATTCAGAAATGTGAGCGACTGCTGCTTCGTCTTTACTGCAATGAGCTCAGCACGGATTTTCAGGAGACTGTAACACCTTCGGTAAGATCTTTCATCTCACATGGCATTCTAGATAATGAACTACATTTATTTTCATTGAGGAAATGATACAAAAATATTTTAAACACATGTATGGGTCAAATTTCAATCCTCCCAAAAAACAGTAACTGCGTCCCACTATATGCTTATGCACTTATACACTATGTACTTATGCACTGTATACTCAATTATTGTTTCATTAATAATTGGAGTCTGATAGCCCCTCCCCCTTGGCAACGTAACGTACACCGCGACAGTTGAGTGCATAAAGTGTCCAATATTCCACACATAATTTTTCAGTTATTTAAGTGCATCATCCAGGAAATAGTGCAACTACTCGCACTATTTATACTACAAAATATCATAGAAAACAGCATAAGTACGCGATTTGGGATGCACATAGTATTTTGCATAAAGAAAATTAAACATAGATTGTGAAATATATGAGTATATGCAATAGAGCTGGGCGGTATGACCAAAAATTTATATCACGGTATTTTTCTAAATTATACGGTTTCACGGTATATGAAGAAAAACTGCAGTAGATTGACTTAGAATGCCATATTTTAGTGTCATGATGAGTGAATATTGTAGAAAAGTCCACACTAAATACAGGGGTTAAAAAATTTAATTGACAAAATATTTCCTCGGCCAAACCCCATTCCACAGCCATACGGCTACAGTCACACACAGTTTAAGAGTGCTTTTCTTCTTGTAATTAGAGCGCTTGTCCTCCTAATTTAAAATATTTAGGAGTACCTTCTGATCAATAAAAATAAATTCGTTATATGCTTTTTAAAATGTATATTTAAAAAATATATAATAAGTACAATACAACAAATAAGTTGTAACCAATCATGAAATTAGTATTAATAAAAAAATAATTTGTATAATTTGGCACAGAAGAACACAAAAGTGGCTTGTAGGTACATTTTCAGATGTTTAATGAGGCTCAGAGGTGGCATGAGTGCAATTACATTCATAGATTCATGTGGACATTAATGTTTTAAATATAAATGTGCTTTTAGTGATGCACAACGGCTCAGCTGTTACTTTATTTTGAACTATTTTCGTTGATGAAATAGAACAAAATCATGCAGTACTTGTTTATTGATCTTTTGTATTAAATCAATATATCACATTTGATTATATAACATATAATTATTAAAAGCTGTCACCCTCCTGATCGCGATCTGTGGGCGCACAGAAATTAAGAGCGCGTGAGTGAGCTCAAGAATCAAAAGCACGTGCAAATGTGATGCATTCTGTCGGAACCTGCGGGAATGATTATAATTATTATTAATAGCCGCAATCCCGCGCCGAAATTCAATTTCTGCTCGGTGTTCTCTGCTAAGAACCCGACTGTGAATGATGCGAACGTTACTATGTTGTTTGCCGAGGCGGGGATGATTTTTGGTGTTCCGCAGAACAACAACAGTGTGCTACATGATTCCTACATGTTTCTTTTCTCTCAGAGAATGCACCTCGTCTTTCCTTCAAATAAGACCTATTCAAGCTAAAATTAAGACCTCTATAACACTATTTGAGAAATGTAAGTTATGAAAAGTGAATTTAAGAAGGCAGGAACCCTATGGTGGATATTTGTGGCGGTCAATGTATTGTGGATGACTTCTTCTCTCTCTTCACATTCTACTAGTGCTACAGCTTCTGTTTCGGAACTTTCACATAGTAACACATACAGCTGTATCCTCGCCAAAATGCATAGTGAAAAGAGACCCCTCTCTAACAGTGTCACGTTTCAGCGTTATTTAAATGACACCGGTATTGCGGTATTTTACAAATTAATATCGTAAGAAAAATAAACACCGGTATTCGGTATGAACCGGTATACCGCCCAGCACTAATATGCAATCTAGTATTTTTGCATGGTGACATTATTTTCATGATAGTTATGAAAATGATGGGTCCTATTATGCTCTTTTACATTGTCTTGATTTTGTTTTGGCGGTGTACTAGAACATGTTCTCATGCTTGGTGGCTTATTTTTCACATAATATACATTATTACAATACCTTTCTCCCCAGCCTGACACAATTGTCTCGATTAGTTCCGGGTTTGATGAAGGCCCGCTTACCGAAAAACAAAATGTGTTGTGATTGGTTAGCTGTCACAGTGCGTTGTGATTGGCGAACAGCTTAGATGGCGTTTCAGTATTGCCCCGCCCCTTGCCAAAACAGCAAGTTCGTCAATATTCCCAAATCAATTCAGACCTCGAGAACAAGAGGATTGCGCAGAACCTTTGCAAGCACGGATATTGTAAGACATATTAAAGTGGTAATGTTATTGTTGAATTATAATTTTTGGCTAAATCACGTTGTAGATAGGATGTCAACATCAGGTTGAAAATAACTGCATTGACTATGTACAGATAAGTGCAACGGTAATATGTATTATGTTTATTGTTCTTTAATTCTAACATTATAACATGAATTGCACTGAAACTTATACAGTTATACCATAGTCCCACAGACTTGCACTATTTGTGGCGGCATATATATGCAGATTAATTCTCTGCCAGCGGTAGCCGCTGTTGGAGCGGGAGAGCTCGAGTTTTTCCCGGTAACGCTGTACACAGAGCAGCGCTCCGCTCACATACGCTGCTTCATCAGACATTATTTGCAAGATTAAATTAAAATTGACAAATAGTCTGTTTCCATCAGAAATAGTGATATAAAATCACCCGCACCAGGTTTCGATTTTGAGACGTGCAGTGCTCAACCAAGCGTTCGCCCCTCCCCCCAACCAATCGAATTTCAGTATGCAAGATTTATCTTTGTGATATCACAAATACAGGAAAACAACTTTGTAGTTCAAACGAGCTGTTCGTTGTAGTTCTTGAAAAGGGATGATAAAACAACAGAATATCTCCCTTTGGAGTGGACTTTGAGATTTGTAACTTTGTAACTCTGTAGATTTTTTTATGCACAAACATACACACTGATTAAAATTCAAAAAGTGAAAAAGCATAATAGGAAACATTACATGTTAAAATAATTATACATTGAGTAGTATTTTGACTGTCTTCAATTAATGCTGATTTAAATAAAAACTGAATTAAAAATATGCAAATCATTGTGTTTTATTTAGATTTATTTATTTTTTTGCATTACAGAAATGGGAATTTGGATTGTCATAAATGATAGGTTTTTCTTCAGATATTGGGGTGACCCAGATATGCTCACTAGGGTTTGGATCAAAGCTTTAGTTGGATCATTTATTGATAAAGACTATTTTCTGTTCCATCCCTTGTTCACACTTCAAATTTGCAGTCAATGCCAGAGTACAGTGAGATAATAAAGACGCCAATGGACCTGTCAGTGATCAAAAGCAAACTGAAGGACAGCAATTACAAGAGCACTGAGGACTTTGTCGAGGACGTCAGGCTGGTTTTCAAAAACTGTGCAACTTTCCACAAGGTATGCTGCCGCGCTTTAATTTACAATATTATTTTCAAGAAATAAGGGATGATTCTTCAATTAGGGGAAGTTTCTCTCTTAAGTATAAAAATTGTAGATTATACATAGCTTTAAATGTTGTAGGTTTCATTTTTTTTTTTATTAATTTATGGCTAGTTGCCGACCTTTTTAAACCTTTTACATTCCTTAATTTTTCTAAAAACTTTTAACATCAAATCGTTTTTCTTTTCCAGTTAAATTGGTATTTGTGTACAGCTGTTTTTGTTGTTTTAAAATAAAGAATCATCATCCACAAGACTGATTAATTACCATTACATTCAGTTCAGTAAGTTTTAAAGGTTAATTCACTGCTAGATAATGTGTTGTGTTGACCAAAGCCTGTTCGAAGGTTGTAAAAAATGTGTAAAGGGTTAGTTCATCCAAAAAATTATGTAATTTACTTAACCTCAGTTGTTTCAAGCCTATATGAATTTCTTTTGTTGAACACAAAATAACTGTGCTACAAACAGTGGCACAGCTTGACTGAGGCATATCACACATGTAATGTTGTGTATACATGTTGTTTGTAGGAAGACACTGAGATGGCCAATGTTGGTGCTAATCTGGAGAGTTACTTTGAGGAACAGCTGAAACTCTTGTATCCGGACCAGACATTTCCTGGTGTGAAGGAGGAGAGCGTTGCTTCTTTGTGTCCTGATGATACAAGTCCCTTGTCAAAGACGCCTCCACAAGACACTTCCCCTGCTGAGGAGATTGTGAACCCCTCCGGTGAAGATCTCCCTCAGGGGGAACCGCACACTAAAGAGATTGAGAAGAAGCCAGAGAACGTAAGCTCTCCTGCAGAATCCAGTCCTGCAGATGCTGAAACGGACAGTAAAGAAACTAAAGATCCAACTTCCTGAAAGAATCTTCCTTGTTCATTCTCTAAAGACTGGATGGTGACATGCACTTTCCTTGAGTGTGAAACCTCTGATTCAATTGCAATAATTATACCGTACATTTTAATTGTTTTAAGCATATGGAAAATAGACAGTTTGACCACAAAAGATGTAATATAACAATGCAATGTGAAATATAGGCATAATAAATACCTATATAAATACATCTGAAAGATGCCCGTTCAAATTTTCATATTATTCATGTGCTGAAATGAAAGATTACAAATTACATAGTTGACTAAATTATAGTTCACTTGAAAAAAAAATACTAAAAGTTATTAACTAAAAATAATTTGTTGTATATTTTTATTAATTTAGTTATTTTCTGTCAAACACAAAAGTAGATATTTATGAGTCAGTGCTCTTACCCATATATAGTGAGAGTGCATGATGTCTGTCAAGCTTCAACCAGAACAAAAATGAACAAAAAAATATTTATCTGCAAAGATAATATTATGACTGTGTTCATGTCCAGATTACAAATGCAGCATCACACACACACACACACACACACACACACACACTCTCACACACACAAACTAATTTAAAACCACGAGACTGCTTAAGTAGTTATGGTTCAAGGCATCAAAAATAAACAACAAATGGAAAATACGTAATGACCAATATGAAAAACAAACATAGTGGTTGTTGTGATTAACCCACTACAGTACCAACATAAGAATACTAAAATAAATGTGTTAGCCTTGTCCACAAAACCATAATCAGACATATAATAATTTATAATACAATCAGCCATTTAGATCAAAAGGTTTTTAGGATCATAAGAAACCTTTCTGTTTCACAAAAGGTTCGTTGTGGCGAAAGGTTCTTCAGATTATAAAAAGGTAAGAAAGAGATGGTTCTTTAATGAAATGAATAATTTAATGAATGATAACCTTTGACTGGATGTTTTTTTGTGGAACCAAAAATGGTTCTTCTATTGGCATCGCTTGAAAAACCTTTTAAGCACTCTTATTTTTAAGAGTGAATATTACTGCCATATATCAGTAACTGAGGTGGAAAGTAAATTACATTTACTCGCGTTACTGTAATTGAGTTGCTTTTTGTGTACTTCTACTTTTTAAAGTCATTTTTATAAACTGTAATTTTACTTTTACTCAAGTATATTTAGTTTGAAGTATTGTACTTCGCTACATTTTAAAACACATTAATCACTGATTTAAAAAAAAAATCACTCCTTGCAAACTACTGCAGCAAATAATGGGCAGGAGGACAAACTGGCGCTAAAATCACAATAAAGATGCAGATGGACATGGCAGGCGTTATGGTGCAGACCCAGCTGAAAACCAAACCCTGTCGTATTCTGCTGAAGTTGAACTCGAAGGAAATGAAGTGAACCCCTTGGCCATATTCATGCTCTATTATGCAGTGTTAGCTGTGTTTGCCTAGAGAGACCAAACTAGCAGCTTATAAAATCTCAACTTTGCAAGCATGTAGAGGTAAAGTAAATACTTGCATCGTTGCATTGGTGGTTAAAATGAAGCTTTGACAGTTTAGCAAAAGGTTTTGCACAAATTAGCCAAAAAGACAGTGATGCAGGGTGTGCGATATCATCTGTGATAATATAGTAATTGTTGTTTTAACGATGTGTGATTTGACATTATCAGTATTTTGCCAAAAACCAAACAAAACACTTCGAGTGCCCTGAAGTCTAGTAGATTAGGCTAGTGCGTGCGCATTTAGAGTGCGTTCTTTCACTGCGTGATCCAGTCTGTTAAAATGCGTTTAGAATGATCACAAAATTGAATATATAGGGGCAGAAAGTTTATATATTTATATAATTTCATATAGTAAATCAATATCACACGAAGAGTGACGTTTTTTTCTCCAAAAATTAGCATGATTACATATACATTTTTTACAACAGTTAAAAAAAACAAGTTAATTAAGAGACTTGCATTTTAGACACCATATTTCCTGTTTTTGCTCTATTTCGACAACAAATTTGAATATGCTGATTTATTATCGGTGTTGAAACTGTTGTGCTGCTTCATTGTTTTTGGGACATGTGATACTTTTTTCTTTGATGAATACAAAGTTTAAAAGAACAGCATTTATTCAAAATAAAAAGCTTTTCTCACAATATAAGTATTTAAGTATTAAGTATTTAAATATTTTATCACATTTTATCCATTTAACACATCCCTCCTGAATAAAAGTATTACTTTCTTAAAAAATAAAAAATTACTGACCCCAAACTTTTGAATAGTAGTGCATATTGAAACACAAATTGTATATTTTGAATAAACACCGTTATTTTTAACTTTTATTTATCAAAGAATCCTGAAAAATTATCACAGGTCCCAAACAATATTAAGCAGCAAAACTGGTTCCTACATTGATTATAAATCAGCATATTAGAATGATTTCTGGAAATCATGTGACACTGAAGACTGAAGTAATGATGCTGAAAATACAGCTTTGCTTCACAAGAATAAATGATATATTAGAATAGAAAACTTTGATTTTAAATTGCAATGATATTTCAAATAGATACAGCATTGATGAGCATAAGAAACTTATACTTTATACTTGGGATTAAACTTTAAATAACTTTAATCCCAAGCTTTTGAACTGCAGAATATTATACTTTGAAAAAAAAAATTTGTCAGGTAACCTAATGTACATCATTTAGTTCAAATCAAGGGTCAAATCAAATAAAAATAGCACATTACAGTTAAAAGTTTCACACTTTTTTGTGTGTGCGCAGCACAGGTCTGGTATAAAGAATGTTTTTGCTCAGGTGACCGAATGGAGAAAAGTTTTGCTCAACAAGAAAAAAAAATAGAGGAAACATTGGCCTGTATGTATTTTTAATGCTGGGAAACTGGTGTTGTTTGTTTTCCTGGAATGATTGTGGTTTGACTGGTTATGAAGAAAAACATTTCTAGTACCAGACAAGTTTGACAGCTCCAACAAGAGGAACAAGAAGTCACTATTCATAGAAAAGTAATACTTGTGCTGTTGCATACAGAGGTGGACAGTAACTAAGTATATTTACTTGAGTATTTTACTTGAGTACACTTTTTGAGTATCTGTACTTTACTTGAGTATAATTTTTTTCTGGAAACTTATGACTTTAACTTCCCTACATTTGAAAGACAAATATTGTATTTTTCACTCCACTACATTTCTATCAAGGTCCTCGAAGTAGAAAGTCATTGAATTGTAGCAGCCAGTACCATTTCTAGGTATAGGCAAGCTAGGTGGTCGCCTAGAGTGCCACCAGCTGGAAGGGGGCGCCAATGAGCGCACATACTGCCACTACATTTTGAACAGGGTTGTGGTCAAGAGTGGCACGAACACCCTGAAATATAATTCATGAATTAAGTATAACTCCTTTTTATTGGGGCTTATTGTTATCACCCTTCCCCCACTCCATAACTTTTTTCCGGCGCCAAAAAAACACTAACGTTAGCTGCCATCACCGTGACTGAGACGATCAGTTCCATTTATTGTCATTTTGATGCAGAGAAGTAGGAAAAATCTAGTATGTCTATCTTCTTGATCTACATAAATAATCTGAATGGTGGTTATTTATTAATATTTTCATTCACGTTCTCATGTTATTCATATATTTGATTTATCGTTTATATTTTCTACTAGCTAGCTCGCTCATTACACTTTAATAGATTGGCACATTGTGGCCAAACACTAGCACGCGATATGGAAGAATGTACACATTATGCAGATTATGTACACAATTGCAAGTGTGACATTTAGTTAAAATTAATTGACTTAGCCTTCATTTTAGAAAAAAATATTGACTGTCTAGACTCTATTTAGCCAACGAAAATAGTTCCAAATAAACCACAGCAGAACTGTTGCCGTGTTCGAGAAACACACAGCATTGTCTCGTTCTTGGATGATTCAACTTTTTTGAATGAATTGAGAAAGTGAATCATTAAGCCATTCATAACAGTGACTTGCGCCATCTACTGGTGATTTGGTTTCATGTTTAAAATTGAATTTTGTCGATACTAATTTCATTTTTATGTTAACAACCCTACAGTGTCATATTATTACTACTTAATTTATTGATCAAATGTAAGAATATGATGTGAAAGATGACACATAAGCCTACATTTAATTTAGGGTTACGTAATTAGGGTTACGACAAAATGCCCTTAATAAAGGTAAAATTTTACTAGAAATCAATTGAAGATGGTAAATATCACAAAAATACAAATAAAAGTAAGACCTGATAGAACAGTGATATTGTACAAGTATGGATATGGATTACATGCAAAGTGCAGCTAGATCTGTTTGTAGCCCTTGAGAAGCAGATATATCCCTATTGTAGAGGAATCATGTAACTATGTAATGAGTGTACAGTAATTTTAGGTTATTGTGTTATGAATTAAAAAACAATATATCTCATTCTTCGATATATCCAGATTCAGAAGTGAGGGACCCACCCAAGCCAAACTTGCAGACATTCACTAAAATCATTCAAGGAGCTGCAAAGAGAAGTTTTCACAGTGAGTGATACAAGGCATACACATGGCTGGAGTATTCACAATCCAAGGATGCTGCATACTGCTTAAAGACAGTGGATTCAGTCTGCATGCAAAATCAGATGTCCATATTACTGCAATGACTGCCTGGCTTGAGAACAAAATAATGGGGAGAACAACTCGTCACTGTTTGCTCTGATGGACTATGGCCATAAAAAAGTTACTGAAAATCAGAATTTTGTGAAAACTTTAGCTGAAGTTCTCCTCCTGACAGCTACACAGAACATTGCCCAGCGAGCCCACGATGAATCAACAGCATCATCAAACAGAGGGAATTTTTTTAGAGATTTTACATCTAATTAGTAAACATGATGCAAACGTGAACAAACAATTGTCACAACGTGCAAAAATACAAAATACACAAGCAATACAATTCAAAATGAAATTCTGGCATGTTTAGCCGGAATGGTGCGTGATGAAATTGAGGACGTAAAGAAGAGTAAGCAATTTGCTGTGATAGCAGATGAGACAAAGGATCTGAAAAAAAAGAACAGATTTTCTTTGTACTGAGGAACTATTATAATGGACCTGGCATGAAAGTTCTTTGGAATTCCAAGAAGTGGGGAAATTAGATACTGCAGGGTTGGGATCTTAGAGAAATGTGGATTGGATTACAGGAAAATCCTTGTTGGACAAGGGTACGATGGTGCCTCTGTAATGAGTGGTCAGAACACCGGAGTACAAACAAGAATTAGAGAGGTAGCAAACATAGATTCTATGTACATTATAGTGCGCATTATTTAAATCTAGTTCTTGTGGACTGTGTGAAGTCAGTTCCAGATGCAGCACGTTTTTTTTCCCTTACTGAAGAGGCTGTATGTTTTCTTTTCCAGTTCATATGTTCACCACAAATGGCTAAAAGTGCAGAGTGAGATGTTTGAGGGTGCACCAAGAGAACTCCAGAGGTTAAGTGATACCAGGTGGGCATGCAGATACATAACTTGTCGAAACTTAATGGATCGATTGTCAGCTGTCAAGAGAGTGCTTGAGGACATTTCAGAGGGAAGGCATCCTGATAAGGCTGTAGAAGCGAGGGGGTTACTTGGTCGGATTGATTTGAATTTCACTGGGCTTTTGTCAGTCTTTAAGAAGGTTCTTGCTAGCACAACATTTTGATCAGACATGCTTCAGTCTCCTAAGTTAGATCTGTCAAAAGCTGTTGATCTCATTGGAGCACTGAAACAAACCTTTGAAGTGTACCGTAGTGAGACTTACCTCAACATTCTCTGGGATGAGATTATGCAGACATGTGACAGCTGTGGTATTTCTTCAGACATGCCACTCCATAAGCGAAAAAAAACTGCTATCTAGAACACTGCAGGGTTTTGTCATAACATCTACGGTTGGACAGGATGTGAAGATAGACAGTAAGGAAACCTTTAAATTGCATGTTTAATAACCAATCATTGACTGAATGATTGGAGAAATAGAGCAGCGTTTCACAAAGTTAAAGTTAAAGTTCAAAAGCTCTAGACATGGATGATTTCATAAAACGGTTGTCTGCACAGCATGGTAAACGCCGAATTCAGCTCTTTTGACTTACTGTATCGAGAATGAGTGAACAGCTACTGCTTTCCATGTTTGACTATTTGTGTGACTTATGTAACTAGGTTCATAATGTTCAGTTACAATTGTAAATATCTACTGCATTGTGGCATTGTGTTTTTATCTTACAGACTTCATGTATTTCTTTTAGGGCTCAATATTTCCAGGAATTTTCCAAAAAGGCATTGTTTAATTGTTTTTTTGTGATCAGCATATTATTGATTCCTTATCTTACTTTTGAAAAAATATGAACTAAAAAATAAATCTGGACACTTAAACAAAAAGTGAGTTTGTACACCATAGACACCTGTGTAAAAAAATCCTGTGTTTTACACCTTGTGTAAAAATTTTGTAAACAAGTCATTTTATTTGTGTACTGTTTTTTGTCAAAAAACCTCTATACAGTCATTAGATAGCAGAAGAAAATTGAGACAAACCAAGTGGATTCTGCTCACTATGCACATTGCATTGAGAGTGATACAAGCTCCATAGTTTATGTTTAAAAAATATAATATAGGCCTATATTAAAATAAATAAATAAATAACAACAAATACAAATAATGCTTGTTTTATTGATGTAAAATGTCAATAAAATAAACAATACTTGTATTGTCCCTCATAATCGCTATAACTGGTTTTATGTGGCAAGCCTAGTTGCTACCCCTCATTCTACTCTTGCCACCCCAATTATAAAATCCTGGACATGCCCCTGCCGCCGACACCCTAGCATGAAGGTTGAAGAATATTTGTATTTATTGAGGATGACGGCGATCAGCAGCACAAAACATGCCTAACAGCGCCTGCGTGCGGGAGAGAGAGACTGCCTGAATGACTGAGCGCGTACTCCATCAGGTTAAGTCATATTCCTAAAAAAAGATAGTTTGCGATGTCCTAAGAGTAATGTTGTGGTAATATCCCAAATTCCTTTTCATCTTTAAGGGTAGTGTACTCCCCCATGGCTCATGCAGCACTGGTCAATGCATTTATTTCCCTTAAGTGAAGCATCAGCAGCTTTTCCCCTGTCGTTTATCCAAGCATCTTATCCCTTACGTCCCCTAGCTCCGCCCTTGTGCCATCGCTCATGACTGGAAGAGAAAATGGCCGTTTCTCAAACGGAATGATGCATCCTCCGTAGGTTGTATTTGTAGGCAGCTTACGTTACAAAGATCTTATTTTTGAATATTAACAGTTATAAATTTGACCATTATTCTTAGTTAAGATATAACTAAGAATATATCTTAGTTATATTCCATGTTAAGATATATCAAAACCAAGATGGCGGCGCACAATTGTGCAGCGGCTCTTAACTCTCTCCTTCAGTGTATTATAGTGTTTTTTTCGTTGTTCTGTTTATTTCTAGTAAGCTGTAGGGGTGTAAATCGGACAGTTTATCACGATACAATTTCGTTTTTTTTCTAACAGCGATACGATTTTTGCCGATACCTCAAACATTTCTGCGATACGATTACAATTCAATTCGATTAATTTATCGATATTTTGATATTATGTGCCTAGTTTAGACAAGAAGTTACATTTTTAACAACTCCCAAATGCAACCAATATACATAACATGAATGTTTAATTAAACTCTTTGGAAATTGAACACTATCCCAATTGGGACATTTACAACAACAAACCAACAAAAAATTAAAATTTTAAATAAATAAAAATAATGGGGGGGAAATTAAGTAACATGAAATCAATCAAGTTAATGATGACAGTCAAAAGTCTTCTAGTCTTTCGTGCAAAAATGTGCAACAGTGCAAATCACTGAGTTACTCTAGTTGTACAAGTGGTCTCTTTTGATAGGTTTTTCTTAAAAAAAATCAACTGATCAACATGTTCAGGAGAGGACACTGCGTTCTGCATAGACAATATCACCTGCAGTGCTAAACACATGCTCGGATGGTACACTGGTACCAGGAATGCACATGTAAGTTTTGGCAAGGTTTGCCAGGAGGGAAACTCGGTTTGATGACATTTCCACCACTCCAACACCTTACCCCCTTACAAGTTCAAAGATGCAGTGTATCTGTACTTAACAACTTCAGCATGGGCCAGCTCTTTAGGGGGTTTTGACAGCCTGGCCAGGGTCCATAGTGCAGAAGGTGTCACCAAAGAGATCCTCTAATGGTTTTGACTTCTTGGAAGGGACAGAATCTAAAATGAAAAAGAATCCAAAGCTTAGTTATGTCAGAGAGCAAACATATCATGCCTCTAACAGTTGTTACTAAGCACAAATCACATTTGCAGCCAGTTACCATAATAAAAGAAAAGGCCAATTTTAACTACTGCTTGTACACTTTCAGCGGTTTCAGCCTGGGACACTGGCATCCACTCAGGGTCATCATTAGAAGTTTTGTCAGCAGATGAGTGAGCCATTGCATTCTCAGCCTGTGACACTGTGTCATTCTGTTGAGAAAAACAGAGACACATTCTAGCAAACGGAAAGGCAGCAAATATATATAAATTCCATTTTAATTAATTAATAAAACATTGATGAAAACTAAAAAAAATATGTTCTTTCTGGATCATAAGTTCTGCAGCCTCATGGATGAGATACTGGAAAGTTGCATCTCTCTCCTCTTCACTTAAAAAAGGCAGCTTTTTAAATCTGGGATCTAAGGCAGATGCTCTATATAGAACTTGTCTCACATCTACATATCAATGTTCAAGATCCTTTGCCATTGCCTGCTTCATCTCTGTAATCACATTGGAGTCTTTAGCTGTGACAGTGAAATGTTCCAACAGTTTGGCTTGAAGAGGTGCAATGACAGATACAGTTGGCTGCTCTTCTTCGCACATTATGGTGGTGGCGGTTTTCACTGGTGCGAGTAGCTTAACCATATCTTCAGCTACAGTGATGTCATTTTCATTGAGATTATGCACGTCATTTGAGGGTTTCTTTCGTTTTTTGTCCAGCAGTGAAGGGCACACTGCAGCTTGTTGCTCCAAAAATCGCTCCAGCATATCAAAGGAACTGTTCCAGCGAGTGATCATGTCTTGTTTAAGCTTGTGTTCAGGAATTCCGAGCAACCTCTGCTTCTCTCACTCTTATCTCACTCTTCCCAAAAGACGTGTTGCACAAGCACATTTCAGTCTTTTCTGTGTCGCCAAGTTAATGGTATGCGCAAAGCATTTAATATGAGGTGACAGATTTGCCTCTTCTCCAGCTATTGCCATATTGCTGGCATTATCGGTGACAAGTGCAGGTTTTTTGTCACGTATGCGCCACTCTTCACAAGCTTCTCTCAAGACTTCACCCAGATTTACCCTGGTGTGTGAGTCATTCAAAACGCGTGTCTGCAGAACATGATTCTTCATTTGCCAGTAAGTGTCAATATGATGACAGGTCACAGTTACATAAGCTTCGGTTGTACATGATGTCCATCCATCAGTTGTGATTGCGACTCGTTCTGCATCAGTTAGTCTATGCTGTATATTATCTTTAACTTGCCTGTACAGCTTCGGAATGCAACTTTCACTGAAGTGCTGTCTTGATGGAATGCTGTCCTTCGGTTCCAGAGTATGTAGTAGGTGACGAAAGCCTTTGTTTTCAACTACACTGTAGGGCCTCATATCCTTGCATATAAAAAAAGCTATCGCGGATGTAATACTCATTGCTCTTTTGGAGTTGTGGGCCAATTTCTGGGCAAAAAAGTTTGTCATGAAGGGTGAGGATGACCGTGAAAGAGGTGGTTTTTCATCAGCCAAAGTACTTTCATCAATTCCATGTTTTCGTTTCAGATGTGCTGACAAGTTTGTCGTATTCCCACAGTGTTTCAGCTGGTACTGGCAAAGCTTGCAAACCACAAGGGTTTTCTTTGTCTGCTCATCTGTTTTCCCAATTACAAAATATATCCAAACCCATGATTTGTGTCCGGCAGCAGGCACAGCGTTTCCTGCATCTGTCTTTTCACTGCTAGAAGCACTTTGTTGCATCTCATTCGCATTCTTTCTGATACATGCAGACAGTGCGGGGAATAAACGAAAATGCGCGCTTTAGCAGAAATACGTAGACGGACATTACGTGGAACTAAGGATGTGGAGAGTGTCAAAATAAAAGTACCACATATCGATATTTTACGTGTGGCATCGATGCATCGTATCGTTAGAAATGTAATCGATGCATCGATCTAAATCGATGTATCGTTACACCCCTAGTAAGCTGTGCCGAGCACAATTATTGTACAGTCGCCTGGACTTAATTCGTTTTGGACTAGCATGCACCATCCCTGTAACGAGGAACTACCAACATTCACACAACATTCTGTCCGACATAGCAAGAACACCGGGCTCTATGTGCATTGTGGGAGGCATTAATAAGTGTAGACGGCGGAGAGACAGAAAACAAAAGCGGGGATAGCCACATAGACTTCCACTCCCGAGCCTCTTTCTGGCTAATGTCAGATCCATCGTACACAAAATGAACGAAATGGAGTTATGAAGCGCTACTCACCCCTTTGTCCGTGACTGTTGCGCTATGATTGTGACTGAATCCTGGCGTCATTCCGCATTTCCTGATGCAACGGTGCAGCTAGCGGGACGCACTCTCTATCACCTGGACCGTAACAAGGACTCGGGTAAGAGCAGAGGAGGAGGACTGTGCATATACGTCAACAATGACTGGTGTTCACAGAGTCGAATTATAGATAGATAGATACTGCTCCCCAGATCTTGAAGCATTGACTGTCAGTTTCCGTCCTTATTACTTACCAAGAGAGCTAACTGTAGTTAATTTGACTGCAGTTTACATACCTCCAGATGCTAATGTTAGCTTAGCTCTCTCCCATCTCCATGACAAAATAAGCAGATAGCAGCAGGCTTATCCTGATGGGGTGAACATAATAGCTGGCGATTTCAAACAGGCATACCAAAAGACTGTTTTTCCAAATTGCACACAATATGTGAAGTGTGTCAACAGAGAGAAGAGCATATTAGATCATGTATATTGCAATATTAAGCAAGCATACAGGGCATTGCCACAACCACACATAGGTCAGTCTGACCATCTGTCACTGCAGCTTATACCAGCCTACTCAGGAGACCAGCCTCGTAGGAGACAAACAAAGCCCATCAGAAGACTGATCAGCACTTGGCCGGATAATGCTCTCTCACAGTTACAAGACTGTTTCATTAGTACAGAGTGGAGTGTTTTTGAAAATCAGGACCTGGAAGAATACACATGTGCTGTTCTGGGATACGTTTCATTCTGCACTGAGAACGTCACTGTTAAAAAACATCTTACAATTTTCCAAAACCAAAAACCATGGATGATGGGGAAGTTCGAATTCTTATACGTGACCGTAACATTGCATATAGATCTGGGGACAGAGCACAGTATTGCATGGTCCGAGCGAATTTGAAGAGGGGCATTAAAGTTGCAAAGAAGTTATACAAACAAAAGATTGAGGGGCATTTCTTCGATAGGGATCTAAGGAGGGCATGGCAGGGGATACAGCACATGACCAATTATAAGGGTCGTAATATTACACCTGTCCACACTGATGCATTGTTGGCAGAGGAACTAAACATTTTCTTTGCCCGTTTTGAAGAAAACAGACAGACTGCACCCCCGCCTACCTTCAGTAGCACTTCACTAACTCTTCAGCAACATCAAGTGAGGAGTGAATTAAGGAAAGTGAACACCAGGAAGGCTTCTGGACCTGATGGAGTACCAGGGAAAGTACTCTCAGTATGTGCAGACCAGCTTTCGGGGATACTTATCAAGATCCTTAACCTCTCCTTGACCAAAGCCATCATCCCTACCTGCCTAAAAATGTCTGTTATCATCCCTGTCTCTAAAACCACCACAGACTGCAGCTTGAATAACTTTAGGCCTATTGCTCTAACATCAGTGCTGATGAAGTGCTTTGAGAGACTGGTCTTGCGCCACATTAAGGCCTGCCTCCCACTGTCACTCGATCCCTATCAGTTTGCCTATAGGGCAAACCGCTGCACAGAAGACGCTATCGTCATTGCTCTCCACACTGCTCTCAGTCACCTAGAGCATGCAGATTATAGCTCAGCCTTTAAAACCATTATTCCTGATATCCTGATCAATAAATTACTGGATCTGCAGCTTCCACTCTCTACTTGTGCCTGGATAAAGGACTTCTTAACCAATAGATCACAAACTGTGAAATTTGGCTCTCATATATCCTCTTCCCTCACACTCAGCACTGGCTCACCCCAGGGCTGTGTGCTGAGTCCACTCCTGTACGCTCTCTATACTTACGACTGTGTTTCAACCCATCCAACAAACAAAATTATAAAATTAACAGATGATGCGACAGTGGTCGGTCTTATCTCAGGAGGGGATGAGACGGCAAACAGAGAAGAGGTGCGTCATCTAATAGATTGGTGCACAGTAAATCACCTTCAGTTAAACACCACAAAAACCAAGGAGGTCATCATTGACTTTAGGAAAAATAGGGGGGATCATGACCCCATACATAAATGGAGATTGTGTAGAGAGAGTCACAGCTTTTAAGTTCCTTGGAGTACATATTTCAGAGACTCTTTCCTGGACCATCAACATCTTAGCACTGACAAAGAAGGCCCAGCAGCGCCTTCGCTTTCTGAGAGTAATCAGGAAAAGTGGGTTGGAAGAAAGGTTGCTGGTGTCCTTTTATCAGTCTACTATCCAGAGTGTGTTCTCCTATTCCATCACGACGTGGTATGGTGGGAGTTCGGCTGGAGACAAGAAGTCATTACAGAGGGTCATAAATTTAGCACAAAAGATCATCGGTTGCCCTCTGCCCTCTCTAGAGGAGATCTCCAGTACCCGGTGCCTCAAGAGGGCCGGGTCCATTGTGTCAGACTCCTCCCATACAGCCCACCATATATTTGATCTGTTGCCCTCAGGTAGGCGCTTCAGATCGATCAAGACACGAACCTCTAGACTCAGAGACAGTTTCTTCCCATGGGCCATAAGAACACTAAATAATCCTACAATGAATTAATGAATTATTTATGTATGGTTGTGCTGATAATTTTAACTTTAATTTTATTAACTTATTATGAAATGTCCTATGGCTTTATTTTTTATGTTGTATTATATGTTTTCTAAATTGCACTAAGGGGAGTTTCATTGTAATTTCGTTGTATTTTAATACAAGGACAACAAACTGAACTGAGTTAAGTGTAAATTGTTGTAATATGCTTTTGACTCGCAAATGTATGCAGCCTAAATATGTGATCTCCGGAGGATGCCGCCTTCCGTTTGAGAAACAGCCGATGAGTCGTTTTGAGGGGGAGGGGAGGTTACATTTTTTTGTTAAAGATTACAAAGGCATAAGAATTAAAAAAATATACTGAAGTGCACGGATAAATATTTATAATAAACACTACAGTATTCCATTAAAAAAAATACCAATTATGATTTCAAGCCGAATTTAAAGGGAGCAGTATCATACATATAGAGGGCAGATCACCACGTTATTTAAAGGGTAAGTTCACAAGTCAATGAGTAATATATAGGTTGTGCTATTATTTTCTAAAGGTGTACTCACACTAGGTGTTTTGAACCGTGCCCGAGCGCTTATTATTCCCAAAACCCGGTTAGTTTGACTAATATGATCGCTTTGTGCCGCGCTCAGGTGCGGTTTGTTTAGCTGGCCCTGGCGATTGGAAGAGGTGGACAATAGACCTGTTAAGCAATATATTGTGAAAGGGCTGTGTTACCGCATCCCAAACAACTCAAAATAATAAACCACAAAGTTAACAAAACGATCCACTACACTGTGCTCAGCGAGAGTGCTTCTCTGCCGCCTTCATGTCCCATTTCCCACATATGAAGCCTTGATTACGAATTTGCTGCATTCAAATTATTTGTTATTTGCTGAAAGAATAAAATGTAATATTCCACTGATTGATGGCCACAAACATTTACCGCCAATAGGCAAAAGATTGGTGCTCTTTTTCGTGTTAAATGTGAAGAATGACAGGTTGGATGGCAGTCTTGTTTTTTTTTTGTTTTTTTTTAGTATACAGGTGTAATTTTTACTTTAACTTGACACAATGACAATGTAGGATGATTTTTTTATATCTTAATTTTTACTTTATTCTTAAAATATTATGACGTTAATTTTATTTATTTTGTTATTTATTTGAGAAGAATAAACTGATCAAACTTAGGGGAGAATGGGGACAGTTGCAACGTGTGGCAGTTGCAACATTGCTGATTTATCCAATCAGGAATGAGCTGGAGTCATGACACTCCTACTGCACATGCTCAGTATGCCCCTCCTTCTTTCTGGAAGTTAACAGCCACATGTGAAACTACCTTATGGGAGAACTGAAATTCAAGGTAAAAAAGTAACTTTTTTTACAACTAGATTTTTTGTCATAATGTCTAAACTGTTTAAGTATTGATCTTTATAGTTTTATAGTTTGAATGTGCAGTATCTTAGCTCTTAACAGACTTAGGTACAATGTGTTCAAGCTAATTTGTTAGGCTAGCGTCACTAGTTTTAAGATGGCTGCCAGGGGTGGGACAGTTGCAACGCATTGTTGCAACTGTCCCCACATGGTGTTGCAACTGTCCTCATGACAATAATAATGACAATTAGATAATTTTTTTATAAAAGGCAAATCAGTGGTTTGATAAAGAACATATTTCAATAGCCAGGTGTCTCCTCTTTGCATTTCAGCAAACTGCTTTTTTAAAAGTCAAACTAGGCTGCAGTGTATCCTACATTTTCTGTTCTGTTTTTTCAGTATGCCACGAGACAGGAAAAGGATAACAGATAGGGGTGTCCCTCTACCTATTCTGTCCTTAGCTGCTGCTGTAGTGAGCAATGATGGCAGGACAGTGAGGTCTGTGGCAAAAGAGTATTTTTAAATAAGTAACAGTAACCTCAGGAGAGGTAACCTCAGGAGAGAGAGGAACACTGGTAACAGTTGCATGTGCAGGCAATGCATTAGGGAACATGATTCCACCCATGTTCATATTCCCGCGGGTTAACTTCAAGGACCATTTCATCCGCGATGGCCCGCCTGGATGCATTGGAGCCGCCAATAAATCAGGGTGGATGATGGAGGACCATTTCCTTCAGTTCCTTAAACATTTCCACCACCACACAAGGGCCTCATTGGATGCCAAAGTCCTCTTGATCCTTGATAATCATTCCTCCCATCTTTCTGTAAGAGGAATAGATTCTGCAGAGAAAATGGCATTGTCATGCTATCGTTTCCACCCCATTGCTCCCACAAATTACAGCCACTCGATCGTACCGTTTATGGCCCCCTAAAACGTCATGTCAACACATTTTGCGATACCTGGATGAGAAGTCACCCAGGCCTGACGATGTCCATCTACGACATTCCTGGAATTATTAGGTTGGCCCTCCCATTGGCTGGAACACCAGGCAATGTGCAGAATGGCTTTAGCAGCACTGGAATTTGGCCTTATAACCGAGATACATTCAAAGACAGTGACTTTGCACCATCTTTGGTGACAGACCGGCCGCCACCACCAGTTCTTCCAGAGCCAGCTGGGACATCTGCTCCTTTGGAAGTTTCTCCGGTGCACGCTGGGACTTCTGCCTCTTCTGCAGTTCCTCCAGTGCAAGCTGGGAGTTCTGCTTCTTCTGCAGTTCCTCCAGTGCAAGCTGGGAGTTCTGCTTCTTCTGCAGTTCCTCCAGTGCAAGCTGGGAGTTCTGCTTCTTCTGCAGTTCCTCCAGTGCAAGCTGGGAGTTCTGCTTCTTCTGCAGTTCCTCCAGTGCAAGCTGGGAGTTCTGCTTCTTCTGCAGTTCCTCCAGTGCATGCTGGGACTTCTGCTTCTACTACAGTTCCTCCAGTGCAATCTGAGTTCTCACCTGAGACTGTTAGACCTTACCCCAGAGCAGGACCACGGAAGATAACGAAAGCAAACGGTAGGGAAAAATGGGCCATCTTGACAGACACCCCCGAAAAGGAGGCTTTGGAGAGGAAGAAAGCAAAAGTTAAGAGAAAGCCAACAAAAGTTGAGAGAAAACTGACAAAAACACACTGAAACAAGCCAACAAACCAAAACCGAGAAGAAAAAGCATACAGAAGGACAGTGACTCTGAGAAAGAAGAAGATTTTTGCCTTGTCTGTTTGGAGAGCTACTCAGACCGAGCGAGGTGTGGCTTCAATGTTGGCAGTGCAAGGCATGGGCTCATGAAGCCTGCACTGATGGTGGTTCCATTTACGTTTGCCACAATTGTGAGTCAGATGGGGAATCGTGAATACTTGATGCTATGAAATAATCAGTTTGTGTTCTTTTGGTGGTGTTATGAAATTGTTAGGCCTACATCAGTTTGTGGGATTGACAAAGGTGTTACATTGTTGTGTACTTGTTTTTTTACTTTAATAAGTTAACTCAATGAACTCTGGTCTCAAATAAACTAAAAAGATTTGAAAAATGATGCAGTATGAGTTTTATGAATAACTTTAGGCCTATTGCTCTAACATCAGTGCTGATGAAGTGCTTTGAGAGACTGGTCTTGCGCCACATTAAGGCCTGCCTCCCACTGTCACTGATCCCTATCAGTTTGCCTATAGGGCAAACCGCTGCACAGTTAAAACTCAGAAGAATGACTGGTTAAGACAATTTGACCATTGAAATTAAGAAAGCACATAGCATCCCTTTTATAGTGTGATTTTAAATAATATAGTGTGATATTAATTCAGAATGTTTCTATGGGTAGCCTATATTATACATAAATAACTTTCTCTTTTTGTTTTCTTTTTCTCAGACAACATGGTTTCTAATAAAAAGCCCCTAACTGCCCCCAGGTCATGCCCTGTGCCACTAAGGTTTGTAAGGCCTGTGGGGCAGAGCCCAAGAAGGCTTGTTTGATGAAGAGGCTGCAGGCCCTTGATATGAAGAAGGGGAGTGGCTTGGCAATCTTAAAAAACCACAATGAGGCAGCCATGCAGGATGAAGCCATCATTTTGGTGTGTACAATTAACACTACCTTTTTAATAGGGCCACATTTACCAGTTCTGATTGAGTGACATTTTTGACAGAAGATCATAATATATATTTTTCAAATGCTTTTATTTTTATTTTTGAAAAGCGGGATTTAAACCAGATTTCTGAAATATAGGGTTTACCGACCTCTAAACAGAGTTTAAACACCAAATGCAACTTGAAGGTTCTCTTTCACACAGTTAAAGCCTAGTGCAGGCGTGTTAAACTCAAACACACGGTGGTCCAAAATTAAAAACTGTCCAAGTTGTGGGCCAGGTAAATCTTTATTGAGCATGTGATTCCCCTTTCAGTAGTATGTGATGAATTTAATGTAGTCATGGCATTCATGTAATATTAATAAGGAATTTAGGTACTACTGTTAAAAGTGGAGTTTAACTTTAAACACAGATTCTTCAGAATAGAATAGAATAGAATGCCTTTTATTGTTATTATACACATGTACAACGAGATTGAAGCAACTCCTTTTCCAGTGTCAACATGTACGTAAGAGAAATGTAACAACAAGGAATAAAATAAGTATTGCAAAGGGGGGGTGTAAGGTGCACAGTTCTGAGAAGCTATATACATTAAAATAGAAAGATAAATATGGTTTGTATACTGTGTGATTTTGATTGTATCAGAAGTATTAAGTATTAAATATTGAACAGTAATGAAATTGCTCAGAATATCAGTGTTATCAAAAGTATTAAATGTTAAATATTGCACAGTAGGTGGGCAGAAGAAAGTCCGGGGATCGGGGGGGGTAAGTGTGGAGTCAGTGCCTGTGAGAGTTCAAATTGGTTATGGCTTTTGGGAACAGGCCAGCAGATTTAACCATTAAGGTCACTGACTGTTAACTTGAAAGGCATATTAATGAACTAAGTACCCGTTGCCAAAAAATCACTCTCCAGAACATTCTCATTCACGGTTCCATGCTGGTGGAATGATCTCCATCATCCGGAATGCAGAATCCTGACAACATTCAAAGACAACCGAAAATTCATTTATTTCATGAGCACTTAACCTTAAAAAAAAACATACAGTATGAATAGGTTCACCAAAGTAAAGAACACAGCTATATTGTGTATTTGACTAAATCCTGTATCCTAGATGTCCCACCTTCCTCCTCGTAGAACTAATCCTGTTATGTATTTGCAATGTATTGAAATGCATTGATTTTCAGTGTAAACCTATTCATTTGGGGTGGTAAATATGAAAGATGGATGGAAAAAATATATACATCTACAGGGCTCAACATTAAAGGTTGCCCTTGGCTACCAAATTCATACAAGTGGCAACCAGATTTGGACTTTTAACCACTTTTAAAATGTAACGTTGAGTCCTGATCTGTTAATAATTCTAACATCAAATTCAAGCCAGAGATTATTTTTCATACACAGTAAATTTGACAAAATAGAAAATTCACTTTTGAGGATGACTCAGTAATTTTGCTTTTGCTGGTTATAAGTGCATTCAAATTCTGTCAATATGATCAGAGGAACTTAGTATAATATGACATGTAATAATGTGCAGTTTTTTGTCAATGTTTGGTCTTACAACAAATTTCAAGTCTTGCCTCAAACTGAATTTACACTTAGGTTTTTTGATAACATACATTTGTTATCCTTTACAAATAAATGTCTTTGCAGCTTGAGAAGCTACATGCAATGGGCTACAAGCCACTCCTCCTCCTTCAGAAGGAAGGCAATGGCAAGAAACCTAAAATAACTTCCCTCACCCCAAGATGCGAGCTGGACCCACTGGCTACACAACACTTCAGCAAAATAACAGCATTTTATGAGTTGGTTTGTGCAGGTGAGATGTACAGTATATATTTTTTTCAGTCGCCATACAGTGTACAGTTGATTGTCAATTCTTCCCTATTTTTTCAGCACTTATCAAATATTTATAGTTTATACAACAAATGACAACCTTATTACATTTCAACGTTGTGGAATGTTGGTTACATGGACGAGACATTCGTGGCAAACAAGACACTGTCCACTGAAGGTAGAACTACTTTTTGTTGCTGAGAAACTAAGTCGAAAAATAAATAAATAAACAATACTCTGGTGTTTTAAGGTTATAATTCCAGCCATGTTCAATACATAGCCTTGTTAATATAGGTTACCAAGTGTAGTCTGAAAATTTGGTAAAACAGTTGGGTTTTCTTTAGATGCCAGTTCGATATTTGGTGTATGTTGTACCAAGTTTCCCTGTTTTCCCCATTGTTTCGCCTTTAGCTATTCATGCCTTAAACAAAATCATGTAAACTTGCATCCAGTGTGAAAAATAGCCTATAGCTCATTTTTTGCCTGTGTTTCAGAAATATGTAAATGCATACAAGCTAAGAAATATAGTCTTAAAATTCTTGTGTGCAGGAATGTCAAATAATCTGCCTGTTTGAATTTTATAATACATTATAGTTCAGCCTCATTCCTACTTTTTCTAATCAAATTTTGAGGCGCTGTCCTCACCTGACCCTCACCCCTGTGAGGGCACCTCAGGGAGGTCCAGAAATCCTTATTGCAGGAGGCCCGGAAGGCCTCATGGAGGAGGCGGAGCTGGAAGGCCCAGCTGTGGAGACTGAAGGCCTTGTGGAGGAGGTGGAGCTGGAAGGCCCAGCTGTGGAGACTGAAGGCCTTGTGGAGGAGGTGGAGCTGGAAGGCCCAGCTGTGGAGACTGAAGGCCTTGTGGAGGAGGCGGAGCTGGAAGGCCCAGCTGTGGAGACTGAAGGCCTCATGGAGGAGGCGGAGCTGGAAGGCCCAGCTGTGGAGACTGAAGGCCTTGTGGAGGAGGTGGGGCTGGAAGGCCCCGGTGTAGAGGCTGAAGGCCTCGTGGAGAAGGCGGGGCTGGAAGGCCTCGTGGAGGAGGCGGGGCTGGAAAGCCCTGGTATAGAGGCTGAAGGCCTCGTGGAGGAGGCGGGTGAAATACATCTACCTAAAAAAGGTAACTCTTACAGCAAACTTTTAAAGCTCTTAAAGCAAACACTGTGTTTTGGTTAATTCGCTCACTTGCTGTCTACCAGAGAGTTAGATTAGGGAGGGACATATAATTTTTTTGTATTTGCATGCAACATCCCAGTTCGACATATCCCCTATTAGCCTAATTCAATTGAAGTCGGAGGCCGACTAGCATGTAAGCTAAAGGCTAGTTGTCGCCAACTGAAATCATTAGCGGCCCAAAGTACTCCTGTGATTTGGCCAAGGTAAGCTAATGATCAGTTGTTACAATGGAGGTTATTGCACACATAAGAAAGAGTATGGTATGTACTGTATCCAACAACTTTTCAGCAATTTTGCTGGGCAACTTCTCAACCGATTGATTTAGTTCTGATTGGGTGTTCATGATCATTTTTGTGGTATGACATAGGCAGTGGTGTAGTGGAGGGTATACGCAGGTATACGGCGTATACCCACTTCTTTATCAGTCGGCATTCCGTATACCCACTTCTAAATCCCGTCTGTTGCGCATCATTCAGTAGTGTCCTGCATTAGCGAAAATCATGAAAGATCAGTACGAGTAGCTAACCCAATCAAATTGTGAATAAATGCAAATATTCCTAAAAACACCCGAGGAGCCGGCTTCCCTTGAAATATGATAGCAACCACCTAGAGGTCTGCTACCCGACCCGAACCCGTGGGTCGAAATACTTCGGGTTTGGTCGGGTTTCGTTAATGTTTAATGGATAGCCGGGCTCGGGTCGGGTCGGGTTTGTAGCTAAACCAAAACTATATGCAGAGGCTTCGCTGCTTTCATAGGCATGCGCACACACATATCAGAGATCGCGCACAAACAGCGGAAACTTTTATTAGTAAAATAGCTTCGACAGGCTACTGACTCATAAGTCACAACATTATATTTATCTGCAATGAGGCGGCAAAATCGCTGTTTTGAGTAACTAAGCCTCATTGCTTGTAGAGAGACCAGCGCAGCGCGGGTTCACATGCAGCGCAACTTTCCTCGGTCTCGCTCGGTCTCTCGCTCTCGGTCTCTCTCTCTCTCTCGCTCGCTCGGTCTCTCGCTCTCTCTCTCTCTCAAAGAAATGATTAATTCATTCAAATAAATACAATCTTATTTAAGAGCTTATGTCTGATTTAAAGTAGACAGAATGCTAACGAGCCTTAACTGACAAAAAATGACCATAATTTGCACGGTCATCATCTTCTTGTCCAAACAAAATTCATAAACTCGGCCAGAATGTATCGACCGCTGCACCTGATGTTCACAAACTTTCATAACTGGTAAATGTTTGTGAAATGGCGAAACCTTGATTAATCCGTTTCTTTGCATGCAATCGTGAAATGCAATCTTTTCCTTTTTTTTATTGTCGTTATGGGCGGTGGGGGTGATTTGGTCGGTTCGGGCTCTAAATTTAACTGTGCCGCTTCGGTCGGGAGTCGGGTCAGGTCAGATCTCGGAGTGCGGGCGGGTTCGGGCTTCAGTTTTGAGCCCGTGCAGACCTCTAAACCACCACCACCCTCGATAATCTGCCAATCTCCAGCCATTGGATCAGAGCACTGTCAATCGTTACTTGATTAGCGGCCTGTCATTTTAGCAATGTTCAACGCCATTTCAATTAATGAAGTAATAAGATGAAGAGAGACTACTCAAACAAAATTTGTTTTCAGAATTACAAACGACCTTGCAATGCTACATTGGTGCTGTTAGCCAGCAGCTCAGCTATCAGCGATGCTACTAGCGGTGCTGTTAGACGGTACCCGCGGCTAACGATGAATCAGCGACCCGCACCACGCTAAACCGTCCACCCTGAGAGGGTGCCGACAGCAGAGATTCTGCCTCTTCAGCTGAAGAGGTTAACCAAGGTGAGCACTTTTAACAACTTGACCTTGTAAATTATGTTAACATATGTTGGGGCTCAGCCTCTAAATTACCATATTGCTGTCATTGTATATCATGGGAGAAAAGTCAGTCACGCATAGAAAAACAGTAATTACGATTCACCCGATTCTGAACAAACAACATAGCATGTAATTTACTATAACAAAATTCTGACAAAATGTTAATTGCTGCAGCCTATTTAATTTTTACATTTTAATTATTTGAAAAATCGATTTTAATGAATACTTCAATGACTCATTCATAAAGACTTCAGTTGTTTTATTACTGGACTATTAAGTATTGTTTGAACAAATCTCTTGAATGAAAGATTCAATGACAAATACATTTAGATTTCCCATTGTTTGTTGATTTTTGTCCGCATTGAATTACACCCCTGCTGCATGTAGGCTACAAGCATGCTGTTGTCAGTTTGTGACAGTTAAACCATCCAGTGACCACTGCTGCATTGAAGGGGAGAGAAAGATGAAGTTGAACACTTAATTATTATTATTTTTTTATTTATTATTTCTGCTTTCAATATAATATGCATCTCAGTTACTTGAATGTGTCCATTATTTTGACATGCAGGTATTGCTACATGTAGGTTCAATTTGTTAGTGAGGCTGTTTGAAATTCTTGAGTCAATGAACTAAATTCAGTAATGTTCAGGTTATGGTAATTGTTTCTGTTGTTACATTTATAGCCCATAATTCAATCCTTATGTTTTGTTTTTTTTTGTAGACACCAATAATGACTGGCCAAACAAAAAAATTTAGAATCCAGAAACCCTAGTTAGGATACAAAACAAAAAAAATTTGGTAAGTTTAGGTAGATTGTTAGTTTTGTCAGCTTCTAAAACAGTGGACGGAGAAATATACTGTGTGTGTGTGTGTGTTTGTGTGCTTGTGTGTGGAAGAAATGGACACTACACACATACAAATATGAATACAGTAGTTACATTGTTTGTTTATGCTTCATAGGGTGTCTGGTCTGTAGCGGTGTGAACTCCTTGGGATCATCAAGGAGCAAGGTGTATCTCTCTCAAGAGAATGGATGAACTTTGAAATTCAGGCGTCTGTCCAGGGAAGTAGAGACAAGTCTATCAGCCTTGAGAAATAAGGTGAGGAAACATGCTTTGTCTAAGGCACACTCTCAAGCTGTGAAGATGGCAGAACAACAGAAAGAAGCAGTCATTGAGAATGCAGTGGCGGCTATGACTGAGTCTACATGAAGGAAACCCGAAGCTGTGTTTGAACAGCCTACCATTTGGCCAAAAATTTCCTAAAAATAAGAAAACTCAAAAATCTGCTTTAGCTGGTTAACTGAAAATTTTAAGATAGCCCAACTTTTTTTTTTTTTTTTTACAGTGTACCTGAAGTTAAGGCCCTTGGACCAAAAATGTGAACTCTTATTTAGAAACCCTGCATTGGATAAAAGAGTATATATAACTGTGGTTTTCATGAATATATTGTAAAATGTATATATTTTGTTCATTATATTGAACTAAATATTCTACACGTCTTCTGTGACTAATATTAATTTCATAATGATCCTCATTCTGTGAAGTCAGGCAGCAGAAGTTAAGTGACAATGTGGAAATACTACTCATTTTGGCGTTAACTAAATATGCACAATTAGTCTTACATGTCACTGTTTATAACCATGGTGTTCATCCTTTGCTGGACCGCTTTAAAAAAATTGGGGGTATAAATTAAGAGTATACCCACTTCTCCAGAGACCACTACACCACTGGACATAGGTTACACATGAGGGTTTGTGTGTGTATTGTTCTGTGTGTGTGTGTGTGAGTGAGCAAGTGAGTGAGTGTGTGAATGTGTGCCTGTTTTAATGAACGTATAAAAAGACATACCTAGATAGTCCTTAATTGTTTGCCACTCCATACTTAGTTTGACATCTGACTTCTTCAAGACCACAGGGTCAACAGGGAAGAGAAAGCGGAAGTCAGACATGTTTTGCATTTGTCAGGTTTTTTTAATGATATTGATATTTGTAATAAATGCTATGATGAGCAAGACCGTTTTTGAATTGTTTGCCTTTTTTGAGTGGATATATGTCTGTTTTTTTCTTTCCCACAGAGGAAGAAATGGATAAAAGCAAAAACAATAAAGTAAGTTTAAATGACTTAATACATTTGCATTCAGACTTGATATTTGATCACTTTGATGTGAATGCTTGACCTGAATATGTTAATGATGTTGTTGTGTTCGTAATCTGAGTTTTGATGCCTTCAGATTGCTCCTACCACACAGGCCTAGGTGTTTATCCAATTAGGAGTGCTCTGAAAGAAAGAGTGAGAAAGGTAAGCCATGCATAACAGAACACCATACTACTCTATTTACGTCAAACTAAAGTCAAGATGTTTAGTTAAAATACCTGTCAATCACAGAAGTAAAGCTGGCAAATAGTCAAACAATGTACATTTTGTATACAGTATATACTACAGTCTCTTGACTAAAATACTTTAAATATCATGGTAAAACATGAAACAGGAAACATGGTGGCTGTTACCAAAGCCTGATGTAAAAAATATGTAAGCATGTATTGTTGTTCCTGTCATAGGGCCAAACAGAATTGCTGATTGACTGGGAGCCTTGTGCAGCATGGTATGTTTTCTACTATATGACAAATACAGAAATAAGATTGCTCTGACTCTCTATTTCACTCTCACTCTCACACCGTTTTGAAGTCAATCGCGTTTACCTAGACCTGTTTTGAAGAATGTGCAAATGTGTTTGAAGTTAACATTCCCAATCGAATAATTGAAATATCACATGTAACTTAATTGTCTCCCTTCTGTTTTCAGTGGGAAACAGTGGACTCCTACTCGGTAGCACAAGGAGTCATTTGTTTAAGTTAATTCATTTAGTAATATATGTTGTTTTATTTTTTTATTGTACATTGCATATTCAATAAAGTTTTTTTATAGTAATTTTGTGATATTTCTATACAAAGTAAATTGTTGTTTACAAGCCCTGTGTTGAAGATGGTAGATGTTCAACATTTCCTGCCATTTCAGAACTGGATAATTCAAGAATGCCTAACTCCATACAAAAAAAAAAAAATCCCTCACGAATGACAGTGTTAATAATTTAAAATGAATGTGCAATATCCATAATGGTCATCACATCTGAACGGGGCGGAGCTAAATCATTTGTTTCAGATCTGAACTTGGGAGGCGCTTGGCTAAATCATTGTTCATATCTGAACCCGGGAGGAGGTAAATCATTTGTTTCAGATCTGAACTTGAGGCGCATGGCTAAATCATTGTTTCAGATCTGAACTTGAGCTAGCGCAAATCATTTGATTCAGATCTGAACTTCGGGAGCGCGGGCGCAAATTTGTTCAGATCTGAACTTGAGGCGTAGCGCAAATCATTGTTTCAGATCTGAACTTGAGAGTGGCATGGCTAAATCATTGTTTCAGATCTGAACTTGAGAGCGGCGCAAATCATTTGATTCAGATCTGAACTTCGGGAGCGAAGTTCTGATGATAAGGAAACTGAATGTGATTCTATGATGCTCAAGACATTTTACCATATATACATTTGGGTTGTGACCTGAATAATACAATATGGTTTTAACAACCCATTTTTATTTCTCTTGAATATGTTTTGTCGTAGTATGCTTCAGCTGTCTTTATGCTGTATCCTCCAGTAAAGTATTGCACATGGTGTTGGATAATAAATTATGGTGAATATTCTGTAAAGGGTGGTGTTTGGTACATACACCATTTTATTTTGTAAACAATACATATAATTAACATGAGTATTTTAATTCAGAAATGAGCATTTGGTCATATTGATGAGTCTAGTTATATAAGGGGAAGGCTGAAAGATGCATTAGAAGAGACTGCTAATTGCAGTAACTAAATTGCTACAAACACTTCATGCGTACCTGAGGATGATTTAGCAGGGAAAGATCAACATGAATCTTGTACTATGTGTAGCACGTACTAAGTAGCGGCACCCATTCACTACAGAGCATCCATTACTGAGACACTGATGCAGAGACACATTTCTACAAACCTGATGAAGAAACAAACTCATCCTAATCTTGGATGGTCTGAGGGTGAGCATATTTTCAGCAGATTTACATGCTTTTTTATAAATGATTAGCTCACCTACACCAACAAACCAAACCAAAAACTAGTTTATCGGCTGTCTGTGTCTTAGTCTCAGGTGCAAATGCCCAAAAACGAGATTGTTAGACCGGCTCACATTGTCTCTTCTTCTTTTAAGTAACATGTTGCTTCAAACTCCTTTTACAAGTAATGGTCGGATCTAAATGCAGGGCTGAAGACGTGCATCTGCACAGAGAACGTGAGAATCCCTTCTGAAGGTGAGTCAAGTAGTTTTGAGCAGAAGCGTGTCACTATAATAGAGACTGTAAATATCATCACATTCTCATCATTGCTGCTCTATGTACATTACCATGAACAACCCGTCTGCACATCCCTCTTATTCACATTACTATTTATTAAGTCCCAGTACACTGTTTTTTCTTTTTGTACATCTTATTGTTTTGCACATCTTGTTGTTTTTGCACATCCTTTTTGCACATCTTATTGTCTTTTGCACATCTTATTGTTTTTGCACATCTTATTGTTTTGCACTTTTTATTTCATTGCACATTTTACTCTTATTTCTCCTTTTCTTACCATATGTATGCCCTTGTGTTATGTTACTTTATATAATTTGTATTCTTATTATTTTGCACTGTCCACTGAGCGGACCTGATTCGATTACATTTCACTTCTAATTATACCCTGTATAACTATTATGTGATAAATAAAGAAACCTTGAACCTTGAATGAGGCGGTTTGCTGAGGTTAAATTGGTAGTTTAATGAAGCTCAGAAGCGTCAGAAATGCTGCCCAAATTCCCAGCGGCTCACTCAGAACAAACAAAGGCCACTATAGAGTTGTTTGTGAGCTAAAATAGCCTTTTCTATTCTTGTGAAAAGATGCAATCATTAGAAAGCTTAGATTTCACTGTTTGTCGGCTCCATTTAAACTCATAAAACCTAAAATTGTGTTACAATATTCTTTACGTAGAATTCCAGCAACCACAGCTGCCGTTTATATATATATACACACACACACACACACACACACACACACACACACACACACACACACATATATATATATAAATATATACACACACACACACATATAAATATATACACACACACACACACACACATATATATACAGTATATTCTTTGCTGAAAGATGCAATCATTAGAAAGCTTGATTTCACTGTTTGTCGGCTCCATTTAAACTCATAAAACCTAAAATTGTGTTACAATATTCTTTACGTAGAATTCCAGCAACCACAGCTGCCGTTTATATATATATACACACACACACACACACACACACACACACACACACACACACACATATATATATATAAATATATACACACACACACACATATAAATATATACACACACACACACACACACACACATATATACAGTATATATATATATATATATATATATACTAGAGGTGGGCATAGATTAATTTTTTTAATCTAGATTAATCTGAAATCTAAGCTTTCTAATGATTGCATCTTTTCACAAGAATAGAAAAGGCTATTTTAGTTCACAAACAACTCTATAGTGGCCTTTGTTTGTTCTGATTGAGCCGCTGGGAATTTGGGCAGCATTTCTGACGCTTCTGAGCTTCATTAAACTACCAATTTAACCTCAGCAAACCGCCTCATTCAAGGTTCAAGGTTTCTTTATTTGTCACATAATAGTTATACAGGGTATAATTAGAAGTGAAATGTAATCGAATCAGGTCCGCTCAGTGGACAGTGCAAAATAATAAGAATACAAATTATATAAAGTAACATAACACAAGGGCATACATATGGTAAGAAAATAAAATGGCTCATTTGAATTCTGCCGAAGGCATTCAGAATAAAAATATAGTACAGATCACAGCGTGCCCACCTTATTAGTTGAATAAAAACCCAAAATGTCGTTTTTTGTTATTATATTGAACTGAAAGCCATCTTATGCACAGTGTTGCACAGATTAAATTTCATGTAAATCATCCATGCTAACACACACGTCTTCTATTTTTTTTTTTTAGACATTTCACTCTCTATAGATATATTTTTCAAAGACAGAGTTTCGAAGTTTCTCGCTCAAGTTCACATGAGACCTAAAGCGCATCCTGTTTGCTTAAAAGCGCAACGTTTCGTTGTTATTCTGAGTGCACACAAATAAACGTAGAGTCTTTACAGATTCGAAAGATGTATTAGGCTACTTTTATCTGTATGACCAAAAATGACGGAGATTTTAAGAGCAAGTGAACGCACCGGAGCCTGTCCTGCAGCAAACGCGCTTCCACACAAACACTTCAATAGCGCACATTTCTCTAGGTTAACATCATATTGAGCGGCCATGTAAAGTTGCTACTACATACATCTTTCAGATGAAAAGCCATATTTGAGGTTGATGAATGATAGGTGAGCGTTTGGATGTCCTGCCCGATTGTATTACCACATAGACCAGCCGTTAACAATCTGTCCATCACGGACTGCGAGCCTCTAGTTCGAAGACTCGTTCTCGCCCCCTACAGTGCAATTCTGCTATTGTTGTTCCTTCTTTCCCTATTTCTCAATTCCTGCAACACCTAAAGAACAGTAAGGAAAGGATGGACTATTGGATGGGGAAAGGCCAATGAGGAAATCTTCACCGCAGGGTTGGCCCCCGAAGCCTGTTGCTTTCGGTTCTTCCCTGGGCTCCTCACTGGTTCTTGTGTCTGTCCTATCCTATCCCTGCAGGGGGAGGAACAACTTTACAGTGTGACACATGAGTCCAAGTTTTCCTTCCCTGACACAATACTGCAGCAGCTGTAATCAACATCACTTGATGTGGTCCGTAACACTTAGGCTCTAATGGCTTGTTTCTGAACGCCTTTTTCATGACCCATTGACCTGGGATGATTGTGTGTCCCCCTTCTGGTGGAGTCTGCCAACACGACTCAACTCTCTCTTTGGCACTCTGCACTGCCTTTGTGAGGTTTTCACAGTAAGCGATCAGGGCATCTGAAGCAATGTGCACATCAGCCTTCCTAAGATCAATCACACCTGGCATCTGCATTGGGCGTCCAGTAATAATCTCATGAGGGCTCAGTCCTACTGATCTGTTAGGTGATGCTCTCATACTACACAGTTCTGCGGGCAGTGCTTCAACCCATGGTACTCCTTCCTGATGCATTTGCTTAGCCTGGTTTTGATTGTTCTGTTTGATCGTTCAACCTGTCCTGATGCTTGTGGCCTATAGGGGACAGTGAAGGTTCCACTTAATCTTCAACATTCTAGACACTTCCTTGACTACCTGTCCTGTGAAGTGGGTGCAATCTTGATCTGGTCAATGCAATCTGGTAATCCCCATCTGGGAATGAAATCAGTGACAAGACATTTAGCAGTATGTGCAGCTGTAGCGCCCTGTTGGATAAGCTTCTACCCATCTTGAGAACTTGTCTATTACTACCAAAACGTCAGTTTTTCCTTTACAAGGGGGCAACGATATGTAATCATCTTGCAGGTGACGAAATGGCCCTGGTGGAGCTGGGGTATGCGCTGCTGGTGTAGTGGCTGCTGGTACATCATTATTTTTCTGACATGTAACACATCTCTTGACTGTTTCAGTGGCTGCGTTTCTGAATTTTGGATTCCACCATTGATTTGAGAACCTGTGATTCATCGTTGCTGGACCACTATGACCCAAACTGTGTATTTGTTGAGCCAAATATGGCAACAGTGATTCGGGAGCAACATACTTTCCCCCTTTGGTCCAGCAGCCGAATGAATCCACAGTGGCTCCTTTGTCTAACCATGTCCATGCTTCATATAGAGGAACGTCTTTATACAGATCAACGATTTATTCAGGAGGTAGTATTGTCTTCTGTGCTGTACTACCTGAACACACTTGTACAGTTGCATAGAAACAAGCCTGTTTAGCCGCTACATCAGCGAGAGCATTACCTTTAGCTTCCGTAGTATTAGTTGTGAGATGTGCTTTCACTTTGATCACCGCTAATTTCTTTGGGAGTTTCATGGCAAACATTAAATCTTTCACTAATCCAGCATGCTTAATGGGGGATCCAGCAGAAGTTAGAAATTTTCTGGTTTGCCAAATGACACCAAAATCATGAATTAACCCAAAAGCATACCTGGAATCTGTGTAGATATTTGCAACCGATCCTGAAGCTAGCGTGCATGCTCTAGTTAAGGCTACTAGTTCTGCAGCTTGAGCTGAAACATGATCTGGAAGACGACCTGAAGCAACTACTTCAGTGGTGGAAGTTACTGCATATCCTGCTCGTCTGTTACCTTCAATAACTTGAGCTGAACAAACAACTCCAATTCTGCGTTCTCTATGGGAGTTTCTGCTATTTCACTTGTTGCTGCATATGTAAGCGTAACACAATCATGAGTCATTTCGCCTTCATCCTCTAACACAAATTCAGTCATTGCAGACATCATACATGAGGATGGGTTCGTGACTGGTGCACGCTGTATAACAATATTCGGGGCTGTGAGAGTTGCTAACCAATTTCCCCAACGGGAGGAGGTGACAGAAGTGACTTTTGCTTGATTCATTAGTGCGGACACTGCGTGAGGGCATTTTACGTTTACAGTCTGACCTAACACCATTCCTGATGAAGTCTGAAGCGCTAGATGAACTGCCTGTACTGCTCTGAGGCATGGGCCCATACCTTGCGACTATGTCAAGTTTACCGGAATAGTAATGAATTGGGCGTAAGCTGCCCCCATGATCTTGCATTAGACATGCAGTCATAAAGCCTAAGTGTTCATGGACATAAAGCACAAAGGGTCTATCAGATTGGGCAATTCCTAATGCTGGTGCTTGACATAGTGTTCTCTTCAAATCATTAAAAGCTTTGAGATGAAGTTCTTCCATACAAACAGTATCTGAATCTTTACCATGGCCTTTCAACAAATCATGGAGAGGCTGAGCAATCGAGGCATAGTCTTCAATCCAAGGTCTACAATAACCTGCTGTTCCTAAAAATGAGCGGAGTGTTTTAATGGTAGTAGGCGGAGGTATGACTTTGACTGAAGCCGCTCGATCCAGTGTAATGGATCTATTTCCTGCACCAATTGTTTGACCCAGAAATGTGACTTGCTTTTTAGCGATTTGAGCTTTGTGAAAGCTGCATTTGTGTCCTTTTTTATGCAAATAGTCCAACAATGATGCCAATTCAGTTTGATGTACCTCATGATCTGTTGAGGCAATCAAAATATCATCGACATATTGGATCATAGTGGACTGTTTTACCGGACATTCTGGGTCACACAAATCACGTCTGACAGCCTGATGATATATGGTTGGGGAGTTTTGAAATCCCTGTGGCAATCGTGTCCACTGGTATTGTTCATAGTCAACTGTGAAAGCTAACCATGGCTGGCTGTCAGAGTGCAACGGTACAGAAAATAATCCATTAGACATATCAATTACTGAAAAAATCTTACAATCTAATGGTAAGCCATTACAAATTGTAGATGGATCTGCCACTAGGGGGGTGATTTTATCAATATGTTTATTGGCTACTCTGTAGTCTATTGTCAGTCTCCATGTCCCATTAGATTTCTTGATGGGCCATATGGGTGAATTACATGGACTCTTGGTTTTAACTAGCACTCCTTGTGTCAGCAAATTTTCTACAATAAGTTTGATTCCCTGTATAGCTTCCTTATTAATCGGATATTGTTTGGTGACCAGAGGTGGAGGTCCTGTCAATTTAACTGGTTCTACACCTGTCAACAACCCACAATCATCCTTGTCTTTAGCCCAAATTGGATGATTCTGTAAGAAAGCATACTCGGGAGGGTTGCATTATTGGTAGAAATCTGTGCTGAGGAAATTTTATGCTAGTAGATTCTGAGGACATGTCTAAAGTTAGATTTATTTGTCTCAGAAGATCCATGCCTAAAATTGCACCTGTATTTAATGGAGCGCATAGCAATTTTGTAGTCAGAGTTTTTGGGCCAAATTGTACCTCTATGGGCGGAGTTTCATACAAAACAGAATCTTCACCTATTACACCAGTTAAACAAAGTTTGGTTTTCTTGTATGGGATGTTTAAACCTTGTGCCAATTTTGTAGGAATTACTGTAATTTCTGCACCTGTATCAAGCAAAAATCTATTTCTTTCTCTTTTATGCTACCTTTCACAAAAATTCTTTGGTCATTGTGTTGGATTACAGGGGAAAGGTAGCTACTCACAACAATTAGTTTTTTCCTGGTCTTGTTGTGCTCTTAGAAGAGCCTGAACTAGCTGTATAGTTTCAGTGGTCACTGGCGGAACTACTTCAGGGTTGTAGGCAGGCTGAGAAGGAGCAGAATTATGCATAGCATTTCTTTTACTATCTTGCAACTTCTTCCTACACTCTTTCTCCCAATGTCCTAATTTTCTGCAGTAGTTGCATTTGCCTTCTCTTTTAAACCATCTATTGTCTTGTTTCGTTGTGTTAAACGTAGCTGCTGCAACTCTTACTTTTGCCTTGACATCAGCATCTCTTTCCCATGTAGCTAACCTGTCTAGGTTACTTCTGAGAGTTCTGTTAGACCAAGTTAGATCTAAGAATGGTAAAGCTTTTCTGTATTCGGCTACAAGGCCATCTGACCAGATACGAACCAGGGGTCCCTTGTCATTTAGCACACTTTCAGGGTCATCAACAATTCCACTGTAAATTACAGCTGACTGACAAAATCTCTCAGTATATTCACTCACAGTTTCTTCTTTCCTTTGCACACAGGTAGTAATTCTAGACCAATCTATTTTGGGTCCTAAGATATTCTTTAGGATTTTCAAAATACCTTCTCTTAAATCACCCTTACTGGCATTTCGCAGTTCAGAAGTAACAGCAGATTCAAAACTGTTTGTGGCGAGGGGGGCATGGGAAGGCGGGAAGCTAAGGAGAGCGGGTTCGAGAGGCAGCGGGAAACAGTGGGCAAGTGAATGATGATTAACACCTGTATCTGTTTCCAGTGATTGCGGAGAGAGTTCAAAAGCGTCCGCCCGCCGCCAGGCGGAGTCGAGTGCTAGAGAGCAGATGCGGACATCGACTGACCGAGAGAGACCCGAAGAGGCGAGCCGTGTTCGTTTGTTTAAAGCTTTATTTTGTGTAATTAAACACCCTTTTTTGGCTCGTCACCCTGACTTCCTCGTCCTTCCTTCCTGATCCCGAACCTTGCTACACTGGTGCGAAACCCGGGACGAGGAAGCCGATGCGCCATCATGCAACCCGCCCAGCCTACCCCACTTGCGGAGCTAGTGAAATCGCCGCAGGTCTTCATCAGGCACAACACCAAGCGCTGATGGACATGAAGCTGGAGCAGGAAGATCGCTTCCGGCTCTTGGTCCAGGCGCAGGATGAAGACCGCGGGCAATCCGAGCTTGCTGGGCCGGGAGGAAACCCCGTCGCAGCCCCATCGATCGCCCACGTCCCGCTGATGAAGATGGGACCCCACGACGACCCGGAGGCCTTCGTGGACCTTTTTGAAAAAACAGCGGAGGCGTGTGGCTGGGCGCGCAGCCAGTGGCCGGTGCGCCTGATCCCCCTGCTGACAGGGGAAGCGCAGGTAGCGGCCCAACAGTTGCCCTCGAGCCCCGCCACGGAGTGGGAATGGCCAGACCGACCGTTACCCGGATTCGGGCTGTAACCAAACCTCCATCCATCAAAGCCTGATCCAACAAAGGGCGTTGGATACGGGCTGCAAGGTTAAGGTGAGGTGTGTGCACGGTGACGTGGCGAATTACCCTTTAGTGCCTGTTTCAATAAAATTTCGGGGAAAAATACATAGAATGGAGGTGGCGGTTAATTCCCACCTCAAGCATCCGCTGATTTTGGGTACCGATTGGCCGGCTTTCACTCAATTGTTGGGGATAGTGTGTGCGGATGCCTCTTGGCCGATTGGGCGGGGCCGGGAGGAGGCGGCGGCTCGGACCGGGGAAGCGCTAGCGGGGCCGTCCCCACCTGCCTCGGAGGAAACGAGAGCCAGCGAGGGGGTGAGAACCCCGGAGCTGGACGACTTTCCTCTGGAGCAGTCGCGGGATGAGACGCTCAAAAACGCGTACGACCGGGTCCGCTCCATTGACGGGCAGCTTCTCCGGCCGGACCTCCCTCTCTCCTACCCCTATTTTTCCCTTATAAAAGAGAGGTTGTATCGGGTAACCCAAGAGGCCCAGTCAAAGGAGATAACAACCCAGCTATTAGTCCCCAAGAGCCGTCGGGAAATGCTTTTCCAGGCGGCGCACTGTACTCCCATGGCAGGCCACTTGGGGGAGGCAAAGACACGTGAATGCCTCATGGCCCGATTCTTTTGGCCGGGCATTCACGAGAACGTCCGCCGGTGGTGTGCGGCGTGTCGGGAATGCCAGTTGGTAAATCCACCGGCCACCGCCAAAGCGCCCTTGCGTCCATTACCATTGATGGAGGTCCCCTTCGAGAGAATTGGTATGGACCTCATCGGGCCATTAGAGTGTTGACGCGAGGATACCGCTTTGCATTAGTCCTGGTGGATTATGCAACGCGATATCCGGAAGCAGTGCCCCTGCGCTCCATTTCGGCGAAGAGCGTGGCGAGGCACTGTTTCGACTCATCTCCCGGTAGGAATCGAAGAGATTCTCACGGATCAGGGCACGCGGCGTTTATGTCCCGCACGCTAAAAGAACTGTACGAGCTATTGGGCATTAAATCGATTCGCACCAGCGTCTACCACCCACAAGCGGACGGCTTGGCGAACGATTTAATCGCACGTTGAAAAACATGGTTCGTAAGTTCGTAAAAGAAGACGCCAAAAATTGGGATAAATGGCTCGAGCCCCTGTTGTTCGCGGTGCGGGAGGTCCCACAAGCCTCCACTGGGTTTTCCCCATTCAAGCTCCTGTATGGTCGCCAGCCCCGGGGGGTGCTTGACGTCATTAAGGAGTCGTGGGAGGAGGGGCCATCAAACAGCCGTAACGAAATTCAGTATGTCCTGGACCTCCGAGCAAAACTCCACACATTGGGGCGGCTCTCTATGGAGAATTTGCTCCAGGCACAAGACAGACAAACCCGGCTGTACAACAGGGGTACGCGGCTGCGTCAATTCACGCCGGGAGATAAGGTACTTGTATTACTTCCTATGTCTAGTTCTCAATTACTCGCGAAGTGGCAAGGACCCTTTGTGGTCACACGGCGAGTGGGGGAGCTCGATTACGAGGTCAAACGAACGGATAGGGGTGATGCATGTCAGATTTATCACCTCAACCTGCTCAAACGCTGGAACGAGGGGACGTCGGTGGGGTTAGCCGCGATTGTTTCGAACGAGGATGATCTCGGACCGGAAGCGGCACTCCAAAACCATCCGTTCGCTCTGGTCTCGGGGGGAGATCACCTTTCGCCGCGGCAGCTCACCGACTTGGCCCAGTTGCAAGCAGATTTTGCGGATGTGTTCTCACCCCTGCCCGGTCGCACAGACCTTGTACAGCACCACATCGAAACGCTCCCCGGGGAAGTGGCGCGCAGCCGCCCCTATCGCCTTCCGGAACACAATAAAAACGTAGTTCAGGAAGAGTTAAAGGCCATGCTAAACTTGGGGCGTAATAGAAGAATCGCATAGTGACTGGGCGAGCCCGATAGTGTTAGTTCCTAAAACGGACGGCTCCGTCCGGTTCTGTGTGGACTACAGGAAGGTGAATGCCGTGTCGAAGTTCGACGCTTATCCAATGCCCCGAGTTGACGAGTTGCTTGATCGGTTAGGTGCGGCACGCTATTATTCAACACTGGATTTAACGAAAGGGTATTGGCAGATCCCCTTATCGCCACTATCCAAAGAAAAGACAGCCTTTACCACGCCGTTCGGATTACACCAATTCGTAACACTGCCGTTCGGTTTGTTTGGAGCTCCCGCCACCTTCCAGCGCCTCATGGACAAAGTCCTCCGGCCCCACAGCGCGTATCATCCATAGTAATGATTGGCAGCGGCATATGGAACATCTCTGTGCGGTCCTGAGGGCGCTGAGGGTGGCCGGGCTCACGGCAAACCCACGGAAGTGTGCAATTGGGCGGGTGGAGGTACGGTATCTGGGCTTCCACTTGGGCCATGGGCAGGTCGTCCCAAATTGATAAGGCCGGCGGCAGTTGCGGCCTGCCCAAGTCCCAAGACCAAAAAGGAGGTGAGACAGTTCCTGGGGCTGGTGGGATATTATAGGAGGGTTGTTCCTAATTTTTCGGACCTCACCAGCCCGCTGACTGATCTCACTAAAAAGGAAGCACCTGACCCGGTCCAGTGGACGGAGCTGTGCCAACAGGCCCTAACCAAAGTAAAGGCTGCCCTGTGCGGCGGCCCGCTCCTGCACTCTCCTAACTTTGATCTCCCTTTTTTGTTACAGACAGACGCGTCGGACAGGGGGCTGGGCGCCGTCCTGGCCCAGGTGGTCGGGGGAGAGGAGCGGCCGGTGCTGTATCTAAGTCGGAAGCTCTCAAAAAGAGAGACTAGATACAGCACCGTGGAGAAGGAATGCTTAGCCATCCGGTGGGCCGTCCTCACCCTCCGCTACTACCTCCTGGGTCGGGAGTTCACCCTCTGTTCGGACCACGCGCCCCTCCAGTGGCTCTCTCCTGATTCAGACCAGAACACTTTTTCACTGCAGCAAGCGTTATTATAGGCTCGTATTTTAGTTAATAACGTCTTAATAATTACTTGTGGATTATTGTGATGTATTTATCAGCTGTTTGGACTCTCATTCTGATGGCACCCATTCATTGCAGAGCATCCATTGCTGAGACACTGATGCAGAGACACATTTCTACAAACCTGATGAAGAAACAAACTTTTCAGCAGTTTTTCATTTTTGAGTTATATAATTAAATCAGAATTTTTAATTAAATGTCTCCGTGTTTATTATAATGTCATTGCAGGAGCATTAAAAGTACTTGAGACTTTCAACAGGAGAGAATAATTACTTTTAAAATTGTTAAAAATGTTAATTTGCCGACAATTTTCATGTTTTGAATATACAGTATGTGACCCTGGACCACAAAACCAGTCAAAAGGGTAAATTTTTCTAAATTTAGATTTATACATCATCTGAAATCTGTATAAATAGCTTTCCATTGATGTATGGTTTGTTATAATAGGACAATATTTGGCCGAGATACAAATATTTGTAAATCTGGAATCTGAGGGTGCAAAAAAAAAATCGAAATATTGAGAAAATCATCTTTAAAGATGTTCAAATTAAGTTCTGAGCAATGCATATTTCTAATCAAAAATTAAGTTTTAATATATTTATGATAGGAAAATAAAAAAATATCTTCATGGAACATGGTCTTTACTTAATATCCTAATGATTTTTGGAATAATTTTGACTCATACAGTAACGGAGTGACCGAAGCGTGCGGATCCACCTGCAGAGCTTTATTAAAAGGTGTGGTCATGAAACAAGCATTGGTCGATACACAGCAAACACACATAGGCAAGACAAAGAGTATTACTAGGACAAGCGTGGGTCTTCGATCGGCGAACAGTATCCAACGGGGCAAGGAAAAGAGAGATAATCCAGGCAGGGGCAAACACAATCCGAAACAGCAAGGCAAAGGGTTAAACCAAGATACACAGGCCAGAATGAAAACAGGCACGACTACGACTACGACTATGACTACGACTATGACTACGACTACGACTACGACTACAACTACGGAATCCGTAAGGTAGCTATCAGCTAGTTTAGCGATATGTGCTTGCAATACTCGTCCCTCTGAGGAAGTCCATGGTTAAAGTAAGGTGTGTGATATGAATCAGCTGTGTAATCAGTACTTTCAGCTGTGTGTGTGTGTGTGTGTGTGTGTGTGTGTGTGTGTGTGTCATCAGTGCAATGGATGATGGGAACTGTAGTCGGGTGTGTGTGTGTGTGTGTGTGTGTGTGTGTGTGTGTGTGTGTGTGTGTGTGTGTGTGTGTGTGTGTGTGTGTGTGTGTGTGTGTGTGTGTGTGTGTGTGTGCAACAGTAGTGTAGTGCAAGAGTCCATGTGATGAGCAGGTGACCTTTGGGGGTGAGTGAACGGAAGTTCATAAACCGGATTCGTGATCCATACAATGTATTGTTGGCTAATGCTACAAATATATCCCAGCGACTTAAGTCTGGTTTTGTGCTCCAGGGTCACATATGTTGGAGAACATTGACAATAGAGCGGAGACTGAAGTAAACAGCACCATTCAGACAGATGTCTCGAATAACGTTTTGTCTATTTCTATTATTATTAGTTTAATTTCAAAAGGTTTACAATTTATTCAAAGAAACAAACTTTAAGAACAATACACTTACCTTTTCTTTGAGTAACTGCATCCCAGTGGTCCTAGTATTTATTTTGTTTCATTATTTCGATGTCCTCTGCTGCCTTTTGCTCTAGTGAGTCGACCTTGGTCTTCTGATTTCTGGTCCAAGAAATCTCACCGTAACTTATTAATTGTGAACTGGGCGCTACTTAGACATAGTACAAGATTCATGTTGATCTTTCCCTGCTAAATCATCCTCAGGTACGCATGAAGTGTTTGTAGCAATTTAGTTACTGCAATTAGCAGTCTCTTCTAATGCATCTCTCAGCCTTCCCCTTATATAACTAGACTAATCAATATGACCAAATGCTCATTTCTGAATTAAAAATGCTTTTTATTATAATATTAAAAATGTTAAAATTTATATATATTAATATATATATATATATATATATATATATATATATTATAAATATAATATACATATACGTACCAAACAGCCATAAAATACGCCCCGGGTTTAAATATTTCACTCAACATGAGTATGATAACATTATAGCTTCAGTGAAGCGTTACTGAGCAGATAAGACAATAAGCCTACTTGTCTTACAGTGTGGAAAAAAGTAATTTCTATTGGCTAAATTTGCGTTCAACTAGTAAACTAAATTTCCCCATTAGCTTCAGACACTTAAAAACATGCGAATTACATGCCAACACGGTTATCTCATGTCAACACTCATGTCACGCCACTTTAAAACGCTCGGTTTTATCATTTAAATGCTCTTACCTGAAAATATATGAATAGAGAAATGCAACGTTTCCGCGTTCCACTAGACTTCCGGTTACCGGCGAGCTGGATTCCTCTGGGATTGGATCTGAAGTCTTCTTTTGCATTTGCATCGGTGATTAACCATGTCGATAGATGATAACAGTCTTCTGAGCCTAACAGTAGACGCAGCAGATCTCTTCTGGCCCATATCTATGACCTGATATCCACTGATAACGCTTATTCAATCGAGTGATAACATCCGAAGCGGGTGTCAGAGCGCGTTTCGCGAGTCAATTGGTTCAGTTCGGGGCTTCAGAGCGCGTTTCGTGAGTCAATTGGTTCAGTTCGGGGCTTCAGAGCGCGTTTTGCCAGTCAATTGGGGCAATTAATTATTGACTATGATTATTGATTTTTCATTAGGCTATTTTTGGTGCCCCCTCAGCAAGTCGGTGCCCTACGCACTGCGCGTGGTGGGAGTGGCGGCGCTGTATATTAATTATTAATTGTTATTTCGGTCTTTTTCAGTTATTATTTCGAAGCTGGATTGCTTTGCTGTTTATTGATATTTTTAAAACTATAACGATACATCTATCGACATTTATTTAGATGTTATCATTGTATTCATTCGTTTCTTTATTTTAATAATATTATCTCGGTCTTATTACCGGTGAAATATTACAGTAAGCCAGAACACTCATTCTAAGCCCATTAGCCACAATGCAATGCGGACATTCATATCACAGAATCTGACAGCGATCAGTGGGTCATTGACGACAGTATAGGCTATCGCATTTATAAGCAGCCTTTACAATATATTTAGAGTCTAAAGTTTTTAAAAAATTGAAAAGCCCAAAGATCTGTAGAACTATCTCTGCTAAATGAATTTAACATTTGTTTGTGATGCCCTTTATTTTAATTTTTAATTATTATTATTATTATTTTTAAACTATATTGTTACTAAATGTGAAAATGTGTACATGTGTAAAGGACTTGATATTGAATTCTGTAATTTTTAAAATTCAATAAAAAATAAAAATAAAAAAGTTACCATTGCGCATCTTACAGCAAAAAAAATTATAAATAAATTACATTTAATCTTGAGTAAGGAAGGATAAAATTATTGGCAACCTCATGAACAAGTAGCCTAAATAATTCGATGAAATATGTATGCAAAAGTGTATTAGTCAAGTATGTTGCTGGGGTATTGTCCGAAGCAGGTGTCAGAGCGCGTTTCGCAAGTCAATTGGTTCAGTTCGGGGCTTCAGAGCGCGTTTCGCGAGTCAATTGGTTCAGTTCGGGGCTTCAGAGCGCGTTTTGCCAGTCAATTGGGGCCTTCAGAGCGCGTTTCGCGAGTCAATTGGTCCAGTTCGGAGTGTCAGAGCACGTTTCGCGAGTCAATTGGTTCAGTTCGGGGCTTCAGAGCGCGTTTTGCGAGTCAATTGGGGGCTTCAGAGCGCGTTTCGCGAGTCAATTGGTTCAGTTCGGGGTTTCAGAGTGCGTTTCGCGAGTCAATTGGTTCAGTTCGGGGCTTCAGAGCGCGTTTTACGAGTCAATTGGTTCAGTTCGGGGTTTCAGAGCACGTTTCGCGAGTCATTTGATTCAGTTCGGGGCTTCAGAGCGCGTTTCGCGAGTCAATTGGTTCAGTTCGGGGCTTCAGAGCGCGTTTCGCGAGTCAATTGGTTCAGGTCGGGGCTTCAGAGCGAGTTTCGCGAGTCAATTGGTTCAGTTCGGGGCTTTAGAGCGTGTTTTGCGAGTCAATTGGTTCAGTTCGGGGCTTCAGAGCGCGTTTTGCGAGTCAATTGGGGGTTTCAGAGCGCGTTTCGCGAGTCAATTGGTTCAGTTCGGGACTTCAGAGGTCGTTTCGCGAGTCAATTGGTTCAGTTCGGGGTTTCAGAGCGCGTTTTGCGAGTCAATTGGTTCAGTTCGGGGCTTCAGAGCGCGTTTCGCGAGTCAATTGGTTCAGTTCGGGGTTTCAGAGCGCGTTTCGCGAGTCAATTGGTTCAGTTCGGGACTTCAGAGCGCGTTACACACACACACACACACACACACACACACACACACACACACACACACACACACACACACACACAGATAAAATATAACAATTTTGTGACTGGTGCAGCTAAATATAACTTTTTTAATGAGCACTGAATATTTAAAAAACTAAAATGTAAGCAGATCTGTTCACTCGGAGTCTGGAGGACAACTATCAATCCGCTGAAAGAAGTGTGGATAATTAAACAGAAGTTTACGTTGCAGGATTACAACCGTAAAAAACTGAACGGACTATTAAATCAATAAAATAAACTCAATATTTTGTGCCAAATGATTGATTTATTTGGTAAGTAGCCATGTAATAGGATAATGTAGAGAGATGCGTTTGTTAAAGTGAATACAACCCCGAGAGGGTGATATCAGACAAATTGAAACACCAAAACAATGTCACAAAAAGTTAAAATAGGCATAAGGCAGTCATGACAATACCCCAGCAACATACTTGACTAATACACTTTTGCATACATATTTCATCGAATTATTTAGGCTACTTGTTCATGAGGTTGCCAATAATTTTATCCTTCCTTACTCAACGACTCCAGAGGAAGTAGTAGCTAATTGGCGGTAGCGCCGTCACCCGGATATTGTTGTGCAAAAAAAAAAAAGAAACATTGCGAAAAATTTAATTAAACGAATTAAAATATATATATTTTTTCCAACAGGACAACAGAAGAAAGTCATTGGAACTTTAAACAAAATCGGAGCTTAACTTACTGTAACAAAACTGAGCAACATACTGTATTGCTGGTGACAAAAACACAGATTAAATGTAATTTATTTATTATTTTTTTTGCTGTAAGATGCGCAATGGTAACTTTTTTATTTTTATTTTTTTATTGAATTTTTAAATTACAGAATTCAATATCAAGTCCTTTACACATTACTTGTACACATTTCACATTTAGTAACAATATAGTTTAAAAATAATAATAATAATAATTAAAAATTAAAATAAAGGGCATCACAAACGAATGTTAAATTCATTTAGCAGAGATAGTTCTACAGATCTTTGGGCTTTTCAATTTTTTAAAAACTTTAGACTCTAAATATATTGTAAAGGCTGCTTATAAATGCGATAGCCTATACTGTCGTCAATGACCCACTGATCGTGATATGAATGTCCGCATTGCATTGTGGCTAATGGGCTTAGAATGAGTGTTCTGGCTTACTGTAATATTTCACCGGTAATAAGACCGAGATAATATTATTAAAATAAAGAAATGAATGAATACAATGATAACATCTAAATAAATGTCGATAGATGTATCGTTATAGTTTTAAAAATATCAATAAACAGCAAAGCAATCCAGCTTCGAAATAATAACCGAAAAAGACCGAAATAACAATTAATAATTAATATACAGCGCCGCCACTCCCACCACGCGCGGTCGTAGGGCACCGACTTGCTGAGGGGCACCAAAATAGCCTAATGAAAATCAATAATCATAGTCAATAATTATAATGCCGATATTATTTCAGTATATATTATTAGGCACCTTTCAGGCATAACAAGAGTATTTAATTGCTCTAGAGATGGTGCCCCCAGTGCTCCGTTGGATTGCGCAATTTGCGCAGCACCTGACGAAGTTTGACTTTGACAGTAGGAGGTATATAAAAGACTGGCAAACTGTCTTTATGTTTAAAATCATAAAGGAATTATGGTTAGGGCACCAAAATGGCTAGCAGCAGCACTGCACATATATAAACCGTGATAAGATCTCGTGAATAAATGTTAATTAAACAGCTTCTCTGCTGCAGCCCGACTGGCAGAAAGAATCGTGCTGTTGCACGAAAGATGCATCCAATTGAAATGCATTAGTTTAAAAAACGAGCTGGACTTATATAAATAATATAATTTCGAAAATAACGAAATAAACGTGTCCCTGCCACGAATAAATAGATTAAATTATGTGACTAAATCACGAACTGCCGTGAGACTGGGTTGTCAGAGCACAGAGCGCACGTGTGTGTATATATATATATATATATTGTATATGAGATATCAAAAGGGTCAAATATGTTTACTAAAACATGTTTCAAAATATATTTAGATAAAGATATTTTCTGCCAATATATTTTTATATGTGTTTGCTATTGTTTTTAAGTAAGCATTTAAAAATATATTTAGCCCTCTACGTATTTCAATCCAAGAAAATAAATTGAAATGAACTTTATTTATTTTTGTTAAATTTACAATATTCTCCATTCAATACAATGCCTAATGTTAATCACAATACAAAACTGTATCTTTATAATACTTAGCATTCACATTTGCTTCTTGTCTCAATGTAAAATAAGATTAGAAATATATCTCTTTTCTTGAAGTAAACACAGAACATAAACAAAGTTGTAAATACACTAAGTGGTTTAAGACAAGTCTCCATTTATAATTTCAGGAGGTCTTTCAGTTTATCTCATGAGAGGGCTGATTAAACTTCAAAAAGAAATGATGTCATTGAATAAATATGAACGCTGCACGTTTCAAAATCAAAACGCAGCAGCGCGGATGTTTATGTATCTCTGAAGGGAACCAACTGTCCTCAGAAATGTGTCATTGGCATTTTCATTTCATCTTGCCTATAATGCCTGATAAAACAGCGTTTATGAGTGCAGACGGTGCTGCTTTTGTGTACAGCTGTTCAGCTCGGGACTTCAGAGCGCAAATCATTTGGTTCAGTTCGGGACTTCAGAGCGCAAATCATTTGGTTCAGTTCGGGACTTCAGAGCGCAGAGCGCAAATCATTTGGTTCAGTTCGGGACTTCAGAGCGCAGAGCTCAAATCATTTGGTTCAGTTCGGGACTTCAGAGCGCAAATCATTTGATTCAGTTCGGGACTTCAGAGCGCACATGTGTGTATGTATATACAGTATATTGTATATAAGATATCAAAAGGGTCAAATATGTTTACTAAAACATGTTTCAAAATATATTTAGATAAAGATATTTTCTGCCAATATATTTTTTAATATGTGTTTGCTATTGTTTTTAAGTAAGCATTTAAAAATATATTTAGCCCTCTACGTATTTCAATCCAAGAAAATAAATTGACATGTCACAGAACTTTATTTATTTTTGTTAAATTTACAATATTCTCCATTCAATACAATGCCTAATTTTAATCACAATACAAAACTGTTTCTTTATAATACTTAGCATTCACATTTGCTTCTTGTCTCAATGTAAAATAAGATTAGAAATATATCTCTTTTCTTGAAGTAAATACAGAACATAAACAAAGTTGTAAATACACTATTGAAAAAAAATAGTTTTAGACCAATTCTCACTATCGACTAATCTAGCAACAGTTTTTGTGTGCGCGTATTGTTTTTTTTATTAAAAAAAATAAATAATAGTTTTAGACCAATTCTCACAATCGATTAATCTAGCAACATTTTTTGTGTGGACATATTGTTGTTTGTTAATGTTTTTGTAAAAAAATGTTTAGACAAATTCTTACTATCGACTAATCTAGCAACACTTTTTGTGTGTGCGTGTTGTTGTTTAAAAAAAAATATATATATGTTTTTTTTTTTAGACCAATTCTCACAATCGACTAATCTAGCAGCAACACTCTTTGTGTGTGCATGTTGTTGTGTTTGTTTTTTTGTTGAAATTTTTTTTTTTAGACAAATTCTCACTATCGACTAATCTAGCAACACTTTTTGTGTGGGCATATTTTATTTTTTTTTTGTAAAAAAAAAAATTTAGATCAATTCTCACTATCGACTAATCTAGCAACACGTTTTTGTGTGCGTGTTGTATTTTTTACTATTTTTTTTAGACAAATTCTCACTATCGACTAATAATTTAATCTAGCAAAACTTTTTGTGTGCGTGTTTCTTTAAAAAATATATTTTTTTGACACCAATTCTCACTATTGACTAATCTAGAAAAACTTTTTGTGTGCATATTGCTTCTTTTTAATTTTGTAATACATTTTTTTTTTAGACCAATTCTCACTATCAACTAATTTAGAAGCAACACTTTTTGCGTGGGCAATATTGTTTTTTTTTTAAATGTTTTTGTAAAAAAAAACGTTTTAGACCAATTCTCACTATCGACTATTCTAGCAACACTTTTTGTGTGGGCATATATTTTTTTTTTTTGTAAAAAAAAAATTTTAGATCAATTCTCACTATCGACTAATCTAGCAACACGTTTTTGTGTGTGTTGTATTTTTTTTTTAGACAAATTCACACGATCGACTAATCTAGCAGCAGCACTCTTTGTGTGGGCATATTGTTGTTTTTTAATGTTTTTGTAAAAAAAAATGTTTTAGACCAATTCTCACTATCGACAAATCTACCAACACTTTTTGTGTTTTTTTTTTTTTTTTTTACCAATTCTCACTATCAACTCATCTAGCAACACTTTTTGTGTGCGCGTATTGTAGTTTTCTTTTTTTCAGAAAGAATTCTCACTATCGACTAATCTAGCAAGACTTTTTGTGTGTGCGTATTTCTGTAAAAAAAAATACATATATATATTTTTAGACCAATTCTCACTATCGACTAATCTAGCAGCAACACTTTTTGTGTGGGCATATTGTTGTTTTTTAATGTTTTTGTAAACAATTTTTTTTAGACAAATTCTCACTATCGGCTAATAATTTAATCTAGCAAAAGTTTTTGTGTGCGTGTTTCTTTAAAAAAAAAAAAAAAATTTAGACAAATTCTCACTATCGACTAATCTAGAAACACTTTTTGTGTGTGCGTGTTGTCGTTGTTTTTTTTATAAAAAAAATTTTTACACCAATTCTCACTATCGACTAATCTAGAAAAACTTTTTGTGTGCGTATTGCTTCTTTTTAATTTTTTTATAAAACATTTTTTTAGACCAATTCTCACTATCGACTAATCTAGCAACACTTTTTTGTGTGGGCGTATTGTTGTTTTTTAATGTTTTTGTAAAAAAAAAATTAGACCAATTCTCACTATCGACTAATCTAGCAAGTTTATTTTTTTACCAATTCTCACTATCGACTAATCTAGCAACGTTTTTTTGTGTGCGCGTATTGTAGTTTTTTTGTAAAAAAAAAAACAATATCCGAAAAATTCTCACTATCGACTAATCTAGCAACACTTTTTGTGTGCGCGTATTGTTGTTTAAAATTTTTAGACCAATTCTCACTATCGACTAATCTAGCAACACTTTTTGTGTGGGCGTATTGTTGTTTTTTAATGTTTTTGTAAAAAAAAAAATTTGACCAATTCTCACTATCGACTAATCTAGCAAGTTTTTTTTTTTTTTTACCAATTCTCACTATCGACTAATCTAGCAACACTTTTTGTGTGTGCGTGTTGTTGTTGTTTTTTATAAAAAATGTTTAAACCAATTCTCACTATCGACTAATCTAGAAAAACTTTTTGTGTGCGTATTCCTTCTTTTAAATTTTTTTATAAAAAAAATTTTTAGACCAAGGTTCAAGGTTCTTTATTATTCGTCACATACACAATCATAGAGGGTACAATGAGTAGCGAAATGCAAGTAGGTAGACAGGGGAAGAAAAAATACAGCATAACATGAGGAAAGTGAGGAGAAAAAAAAATAACCCCCATACTAAGCTCCTTGGGGAGTACAGTGTGGGAACAGGAAAGACACCTTAGCACAAAAGCACATACACCATAGACACACTTTGCCACAGGGGGAGAAATCCAGCTCCAGCAAGCAGCCATCCGGTCCCGCAGCCACTTTTCCGGTGCTGGCACAGACCCGCTTGTCAGGCTGGCGGTTTCAAAGCGACGGAGGCGAGGGATCTGGGGGGGGAAGTGAGTGCATATGTGTGTGTGTGTGTGTGTGTAGTAGTTTATAATCAATGTCTGTAGAATGGGGAAGGAAGCAAGTGCGTCTCACTGCAGTGCCCTTCCCAGGGGTAATTTTTCCAACAGCGACCTTGGCCAGGCCACTGTGCGAGGGAGCCAAAAAGATAAGATTGTGATTGTTTTGTCTTGGGGGCGAGTAACCGCATTCCAATTCCACGGCTACTCTCTCTGTCCATTCTGATCCCCAATATGGTCAATTTTCCGTTGCAAAGCCGTGAGTTTCTCCACGATAGAATCCATATTGCGGTTAATAGTCTCAGTCTCAATATCTGGGGGGGGACTGACCGCTCTTCCCACTGCTTCCATCATGACGGGCAGCCTTGAGAGGCTTTGGACAGCTGTTCCCGTTTTCTGAATTCTTCGATAACCCAGGGCAAAGCCTAATCCAATCAGCAAAATACCTGTTATCATGGTTCCGAATAGGTAGATCTTCAATGTCCTCCACGGAAAGAGCTGCAAGACATACGATTCGCCACCTCTCCCATGCGTCCATCGTATAGCCAGCCGCGAACGTTCCGTCAGGGCAGTCAGGTTCCCCAGAACCCAGGTTTCTCGATGAGAAGATAGTGTCAATTGCATCGAGAGACCAGTTGATCAAATCCATAATCTTTTAGTTTGGAGAGCCGTGCAGAGAGAGTCTCTCAATAATGAGACGAGACAATGGAGCAAAGCTGGGAAGATAAGAATGAGGACGGGGAGTGAAAAATGTGACCGCCTCCGTTGAGAGCCAAAGAAGAAGCTATCAACCAATTCTCACTATAAACTAATCTAGAAGCAACACTGTTTGCGTGGGCGTATCGTTGTTTTTAAATGTTTTTGTAAAAAAAAATGTTTTAGACCAATTCTCACCATCGACTATTCTAGCAACACTTTTTGTGTGAGCGTATTGTTTTGTTTTTTTCTTTTTGTAAAAAATGTTTTTTAGACCAACTCTCTCTATCGACTAATCTAGCAATATTTTTGTGTGCGCGTATTGTTGTTTTTTATTTTTTTTGACCAATTCTCACTATCGACTATTCTAGCAACACTTTTTGTGCACGCGTGTTGTAGTTTTTTAGTTTTTTTTGTAAAAAATAAGATGTTTTAGACCAATTCTCACTATCGACTAATCTAGCAACACTTTTTGTGTGTGCTTGTTTTTTTATTTTTTTTTTACCAATTCTCACTATCGACTAATCTAGCAACGTTTTTTTTGTGTGCGCGTTTTGTAGTTTTTTTGTAAAAAAAAAAAATCAGAAAAATTCTCACTATCGAATAATCTAGCAACACTTTTTGTGTGCGCGTATTGTTTTTTGAATTTTTTTGAAAAAAAAAATGTTTTAGACAAATTCTCACTATCGACTAATCTAGCAACGTTTTTTTGTGTGGGCATATTGTTGCTTGTTAATGTTTTTGTAAAAAAAAATGTCTAGACAAATTCTTACTATCGACTAAACTAGCAAGACTTTTTGTGTGGGCGTATTGTTGGTTTTTAATGTTTTGTAAAAAAAAATTTTTTTACAAATTCTCACTATCGACAAATCTAGCAACACTTTTTGTGTGTGCGTGTAGTATTTATTTATTTATTTATTTATTTATTGACAAATTCTCACTATCGACTAATCCAGCAACACTTTTTGTGTGGGCGTATTGTTATTGTTTCTCGGGGTTTTTTTGTAAAAAAATTTTTTTAGACCAATTCTCACTATCGACTAATCTAGCAACACTTTTTGTATGTGCGTGTTGTTTCTTTAAAAAATATATATATATTTTTTAGACAAATTGTCACTATCGACTAATCTAGCAACACTTTTTGTGCGCGTGTTGTTTTATTATTATTTTTTTTAAACAAAAATTTAGACCAATTCTCACTATCTACTTATCTAGCAACACTTTTTGTGCGCGTATTGTTTTTTAATTTTTTTGTAAAAAAAAATCTTTTAGACCAATTCTCGCTATCGACTAATCTAGCAACACTTTTTGTGAGAGTGTATTGGTTTGGTTTTCTTTTTGTAAAAATTTTTTTTTAGACCAATTCTCTCTATCGACTAATCTAGTAGCAACACTTTTTTGTGTGGGCATATTGTTGTTTTTGTAAAAAAATTAAAATGTAGACAAATTCTCACTATCAAGTAATCTAGAAATGCTTTTTGTGTGTGCATTTTGTTTTTTTTTCATTAAAAAACAACAATACACCCACAAAAAAGTGTTGCTAGATTAGTCGATAGTGAGAATTTGTCTAAAAATCTATAAAACTACTGCGCACACAAAGTGTTGCTTTGGTCGATAGTGAGAATTGGTCTAAACAATTTTACAAAACATTAAAAACAACAATACGCCCACACAAAAAGTGTTGCTAGATTAGTCAATAGTGAGAATTTGTCAAAAAAAAAAATATATATATATATACTACTACACGCACATACAAAAAGTGTTGCTAGATTAGTCGATAGTAAGAATTTTTCTAAAAATATATATATATATATATATATTTATTTTTATTTTTTTTTTTTTTTTTAAACACCAACACGCACACACAAATAGTGTTGCTAGATTAGTCGATAGTGAGAATAAATCTAATTTTTTTTTACAAAAAAACAACACGCGCAAACAAAAAGTGTTGCTATATTAGTCAATAGTGAGAGTGTCAAAAAAAAAAATATATATACTACTACACGCACACACACAAAGTGTTGCTAGATTAGCCGATAGTGAGAATTTGTCAAAAAAAAAAAAAACACTACACGCACACACAAAAAGTGTTGCTAGATTATCGATATCGACACTTTTGCATACATATTTCATCGAATTATTTAGGCTACTTGTTCATGAGGTTGCCAATAATTTTATCCTACCTTACTCAACGACTCCAGAGGAAGTAGTAGCTAGTTGGCGGTAGCGCCGTCACCCGGATATTGTTGTAAAAAAAAATAATAATAATAACCGAAAAAGACCGAGATAATAATTCATAATTAATATACAGCGCCGCCACTCCCACCACGCGCAATGCGTAGGGCACCGACTTGCTGAGGGGGCACCAAAAATAGCCTAATGAAAAATCAATAATCATAGTCAATAATTATAATGCCGATATGTATATATTATTAGACACCTTTCAGGCATAACAAGAGTATTTCATTGCTCTAGAGATGGTGCCCCCAGTGCTCCGTTGGATTGCGCAATTTGCGCAGCACCTGACGAAGTTTGGCTTTGACAGTAGGAGGTATATAAAAGACTGGCAAACTGTCTTTATGTTTAAAATCATAAAGGAATTATAGTTAGGGCACCAAAATGGCTAGCAGCAGCACTGCACATATATAAACCGTGATAAGATCTCGTGAATAAATGTTGATTAAACAGCTTCTCTGCTGCAGCCCGACTGGCAGAAAGAATCGTGCTGTTGCACGAAAGATGCATCCAATTGAAATGCATTAGTTTAAAAAACGTGCTGGACTTACGAAAATAACGAAATAAACGTGTCCCTGCCACGAATAAATAGATTAAATTACGTGACTATATCACGAACTGCCGTGAGACTGGGTTGGAAGGACACAGTCAAAGAAACCTGGGCTTCCATACCATCTCTTCTTACCGAGCAAACATGCTAAATTTATTTTTATAAAAATGAATATGAAAATAAATAGGAAAATAAATATGAAATAATTTATCGTTATGAAGACATACATTACAATTAATGTTCACATAAGTGCCGTCATTCAGGCTGTTCACAATACGTTTTAGCAATATGTTTTAAGCCTAATATTCATGGATGAATTAATCAAACTGTTTATATATATATATATATATATATATATTTTTTTTTAAATGCTATGACTGTTCATGCTCATTTTTTTTAAATAGAAATGTCCTATAGCCCTATTATGAGCAGTTGATAATCGACTGTTCTGTTAATAAATGCCGTCATTCGGTTATGTTAATATGTTTCCGCAATCATAAGTTAACCATTAATTGGCTTGGGTTAAGATAGACTATTCTCTAATTAATTAAACAGTTTGTTATCAAAAACAGTTTGTTATCATACAGATTGAGAGCCTGAATAGTTTCTCTCCCTGTTTATGTGTGTGTTTGTGTGTCGGTGGGTGCATGAGGGGTGCGATTTTCGAATAGTAATAGAACAATACCCAGCTATTATCGAATATTACTTTTGCTTAAAATGTCCATCCTTATTTGTGAGAGCGATTGCGTGTGTGAATTAATTATACCTGGCAGCGTCTCTCTCTACTAGCTGTGAAGCTGTGGGATTTAGTTATTAAGAAATATATGTTTGAACTTTTCCGGTTTTAAGAGTTTTTATGTAATTGAGAAATTACAGAACATTGTTAACAATACATTTCTGAGCTGAATGATTCTGTGCGCGTGATGTAGGCCTACGCGCTACTGTCTGAAGCCTACAATATGTGTGCGTTACATGTAGTACAGCAGCGCATTCGATTAGAGCAGAGATTAACTTACCTGTACAATAAGCTGTTTAAAACGTGCATTCTGCCATTCAATTTAGAGCATCCAGTTATATAATCACACATGTCTTGTGGAGAGATTTCAGAGTATGCATTTATTTGTAATTTTAACTGCTTGAAAACAAAGCGTAAATGTGGATTTCTTAACCTATTGCGCCCTCTGTAGGACCAGCGTCAAGCTTAAATCGTCGCGGCAGAGCATTGAAGTCGACTATAGTCTGTGCAACCCCTACTATATAGCACTAGCAAACCTATGCGCATCCCAGTATTTGTGGTCTAAAAAATAGTTTTAGTCTGGTCTTCAGAAAAATGTCTGTCCCCACTGAGCTATAAATACTTGTTATAGCAATTAATTGTGGTTTTCACTTACAAAGACAAAATATAGAAATACACATGACCTTATTGAATTTGAATCAACTTAATAAGAATATACAAATAGTCAGCACAGGATGGAATCAAATGAATATCCGTAATTAAATCATGTCAGGATAGTAACAACAACAGCAATAATAACACTTAAACTTCACATTATTTAGTATAAACCTTTTTCTTTGCTTCTCCATGGAGGGCGTCATAGCGGTGAGTGACTTCCTGTAGGATGCTTCGAACTTCTGTTTAGTAATTGTCATCAGCTAGAGGACGTTAGCGGTAATGGCGAATCGTGGAGGCCGGGGAAATTTCGTATGGTAAAAGGCCATCATAACAGCTACAGAAAACTGAAAAACTTTTTCGATCAAGACTGTTATGAACACAAGCCAACAATACGAGCAGAATGTCAGTGTCCAAGACCATTTAAATTGCACATGATGTCGTCCGACGACAAGAGTAAAAGACAAAGGCTCGCAGGACTTAATTTGAAATCCCCCCCCTCCCCACCCCTAATGTCAACGTATGCTCCCTCCTTCTTTGTGGACAGACAACCAACGACAGAAAATTCTCATCCCGAACTTTGGTATGGATATGATCCTCCATTAAGAAAGAAGAGAAGACGTGTCGATGAATGTGTCCAGGCGAAGGTGAGACTATTCACTTACGTTATTTAACTTACACGGCTATAGTGCTATTGGGACGCACTATCAAAATGTCTTTTCAGTATGTCTGGATCATAGACTGTAAAAAAAGATGGACGACACGTCTCCGCTTCCTTCCACTATAGAAAAGTGAAGCGGACACATCTCAGTATGGCTGTCGCTATCTTGATTAAATGACATAATTTGGAGCCCGAGTCTGCGCAGTAGTGTTGGGGGTAACGCAGGGGAGTAGCGATCATTTCAAAAGTGGGGGGGACGGAATGTCTAGTGTTATACCTGTTTTTTTTCAGTTAACCCTTGTCTAATTGACAGATTTTATTTTAATCATACCTTTTTGCGAAGAAAGAAAGAAAGAAAGAAAGAAAGAAAGAAATATAACAGCTTGTCACTGGCTGGTTTTACCCTTATGAAGGACATCTTTGAACCTTATTTACCCCAACAAGTTTCATAGTTGTACATTAAGGTACATATTGGTACTCTAAGGTACTAATGCCTTCTTCTTTGGCACTCAACGGAGGCGGTCGCATTTTTCACTCCTCGTCCTCGCCCTTATTTTCCTTGCTTGCTCTCTTGTCTCATCTCATCTATTGAGAGACTCTCTCTGCACTGCTCTCCAAACTGAAAAATTATGGATTTGATCAACTGGTCTCTCAACGCAATTGACACCATCTTCTCGACGAGAAGCCTGGGTTCTGGAGAACCTGTCTGCCCTGACGGAACGTTCACTGGCTGGCTACGATGGGCGACGCGTGGGAGAGGTGGCGGATCGTGTGTCTAGCGGCTCTTTCCGTAGGACATTGAAGATATCTACCTATTCGAACCATGATAACAGGTCTTCTGCTGATTGGATTAGGCTTTGCCCTGGGTTATCGAAGAATTCAGAAAACGGGAACAACTGTCCAAAGCCTCACAAGGCTGCCCGTCATGATTGAAGCAGTGGGAAGAGCGGTCAGCATTGAGACTGAGACTATTAACCGCAATATGGATTCCATCATGGAGAAGCTCACAGCTTTGCAAAGGAAAATTTATGGTGTTGGAGACCAGAATGGACAAAGAGAGTAGCCGTGGAATTGGAATGCGGTTACTCGCCCCAAGACTAAACAATCGCAATCTTATCTTTTTTGGCTCCCCTGTACCAGCACTGGCCTCGGCCAAGGCTGCAGCTGGAAAATCAACCCTGGGAAGAGCACTGCAGTGAGACGCTCTTGCGTTCCTCCCCCATTTTAGAGCTGGATTACTTCCCCTGTTGCAAAGTCATGTGTCTATGGTGTATGTGCTTTTGTTGCTGAGGTGTTTTTCCTGTTCTCACACTGTACTCCCCAAGGAGCATAGTCTGGGGGTTATTTTTTTTCTCCTCACCTTCCTCATGTTATGCTGTATTTTTCTTCAATTCCCTGTCTTCCTGTCCTGTCTACCCCCTTGTCATATATGTATGTTGTGTATGTATGGACAGGTTGATGGCTAATTTCACTGGTACTTGTGACTAGTGACAATAAAGGGCTACTACTACTACTAATGTGCTAACTTATTTTGAGTATAAGTTACAAAGATGTCCTTATAAGGGTACTATTGTTTATATATTTAAAATTTTATTTTGTGTATGTTGTATGTACAGTACATGGTACACAGTAATGGATACTTGCACATTCACAAACTACTTTATTCTGTTCTGTTCTATTATACAGTCCATGTTTCAGGAATTAAATAAAAAAAGTAATTCAAAGCAAACTATTTAAAAGAAACTATGTAGTGAGCTCAATTGACAAACATGTCAAGGTACGTAGACCCTAAATCAATTAAACAACGACATGAAATAGGCATTTAGTGACATTTCCTTTAAGCTTTCTGGCTGGTTTGTTTAAAAGTAGTCACTTTTTGACACAGTATTAAAGCTAACATATATCTCAATATATAAAGCTACTTAAAACTGAAGTATAAAAAAGTACAAATTAGTCTGATTAGTCTATGTTTAAAGGTATAATGAATATATTATCATAGACAATACTGTAAATAATCTGTCCTTACCTCTGAAGCCTCATTGAAACTTTCTCCCTCATTCACTCTCAACTCTGAATTCACTTCAGCCTTGGTCTAAATAAAGTAGTGTTTGAAACATGTACATACAGAAGAAAATAACACATAAAATCCACTGCTGGACAATAACCAATCATTTGTATCCTAAATTATTTTTTAACACTGTAGTATGGGGAACACAATCACTATTAACTATGAAGTTTGCCTCAAACTCTCCATTTACTGCTTATTAATAGCTTGTAAGGTAGTCATTGTATTTGTTAAGTTTAGTTATCAGGTAGGATTATGGGATGCAAAATATGGCCAAGAAGAATACCATACCAAGTTTCTTATTGTACTAATGTCAAAATAAATTCTATATTTTACTAATAATGTGTTTTTTATGTTTGGTCCATAAATAATCCTATAAACCATATATTTTATACAATGTAAAAACAGCCAGGTGTTAAAAGCCACTCTTTCTGTTCTCACCTGTGAAGTTTATCATCCTGATTCTGCCCTGACAAACCTAGGCTGTCTGTTCCCTTTCGAGCTGTCACGAGACATCATGGAGAATTCTCCGTTATGGGAACTCCTTCCCTTCAACCTTTCCTGAAGTCCTATTGGCTCACGCCAGTCCAGATGACTGGCCAATTGTCGCAAAGCATGCAAATATGACGAGCTCGAGACAGTATAAATGCGATGCCCGCAACAATTACATCAGAATCTTCTACTTCACCTTCTACTTCACCTGGCCTTTTCGGGGTGGGGCTCACTGCCGCCAGCGTGCCGCTGGTGGGCCCCCCCTCTCCTGGCGGCGGGAGCACCGTCTTGCCGCGCCGCCAAACCCAACGGTCGCCCCATTCCCCGGTTTCCTTTCCCGAGGACTGTTTCCGCCCCCCTTCTAACATCGAGGAGTTCGTATCCTTTGGCCACGAGGAGGGGGATGACGCCATGTCCATCTCGGCCTCGGAGAAGGAGGATTGGGCGGGATCGGAGCCCGATCATCTAGACAGCTTGGAGCCTTCAGACCTCCAAGAGGAGCTCATGAGGGTTCTGTCTAAGGCTGTACAGGAGTTGGAGCTTACCTGGAGTCATCCAGAAGAGCCTGTCAGGAGTAAGCTTGACTCGTGGTACTTCAGGTCCACACCGTTGCTGCACACCTGTGTCCTGCAGCAGCAAAGACCCTAGACTCAGACATCAGCCTTCCCTCGAAGCCGTGCAGGACCACCGCCCACCTCGCTAATAAAGCGTATGCCTCTGATGGCAAGGCGGCGTCCGCGTTGCACGCCATGGCAGTGCTGCAGGTGTTTCAAGCAAAACTCCTGCAAGCGGCGGAGGGCGGAGCTCTCACTGCTGAGGCTACGAAGGATCTGCGCGCGGCGACGGACTTCGCTTTGATGGCGACGAAGCGAGCGGCCCAGGCCGTGGGTAAGGCCATGGGATTTATGGTCGTTCTTCAGGGGAACCTCTGGCTGAACCTGGCTGACCTCAAGGAGGCCGACCGTAAGGTGCTGCTAAACGCTATTGTAACTCCCTCCGGCCTCTTTGGTGATGCCGTGGAGTCCATAACTGAGCGATTCGCGCAGGCTCAAAAGCGCGCCAAAGCCATGAGTCACGTTATGCCGAGACACACCTTCCAGCAGCAGACGGCGAGATCCAGATCTTCGTCGGCGCTTGGCTCTGCCCAGCGGAGGGATATCCCCAGGCCAGCGCCTGCGGTGGGGACTGCTACTGCTCCTTGACAGGAACCAGATGTCCGGAGGAAAGTGTGGGGTCCCGGTAGGAAGCGACAGGGTCAGCGGAGGAGCCCGCGACATGACTCTCGCCCGCCCCCGGCTGCTAAACCATCTTCCTGACGAACGGAGGAGAGCGCGAGAGCAGCCCAGCTCCCAAGCGCCAAAAGTTCAGTTGCTCAAATGTTTGTGTGTTGGCAGCACTTTCCCCCCTCAGGGCGAGCGGGATACGCATCCTCAACTATCTGGACGATTGGCTGATTTTAGCTCAGTCCCGGGACACGCTACTCAGCCACATAGACTCGCTGCTTATTCACTTGGAGTCCCTAGGGCAATGTGTACACAGGCGAAAGAGCATCCTTGCCCCGAGTCAGTCCATTACATATCTGGGAGTTTGCACGGACTCCCTGGAAATGAGAGCCCGCCTCTCGCGGGAACGCGCGGCGGCCATTTTGTCTTACCTGCGCCACTTCAGAGAAGGCAGCTCTGTTCATTTGAAGAAATTTCAGAGGCTGCTGGGACTCATGGCGTCAGCTTCGGCAGTATGTCATCTGGGCTTATTACACATGTGACCACTGCAGCTATGGCTGAAATCTTGAGTCCCCTGGACAGCGTGGACTTCGGGACGTTTGAGTATCGCGGTCACCTGCGGCTGCATCGAAGCTCTGGCGCCGTGGTGCAACCCGGATCTCTTCAGCCGGGGAGTCCCCCAGGGCTTGGTGGCTTCACGCGTGGTGGTCACAACAGATGCATCGATGCTCGGCTGGGGAGCGGTGTGCGAGGGAATGCCAGCTTCGGGACTGTGGTCGGAACCTCAGACCCGATGGCACATAAACCGCTTGGAACTGGAAGCAGTCTTTTTAGCTCTAAAGGAGTTTCGGGCACAACTGGAACGGCAGCATGTACTGATTCGCACCGACAACACGTCCGTGGTTTCGTACATAAATCGCCAGGGCGGCATTCATTCCAGGGCTTTGTGCAAGCAGGCAGCGATTTTACTGCTATGGGCGGACTCTCGCCTTCTCTCCATCAGAGCAACGCACATCCCCGGTCTCCTGAATCACGGGGCGGACATGCTTTCGAGGAGGAGAATCCCTCAAGGGGAATGGAGGTTACACCCTATGCAAGATCAGGGAGGAGCGAGCGTCAGTGATACTCATAGCCCCGAACTGGCCGAACCAGCCTTGGTTCCCAGACCTGACAGAGCTGTTGGAAGCACCTCCCTGGCCGATTCCGGTCAGGAGGGACGTGCTATCCCAGGCGGACGGCTCGGTGTGGCACCCGAACTCGGAACTATGGAGCCTTCATGTGTGGCTGCTTCAGGGTTGTCAGAGGAGCTAAATGCATTACAGTCTCGCGTGATCGACACACTCACGGAAGCGCGAGCACCCTCTACAAGACGTTTGTATGCCTTAAAATGGGGAGTGTTTGTGAAATGGTGCCATCAGGCTCATATCGACCCGGTTACTTGCACCGTGTCGGATGTTCTGAGTTTCCTGCAATACAGGCTGGATAGTGGATCGTTACCATCGACACTGAAAGTCTATGTGGCAGCCATTGCCGCGTTTCGTTCCCCGCAGGGCGGACAGTCGATCGGCAGAAACGCCATGGTGGTGAGTTTTCTTAAGGGAGAGAGAAGACTACACCCTCCGAGACCACCTTCAGTCCCGCCCTGGGACCTAGAGGTGGTATTAAGAGCTCTTCCTCAGCCACCATTTGAGCCTTTAACATCCGTGGGTTTGAAGGAGCTATCTCTTAAAACTACACTCCGTCTTGCACTCGCTTCAGCTAAGCGCATAGGGGATTTGCATGCTTTTTCTGTGGACAGTGACTGTATTCGCTTCGGACCCGGTGACTGCAGCGTCACTCTCCGGCCGAGAATGGGATACGTGCCTAAGTCGCTATCTACCCCCTTCAAGACGCAGACTGTTTCTCTGTCTGCCCTATCTTCCGAGTTAACAGCCTCGCGTGAAGCAGACGCTCAGACCTCGGTGTGCCCTGTCAGGGCTTTACATCGACCGTTCGGCCAGCTTTCGACAATCTGACCAACTATTCGTGTGTTACGGTGGTTGTGCGAGAGGCCGGGCCGTTTCAAAACAGAGGCTTTCCCACTGGATTGTAGACGCTATTACGGCCGCTTATACGAGCCAAGGCTTGGAATGTCCTTTGCACATTAGGGGCCACTCAACAAGGGCTATCGCTTCCTCGTGGGCGTGGTCGAGAGGTATGTCTATTCGAGATATATGCGTTGCAGCTGGCTGGTCTTCTCAGAATACGTTCGCCAGGTTTTACAAGCTGGACGTTCAGTCCTTTGCCTCCCAAGTGCTGTCGGTGAATGGCTGATGCATGTTTTTTGCTACATCGTTATGTGTGTGCTGCTGTCTCACACAGTAAGTTATTACTCTGCATCACCCTCTTACAATATGGTTGTTCTGCCCTGTACTCAGTGCAGATTCCTGTATTTCGTGTTTGATTCTCTAGTGCTACCATTATCATGCAAGGTTGTGTATTGCTGCTAAACACAGTTATCTCTGTGCAGCTCCTCACAGTGTTTCATTGCGCAAGTTTGTCCTGTTTTCAGCGCAGCCGACGTTATTTCTATCCAGATATGCAAATTTCGTATACTTTGGGTTTAGACACTTATTGGCTTACCGCCACCTATCAGCTGTGAGCTCGCCTAATAGCGTCACTATTGGTGGGAAGTGTGTTTGTGCGTATTCTATCTTCGCTGAGTGTGTGTCTGGTACAGGCTTCGTAGCCTCTCTCACGGCGGGATTGAATATCGTCCCATAACGGAGAATCCTCTGTGATGTCTCGTGACAGCTCGAAAGGGAACGCTCCGATTACTATGGTAACCTCGGTTCCCTGAGAGCGGGAACGAGACATCATGGTAGTCGCCATGCTCGCTGCTCTCCAGCCTAGCGGTGTTCAGTATCCGATTCTGATGTAATTGTCGCGGGCATCGCATTTATACTGTCTCGAGCTCGTCATATTTGCATGCTTTGCGACAATTGGCCAGTCATCTGGACTGGCGTGAACCAATAGGACTTCAGGAAAGGTTGAAGGGAAGGAGTTCCCATAACGGAGAATTCTCTGTGATGTCTCGTTCCCGCTCTCAGGGAACTGAGGTTACCATAGTAACCGGAGCGTTTCTTGTTCATTTTTGACAACACATACAAATTTAAAATTAGTGCAATAATGAAAGAGCACCCCTAAATTAAGATTGTTCCTATATCAGATCGCCAATGCTTGCATACTTGACTGAAATACATTATGCAGGATTGGCAGAGTTAATCATGTCACAACACTGACAGTTCAACATTATCTATATTCTTATTTGAAGGGTTCTGATAACATACATATGTGTTAAAATAAAAGACGTTACAAAAGAGTTACGAAAAAATACACTGAAAATAAGTGCATGTTTGTCCAGGCAGCTTTTTTTCTCTCCATATAATTAACATCAAAACTTGCTAATTACTCAACAAGAGCAACAGGCAGAGTCACTTAACATTGTGCAACACTATTCGGATACCACATGCCAACTTACAGTGCTTGACTTTTTCGTAAAAAATGAGTGAAGAGTTTTTTGCTGCTTTGAACTCATCTCGACCTCTATGAATGTTGAAAACAGCGCGGGACCGCGCGTGCGAGCTAGGGCGTGTCGTGACGTGACAAACTGAGTGACTGATTGCCATGGAAACGTAAACGTCATGTATAGACTATTGTTGAAAACTCTGTTCTTCTAAAGTAGAAAACTCAGAAGAGAAGACCAGGAGACTTCGGATTGGATTGTCAACAGAATTTCTTTATTCTATGACATGTCTTGTTATCTGTAGTCATCGAAAATCTCCCCTTAAGTCATTTTTACAGGGTATCTTATAGACAGAATTGGAGGAGGGGCTTTTTTGGAGGTTGAGACAAAACATCAAAGAACGCAAACATCTGAGGGAGGCGTTAGTTAGTTACAGGAAACTTCCCGTGGTCCAATAAACCTAACAAAGGTTGAATCTCTCAGTAGTCTGACTCATTGATCTTACCATTATCATAGAGACAAAAAGCACAGCTGTCCCAAGCCCAAATGGTCAGGAAACGATCTCAAGCACCTTTGCCCCGACACCTCTTAGTCAGGAAGTGTATAATAAGAATCTAAATTAAACCATTTAAATAGAATTTGTAATCTTTCAATTCCCCCTTTGAGAGTTCTAATAACTCTCACAAAATACAAATTTAGACACTTAAAAGTTAATTCTTGTAACTTGTAATCTGTTACAGGCACATAGTACATGTTCTGTGTTGCTTATATGTAATTGCATGCTGACACAGAAACAAAACATGCAATTAGGGTCCGTGAAGTTCTTACGGGTAATAATCTTTTCTGGTTGGAACTGTCATTTGCTCGTGAGAGGCAGGCGTCATTTGCTGAAAAAAAAACACTTGATACTAACAAGTTTCCGAACCATGAAGAATTATCTTCAGTCATCTGGTGTAATTTTGCTGAAAGATCGTATGTGAGTCTCTGCGTTGTGTATTTTTTTTTTCTTCTTTCTTCTTTCTTTTCTCTTTCTTGTGTGATAGTTGGCTCGGCAATGGGTCTGGTTGTTTTCTAGAGGTTGCGGCTTCATCCGCAGGTGAGAAGGGTGGTGCATATGGATCTCAGGACAGCCATCAGGTGGTATCTGCACAGAGGAAGAAAGAAACACAAACAAGAGAGACCAACGGCACAGAGCAGTATTTGTAGAGTCTGCAAACATTAGGGTTGTATCCTCTGTTCAAAATATAGTCTGCTATGGTTGTTCCTTCTTTCGTTCCTATTTCTTAATTCTTGCGACACCTAAAGAACAGTGAGGAAAGGATGGACTAATGGAGGGGAAAGGCCTATGAGGAAATCTTCACCTCAGGGTTGGCCCCCGAAGCCTGTTGCTTTCGGTTCTTCCCTGGGCTCCTCACTGGTTCTTGTGTCTGCCCTATCCTATCCCTGCAGGGGGAGGAACAATTCTAGACCCTTCCTTGACTACATGTCCTGTGAAGTGGGTACCTTGATCTGAGTCAAATCAATCTGTGTAGATATTTGAAACCGATCCTGAAGCTAGCGTGCATGCTCTAGTTAAGGCTACTAGTTCTGCAGCTTGAGCTGAAAAATGATCTGGAAGACGACCTGAAGCAACTACTTCAGTGGTGGAAGTTACTGCATATCCTGCTGCCTGTTACCTTCAATAACTTGAGCTGAACCATCAACAAACAACTCCAATTCTCGTTCTCTATGGGAGTTTCTGCTATTTCACTTGTCGCTGCATATGTAAGCGTAACACAATCATGAGTCATTTCGCCTTCATCCTCTAACACAAATTCAGTCATTGCAGACATCATACATGAGGATGGGTTCGTGACTGGTGCACGCTGTATAACAATATTCGGGGCTGTGAGAGTTGCTAACTTCTCTTTTATGCTACCTTTCACAAAAATTCTTTGGTCATTGTGTTGGATTACAGGAAAGGTAGCTACACAGCCCCAATAATTAGTTTTTTCTGGTCTTGTTGTGCTCTTAGAAGAGCCTGAACTAGCTGTCCTACAGTTTCAGTGGTCACTGGCGGAACTCCTTCAGGGTTGTGTGCAGGCTGAAAAGGAGCAGAATTATGCATAGCATTTCTTTTACTATCTTGCAACTTCTTCCTACACTCTTTCTCCCAATGTCCTAATTTTCCACAGTATTTGCATTTGCTTTCTCTTTTGGACCATCTATTGTCTTGTTTCGTTGTGTTAAACGTAGCTGCTGCTACTCTTACTTTTGCCTTGACATCAGCATCTCTTTCCCATGTAGCTAACCTGTCTAGGTTACTTCTGAGAGTTCTGTTAGACCAAGTTAGATCTAAGAATGGTAAAGCTTTTCTGTATTCGGCTACAAGGCCATCTGACCAGATACGAACCAGGGGTCCCTTGTCATCCAGCACACTTTCAGGGTCATCAACAATTCCACTGTAGATTACAGCTGACTGACAAAATCTCTCAGTATATTCACTCACAGTTTCTTCTTTCCTTTGCACACAGGTAGTAATTCTAGACCAATCTATTTTGGGTCCTAAGATATTCTTTAGGATTTTCAAAATACCTTCTCTTAAATCACCCTTACTGACATTTCGCAGTTCAGAAGTGACAGCAGATTCAAAACTGTTGAATTCAGATTCAGTTAGTATTTGTGACATCAGCTGCGTGACTTCTGCCAACGACATGTCATAAAGACATTTTACTGATCAATGTTCTTCTAAATTCAGAAAAATGTGTGCGTGCTGACGGTAAACTCTGAGATAGTCTCTATATCTTTAGGACATAAAGCTTTGGCAGCAGTTTGTATTTGCACAACAGAAGAATTGAGAGGAACACTATCAGTTTCCTCAATCCCTGAGATCTTCTCCTAGCACCACACACATTGACGGAATTTACAGGCACATCAGTTACTGATTGGAGAGCTACATCTGTTTCAAAGAACGCTTGTAAATCAGGGTAAATGTTATCAGGCTGACTTACTTCCACATCAGTGTTTGTTGCAACTTTCTTGAGGTTCAATTTCTTAGTCAAAGTGGATACTCTCGCACGGAGTTCATTGTTCTGTTTCTCTAGCTCTGAATTACGCTGAGACTGTTGTGTCGCTAGCGTTACACTGAATTCTCTGTGACAACAGATAATGCCTTTCACATTGTTCTTACGAATACTTGCTCCTAGTACCTTTTTACACTCATCTACTGACCAAGTCTTGTCTGGATGAATCTCATATTTCTGCGTTAGTTCTTGTCTAACTTTTTCAGTGACTATTAGGTCCATTTGTTCCCCTAACAGTGTTTTGAATTCACTATCTGACCACAACGGAGTCGCAAGACCCATCTTTTCTGTGGTTGGAATCAGCCTAGCATTCATTCTAACCATTTTGTAAGTTTCTTCGGTACCACACAAACAAAAAAAAAAAAAAAAAAACTTCTCTGATCAACAGAGGGTACACTTGTTAAAAAAAAAAAAAACCTTAACTATTGTTAACTTTACAAATTACCAACACTTCACACTTAACTTCCCTGCTTACAAGAACAGAGGATACTTTCATCTCTAAAATAAAAAACTTTAGAGGATAAACTCTTCCCTGCCTAAAACAGAGGATAAACTTCCCTGCCTACAAGAACAGAGGATACTTTCTTCTCTAAAATAAAAAACTTTAGAGGATAAACTCTTCCCTGCCTAAAACAGAGGATAAACTTCCCTGCCTACAAGAACAGAGGATACTTTCTTCTCCAAAATAAAAAACTTTAGAGGATAAACTTTAGTTAAACAAACCCTACAGATGTATGTTAACTCTTCTCTGACGGCACAGAGGATACACTGGTCTTAGGTTCTTTTGGATTAGAGACAGCCACTCACCACAACTCTTGGTTGAGAGAAAAATTCAGTCTGGGAATCCTTGTTCAGCTTGAAGTTTCGCTGGATTCCAAAAGATGCAGATCTTTGTTTGAGCTTGAAGTTTTTCAGGTGAGGAAGCTGGAACTCTATCCGGGGCACGGCAGCATCTGTTGAAAACTCTGTTCTTCTAAAGTAGAAAACTCAGAAGAGAAGACCAGGAGACTTCGGATTGGATTGTCAACAGAATTTCTTTATTCTATGACATGTCTTGTTATCTGTAGTCATCGAAAATCTCCCCTTAAGTCATTTTTACAGGGTATCTTATAGACAGAATTGGAGGAGGGGCTTTTTTGGAGGTTGAGACAAAACATCAAAGAACGCAAACATCTGAGGGAGGCGTTAGTTAGTTACAGGAAACTTCCCGTGGTCCAATAAACCTAACAAAGGTTGAATCTCTCAGTAGTCTGACTCATTGATCTTACCATTATCATAGAGACAAAAAGCACAGCTGTCCCAAGCCCAAATGGCCAGGAAACGATCTCAAGCACCTTTGCCCCGACACCTCTTAGTCAGGAAGTGTATAATAAGAATCTAAATTAAACCATTTAAATAGAATTTGTAATCTTTCACTATCTTGTCTTTTTGAAATTTAAACTTATGCATTTATATACATTGCACCATTAAAACCTCAACATGTTGAGAACACAACTGTCCAATGAAAAAGGGTGGGGGACGAACCCCGTGTAATCTACGCCCCTGGTAACGCATTACAAGTAACGCGAGTTACGCAATAATATTACTTTTTTCAAGTAAAGTAACGCATTACCTTTTAATTTACTAGAAAATATCTGAGTTACTTTTTTTTTCCATTTATTGATGACAGTGCGCTGTGTGAACATGATCTTACTTTAGATCTAATCTAGACTAAATGTGAATGTGTATTAATTCATCTCACTCGCAAAAAAACAGATTCAGTATTCATCAAAATGAATTAAAACAGTGAAATGCAAACTCAGAATATGACGCAAACCTGCAATAATTAAATATGTTAAACAACTGATCTATCTAATCTCATTTTACTAACCGATATCTTTGCTGATGACCTTTGATGATCCAGTTCAACCATACTAATAAGCAAAAATGACTTTAGATTAACAATTGTGCTTCATTGTTTTTTTATTGCTGAAGAGTGTTGAATCTTTTCCTGTGTTCTTCTGTACAGACGTGAATTTACTTTTCCATCAGCCTGAGGCTTATTCATTACACTTTTTGGTGTGAAAGGCTTTATATTTGCTATAAATATAACTTTTTGTATTAAAAACAAACAAACAAGCCCTGCTCATATCTAAAAAGTAACGCAAGTAACGTAATTAGTTACTTTTTTAGAGAGTAACGCAATATTGTAATGCATTATTTTTAAAAGTAACTTTCCCCAACACTGAGCAGCAGTATCAAACTCCCGCTCCAACCTCCATCAGATCCAATCAACCATAACGACACGCCCTGTTTTCATAGCATCAAATTACTAGCTAAAATCAAACTTATCACAAAAACGAACAATTGAACACATATCAGTGTGATAACAACTACCTTAAATGACCAAAGCCATATTTCGGAAAATTGTATTGGAAGTGTAATTATTTTTTTTATTTGACTGAAGTCCCATTTGTTTACATGGAGAGGGCGTGGTTTATGATCTGTACTGCAGCCAGCCACCAGGGGGCGATCAAAGAGCCCGCAGCTTCACTTTTAAGGACGAGTGAGACACACCCGCTCTGGTCGACCAAGTTCTCATGATGTGTGCTTAAACGTCTTTAAGAAACCAGCATTTTATTCAGCATGTATGTATATTCATTAAGTAAATTCAATATATATTCAGAATTTAAACATAAATGTGTTATGAAAACAAAATGTTGTTGCAGTGTTTTCATTGTCTGATTCAAATCGGATAATCACAAGTGAAGTCTGATTCATTTAACATAGCTTTATAGAATCGGCTGACTCGTGTGTTTTTGTGACCCTGGATCACAAAACCAGTCATAAGGGTCAATTTCTTTTTTATAATTTAGATATTTTTACATCTGATAGTGGAATAAATAAGCTTTCCATTAATGTATGGTTTGTTAGGATTGGACAATATTTGGTCCGAGATACAACTATTTGAAAATCTGGAATCTGAGGGTGCAAAAAAAATCTAAATATTGAGAAAATCACCTTTAAAGTTGTCCAATTTAAGTTCTTAGCAATGCATATTACTAATCTGTACTAATTACAGTGCAGTAATGACTAATTACTGTATAATTGTGTATGTGACGAATAAAAAAATCTTGAATCAAATATTACGTTTTGATATATTTAAGGTAGGAAATTTACAAAATATCTTGATGGAACGTGATCTTAACTTAATATCCTAATGATTTTTGTTACAAAAGAAAAATTTATCTTTTTGACACATACAATGTATTTTTGGCTATTGCTACAAATATACCTGTGCTACTTATGACTGCTTTTGTGCTCCAGGGTCACATATTGGTATTATTCACTGCAATGAATCGTTTAAAATCTGACTTGAATTCAACTTTGAACACTCCACCTTGAGATTGCAACATTAAATCCGACATTCTTTGATGTTGAAAACTACTGTGGTCTAGTAAAGTTTATATCTGCAGCATATGGGGGATGCTGTAGTGACAAATGTATCACGTGTGATTCGGGCATTCTTGAATATCTCCATCCAGGAGATGAATGGACAGAAGAATGGACATTATGGTGGACAGGAGTTTTTTTATTAGAGACTTGTTGTTGTTGTTAACAGCAAAGAATAAGCAAAATTTGATCTAGAATTGTGAGCAAAGTTACAAATAAATGACTTTATATAGACATGACTTTGCACAACACATCTGTTCAGATAAATTAATTTGTTTTGTCCTGCATCTCTATAAATTACAGTACAATTTCATAACCGTACATGTATTCAGAAGGTTTTTTTTTCATTAACAATATGTTAATGTGATACTGTAGCCAAAGTCCAAAATGAACTGTCTACCAATTATTCACATCATACTATATAAGGCATGAATCTCCATCTTTCAGTGAAACAAAACATGATTTAGTCATTTAGTCATTTTTTCATCAATGTGGTTTAATATTGTACATATGTGTCATAACATACACATCAGAAAATAAAGAGAAAATAACTTCATGCATCCGAGATAAACTTCGGATAGATTCTGTTACAGTCTCAAGTTAGTAACAGACGAGATACTGTATCCTTAGTAGACACATCCAGGCCAACCGGTACAAAGACATCAGCTTAAAGGGTCACAAGTGTTCTTTACGGCAAGTAATCAATCATTCAGAAATAATCCATAATGTATTTCAAAGCTTCAGTACTTTTATCTTACAGAAACATCTATGCGGATATGCAGCAAATGTGTGCTTTTTATTCTGTGTCAAGAAACAGATCATTTTAAGACTGAATTTGGTGTTGTTTGCAGATGTAAGCATGATATTCTCATCATGGTCGGTAGGAAAAGAAACACATTTTATCATAATTCTATAATATAGACCATTTTCAAAAGTCCTGCCTGTGGGAATATAAAATGCACTTTATAGCATGTCAGAAGCAGCATATAAGTCATTGAATATATATATATATATATATATATAAAATGAATTGTACAAAAGGTAACAGTTGACAGTAAGAGTCACATAGTTAACATGAGCAACACAGTTGACACAACTGAACATTATTTAATTTGTGTATTAATGTTTTTTTGTTCAGCAACACTGAATTAATGACAAAATGTATATTGTTCTTTGCCTGTGAATAATATACGAAGTAACATATTTGATTTTTTGTTGTCTGTAACTTCAGCGTGAGGCCTTGTATGGCCAGTGCCTTACACTTCGCTGATGTGAGGGAAGTAACATTTAAAAATTCCTAGTAAAGTACAATATACTTTCATTATATGTGAATTCTGAAACCTAAACATACTGTTTGAAAAAGCAAACGTCATTAATCAAATTAATAAAAGCTGTTTATTTGAAATTATTATATAAATAACAAATTATGAATAATGATATATAAATAATAATAATGTGTTTGTAAATGAATAAAAATTGGATCCAAACATCAAAACATGTTATTTTCCTTTGGGGAAAAAAGTGATATTTTGAAAAAGATAGTGTTCCTGTGTTCCTGTGGCTCAGTGGTTAGAGCATTGTGTTAGCAGCGCAAAGGTTGTGGGTTTGATTCCCAGGGAACACATACTGACAAAAAATGTATAGCCTGAATACACTGCAAGTTGCTTTGGATAAAAGCGTCTGATAAATGTAAATATATATATATTATTATTACATTACATAAACACTTCAATATACAGCAAATTAAATTATAGGGCACACATATGTAAGGGTGACACACAATTTCAGCAAATGCCATTGCAAACATTGGCTTTTCCCCTGTCTAAGAAAGGAGGCATTTTCTTTGCCTAACATTTATTTCTCAGTGTTCATTGGTGTCTCCTCTGTTGGAGAATTATATTGTTTTAGAAAAATATACATCAGGAAAAAAGCTTAAACAAAATAAACCAACTGAGCATTGTGATCCAAAATCTACTTAGACATAAACTTCACTCTAAAACAGGCTAATATTGCACAGAGTGGGATTCCCTCTTTGACTGTTTTTGTTCTACACAGACTTGTTGAACTCCATTACTTCAAAAAAACCTTTTACGTGTGACCTGTTCAGTTCATAAATGTGTCTGTCAGAAGTGCAGTATCAGTTATCATATGCTGGTCCCATACAAAAACGATTGATTCACAGGATTTGATCAAAGGCACAGGTTTCTGCAGAGGTTTTCAGAGGGTCTGAAGAATCTGTGCTCATGATTATGGCTCCTCTTTTGGGATCTGTGACAGAAAAATATATAAAAAGAAAAACAGAATTATTACTTATCATTTAAAGTCTGTACTCTTTGGAATAGATTTCAGTAATAAATGTTTGTATCTTTTTTCCCCCTGCTGGACGTATAATTCTTTGTCTTCAAACTCTTCTAGACAGCTATAAGCTGATGGCAAGTACATGACCTACAGTGGGAACTGATCTGAAACAAAGGATTGTAGCTGATGTTCACCAGTGTGTGTGTCTGTGTAAGAATAGATGCATTTGAGAACGATGACCTTTCTATCAGGTCAACACTTCCTGGAACTTGTTTTACTTTAAAAGTTGACCACCAGTGAAGCCTGAAAAAAATGTACTTGTGTTTGCTCACATTTAGAGATAAATGTCCATCTTTACAAGAAAGAACGAAAGAAAGAAAGAAAGAATAATAATTCTATAAAAAAAAATTAATATGGAGAAAAAATAAACATAAGACATATGGTCTGGAAAGTGTTATCTCATGCAATTTTCAATTTATAGGTGCATTTATTGTGTGGACTTTTTTTATAAATATTTTTATCGTTTAAAATTACATTAATTGAATTGATATTTTGAAAATATTTTTTTGCAGCGTAAGACTTGACAATACAGTGCGCACTCTGAGCTTTGACCCATTCAACATGCTAGCTGATGACTCCTGTCAGTGCAGATCAGTGCAATTGTGTGACGGATAAGTGCACTGACCACTACCACAATTAAAGCACTTAGTCATGGGTGCATCGTGAAGCCACCCGAGCAGCACACACTGATGCTAACCCATCTGAAGTATTAGAGGCGTGTGGCACACACCCGCTCTTGGAATCTTCCTCAAATTTAATCTGATGGGCTGGTTGGGTGGGCAGTGGTGCCAGATGGTGGCTGTAGTTATGAATGATGCCTTGGTCTTAAATATTAACTTGGATCAGTGTAATCCTGAACAGCATATGCAGAAGGCTTGTGGGCCCGATCCATCGAGGACACACTTGTACACCCCAGTCACTCAATTATATACTTCTGTTCTTTTTTATGGCCAGTCCTTTTCCTCATTTATTATATTTATCTGAAATACTTTCATGGGTCCATCTTTGATTGGTTATGCTACACAATTAGAATCGCACATGGATTTATGGTTTGAAGAAACCCCTAGAACCTGAAGGTAATTGCACACTGAGTCCGAAATCACATGCTTTTTTAAAATTTTTCGTATTCATCATCCTTTCCTATCCAAATGCATGCTACGGATGAGAAAACGCATCGAAAAAGTTGATCCGAATTTTTTTATGACGGATGAAAGTTTCGGAGGCGGTGTGTAAATGTGATTGAAAAAATTTTGCACGGTGTGTAATGACCTTAAGTATTTAATTTTTACTGCTTATCCTGCAGCATTTTTTTTTCTCTGGATAAATTACATCATACCTGTACAGATTGATTTCTTACAAATAAAATACTGTTTCCAAATTTAGCTATTCCAAAAAAAGACAGAAAGTGGTTCTGAAAGTAATTTTAAAAACAAATCTTAGATATGTGTATATCTATATGTGTGTCACGGTGCTGCACACGGGGATCCAGGAACGAGGAGACGAGGATTGTAACAAACAGGGTATTTAATGAATGACAAACGGAGGAGACACAGGAACACAGGTACGAACATCGACACAGGCTTACACGCTGACATTAACAATAATCCACAGGTAACATGGGGCAGAACAGACTTATATAGGGAGACATAACTGGAGACACCTGGGACATAATCAAGACACAAGGCTGACACTGACTGAACTAATAATGACTGGGAAACAGGAAGGACCATATAAGGGTGAGGAGACAAAGGCAGAGGAAGACAAACTGTGACATTACCCCCCCCTTCCAATAGCGCCCCCCGCCGTATGACATCGAAAGGGAGGGGTGGGCGCCTGGACTCAAGGTTCTAGGAGACCGGACAGGTGGCCTCCAGGGCGGTGCCCATGGCGGATCCGGGGGACTCAGGCGGCCACGGGCGGATCCGGGGACTCAGGCGGCCACGGCGGATCCGGGGACTCAGGCGGCCACGGCGGATCCGGGGACTCAGGCGGCCACGGCGGATCCGGGGACTCAGGCGGCCACGGCGGATCCGGGTGCTCGGGCGGCCACGGCGGAGCAGGGTGCTCGGGCGGCCACGGCGGAGCAGGGAGCTTGGGATGCCTCCATGGCGGAGCAGGGAGCTTGAGATGCCTCCGTGGCAGAGCAGGAAGCTTGGGAGGCCATGGAGGGTAGCCCCCAAAATTCTCTTGGGGAACCTCTTCTCAGGGGGGTGCTCAGGAGGAGCCGTCACTCGGGGTTCTGGGGAGCCGGACGTAGCTGGCAGGGGCTCTGGTGAGCCGGACGTAGCCGGCAGGGGCTCTGGTGAGCCGGACGGAGTCGGCAGGGGCTCTGGTGAGCCGGACGGAACCGGCAGGGGCTCTGGTGAGATGGGCGGAGCCGGCACTGGAGGAGGCTGGCGAGGAGCCGGCACTGGAGGAGGCTGGCGAGGAGCAGGCACTGGAGGAGGGCGCAGTCTCGGAGCAGGCACTGGAGGGCGCAGTCTCGGAGCAGGCACTGGCTCGTGGCACAGGCACTGGCTCGTGGCGGGCGCTCGGGAAGCGGGCTCGGCGGCGCTGGAAGCGCGGGGCTTGCGGCGCTCGGGAACCAGCAGAGACGAAGACGAGCTGGACAGGACCAGCGAAGAAGAGCTGGGCAGGACCAGCGGAGACGAAGAAGAGTTGGGCGGGGCCAGCGGTGACACTCGTGGGTTCGTTTCGACTCGGGACCGGTAACTTCCCAGACACCGGTAGATCCCCTCTCTCCAACACAATCCTGTGGTGGCTGGGAGATCCATAGAGCGCTGGTAATTTGCCCCGAGCCGAAACAGATGGAGGATTGCCGCGTCGTGGAGCTCCGTCACCGAAGCGAGCCCGCAGAATTTCCCGGCGAACTCCACGAATGTGAGATCCCGCCGGATAAGGGCGAGAACGCCGGCGGAGAACTCCATTGTTTGTTTAGGGTGGATTATTCTGTCACGGTGCTGCACACGGGGATCCAGGAACGAGGAGACGAGGATTGTAACAAACGGGGTATTTAATGAATGACAAACGGAGGAGACACAGGAACACAGGTACGAACATCGACACAGGCTTACACGCTGACATTAACAATAATCCACAGGTAACATGGGGCAGAACAGACTTATATAGGGAGACATAACTGGAGACACCTGGGACATAATCAAGACACAAGGCTGACACTGACTGAACTAATAATGACTGGGAAACAGGAAGGACCATAAAAGGGTGAGGAGACAAAGGCAGAGGAAGACAAACTGTGACATTGTGTATATCTATCTATCTTATTCATTTATTTATTGGATTGACTAACTTTTGACTAGTCAATACAGAATAAAGATTCTAGTGAGAAAGTGGTAACTCAGTGACATTTTTGAAGGTCTCAGTGGGATCCCAAGAGTATATTTGGGTTTATATCTGAAATCTATCATGGGTGATTACCCATATCACTTTGAAATATCTATCAAATATTCTTCTTTATGGATAGAATATTTTTGATTAACACAACACACATTTGTTACAGGTTTAACTAGCATATGTTACAGCAGTAATACGTTTGTAATATTGCTGCTGAAGAGATGTTTGTGTTCTTCTGAAAGTAATTCATTTATCAAAAAAGTTTCCTTTTGATATTTGATGGTTATAAGGGGTGAGGAGAACGATGTCACCCTTTTTGTACCCAACTTCTGAAAAGGATTATTATTGCTTTCATATAGTGAAGTTTATTGGCAGTTGCTGATCAACAGGTTCAACATATATATTACTCCGTACATTTTTTACAAGGCAACATGGGGTGTAGGAAAAAGTCGAATATACAGTGCTTGCCTGATACCTGAAAAACTATAAGTAAGTGCACTTTTTTAAAAGCATTTTTCCACAAATGCTGCACAAATGCAGCTTTGCAGGTAAGTTACTTGAATCATCTTGGAGATGTTGTCAGAGTTCTTCTGGATTAATTTTGAACTCCCAGGTGTACTCCATAATTGGGAGTACCCTATCGATTCTACACTTCGTACTGCATTGTAAGACATTAGGGGAAATTCCTTTTTCTCTGATACTGAAACCTTGTTTTTAAATGACGCAGGTACTGCATGACCATTGGTTTGTGTAGTTACCGCAACTAAACCAATGGTGGCAGCGGAGCTGCACAGCCTATAGCTGGAAAGCCCGCCAGAATGGGTGGAGTATCTGGCTATATAATGCGGGCATTCACCAAGGCTCCTCAGATTTCTTCTCCTTCAGCAACGACTACAAAAGATATTTGCTCTTCGAGACTCGAAGCCTTTGCCCGTTGAACGAGCCATCGCAGCGAATCCAGACCTCTCTCTGCACGGCCGACTCGCCGCTTCTCAGCAGTCCGCAGTGCCTGCAGCAGCTGGTCCACGGATTCCCTGCCGCTATCCGGCGACTCTCTCTTACGAGAACCCTCTATACAAGAGCAAATTTTGTGGCGTTGTTGCAAATGCCATGCCGTTTTTGTCACGCCGCTGACAAACATGGCGAGTTTGTTTCATGCTTGAGTGCCGCCCATGCTGAAACAGCACTCACCGGGATGGAATGTCACCAATGCGGTGATATGAGTCTCTCCTCTCTGCACTCGCGGCTCGTTTTCTTTTCAGAGAGCAACCCCGCCCCTCGCTCCCTCCCGCTTTTTTCCTCCCATGGACCTGAGAGGAAAAGGAAGCGGGGCAGAGGATTTCAGCGTCTGAAGATGAGTGAGCTTTCGCCAGCTGTAAACCCACGAACCTCACTCTCTCCCCACAGAGATTTATCCCGTTCTTTTCACCCGCCCTGACCAGCATCCCTCTGCGGCTGTGAGTGATCTGGTCTCGTTTGGGGGGAGCGATGATGGCGAGTTGGACGACAGCCTGTCATTGGCGGCTTCAGATACCGAGGAGCTGGCGGGCTCATACAACAACCCTGCCCCCTCGCAGTCTGCGCAGCACAGCGCATCCAGCCCAGGCATGGACGCCGATATTTTCCGCGTCCTGTCTAGTGCTGTGGAGGAGCTGGTTTAGAATGGTCTCCCCCAGAGAAACCGTCTTGTAGCCGCCTGGATGAATGGTTCTTGCCGGGGCGCTGTCAGGCCCCTTGTCAACAAGCTTCAGCATTCGTTCCTGTGGTCCACGCCGAGATTACAATGTCTTGGCATGCACCCTACTCGTCCCGCCTACGTGCCTTTTCTTCCTCTGCCCTCACTTCGGTCGACGGCGCAGAAGAAATAGGTTACGACGGCCTGCCTCCACTGGATGAGTCAGTGGCCGTGCATCTCTGCCTGTCCATGGCCATTGGCTGGAAGGCAAAAGCTGCTCACACGTCTAAGCCATGCAGGACTACTTCAGCTCTCGCTGGACAAGCCTATTTATCGGCCTATTCATCAAATTTATATTGAGCTCTAGGCAGTCGGAACAGCACTTTGTATGCTTTAGCAGCCGCACCAGGGGGTCTCTGGTCACAAAGCAAAGACTGTCCAGATGGATAAATTGATGCTATTAAGCTAGCATACTCTTCTTTGGGCCAACTATGCCCCATTGGAATAAGAGCCCACTTGACTAGAGGCATTGCCTCGTCCTGGGTGTGGTCTAGCGGTGTGTCCATTGCAGAGATATATGTGGCGGCCAGCTGGGCCTCGCCATCCACATTTGCCAGGTTTTATAATCTGGAAGTCCTTGCCTTACAGACATGAGTCCTTTCTGCTTAATGGGCTCACTTTGTCACATGACAATCAGTATGGGCATTTGCCTTCCTCTGTATACTCTTGGCACTCAATCAAGCTCTGAGGCTGTACAGATTTATTTGGGATGATTACTCAAGGCTGGGTCGACCTCGATGGGTTTGACCATTTGACCTTCTGCAGGGCTTCCCTGTACAATACTTGCTCCTTGGTCCCTCTGGGCCGCTCTTGGTGTCTAAAGCAGGTTCAAGTGTTGATCGTTCCCCTAGCATAGGCACGGCAGGATTATACTGGTTCCCCTAGCGCCTTACGACGCAGTACAAAGTGTAGAATCGATAAGGAACGTACTCGTTACTAGCGTAACCTCGGTTCCCTGAGATACGGAACGAGTACTGCATACTTTGCAATGCTATGCCATGCAAAGCCCATTCTGGCGGGCTTTTCAGCCATAGGCTGTGCAGCTCCGCTTCCGCCATGGTCGCGCAGTACCTGCGTTATAAAAAAAAATGCTTCAGTATCGGAGAAAAAGGAACTTTCCCCTAGCGTCTTACGATGCAGTACTCATTCTATATCTCAGGGAAACGAGGTTACGTTAGTAACCGAGTACAATCTCTGCGGGCTATGGCGGAGAAACGATCGGCGGTAACCATAGACGCAGAGGGGAAAACAAACAGGAAAACAAACAGGGGGGGCACCACTCACTTCTTGTTTGGTCTGCTGTTCTGTCACGGATCTCTCTGGGAAGAACGAGGAGACACAGAAGAATACTTAAGCATACATTTTAATCCAACAAACATAGGAACACATGGATGACATTACAGCAGACAAAGAACCAGGGGAGAACACTGGACTTATAACCAAGGAACATAATCAGGAAGAACAGAAACAGGTGGAGTAATTGATCAAAAACAAAGGAAACTAATAATTAGTACAGGAACTAAACTAAATAAGGAAAAACAGGAACTAAATGGGAACATACATGTGACAATACTCTAGTTAGTTTGCACTGCTTCAGTGGATACATACATGCACATAAACACTCCTGGCACCTTCGTTCAAAAGGGTAAAAAAAGGCCTGAAACTCCCAAAAATGAAATCAGAGTGTAAATGATTTTAAATTTAAATGTAAATAAATTAACACTTCAGAGTTAGAATGCTTTCATTTAAACAACTCAAGCATTATGACTTAAATGAACCAAATACAATTTCAATTGGATTGAAAAGGTTGGTGTACACTTGAAATAAATAAATGCTTGAATCTGAATATTTTCTTACTTGGATTCACAAATACCCTGTGCACATGCACAGTGCCATGATGCATATGTTTACATGTGCATTACATCATATGAATGTGTTTATATCTATGCAGTGATAAAGCATTAAGCATGCATTAAAGTTAAAGAAGTGGACTGAGAACCAAACCCTGAGGAACACCTCTAGAAATGAAGTAGACACCTTTAAAAAAATATATGTGCCAGTATAAATAACAGATTAAATTAAACTCACTCAGTAGAGGTTTGCGAGTTTGTGACTTAATATTGATTGGTAGTTGTTAATCAATATGTATTTGCCTTAAATTAAATTATTAGTTCGGTCAAAGTAATTTCTTACAATAACAGGGTTGAATTTTTGAGCTTGATGAATGCAGCCAATACTAAATGTGTGTAAAAACATTGTATGAGATTATTTGCTCTTTTTTTTTTTACTGCCATGCTGTAATAAAAAAAAAGTTTAAATGATGTAAATTCCTGTCTGTCACGATTTTAATAAATGTTAAAAAAAATTTATAGGAGGAACGATGTGCAAAAATGCTGCATGAAATGTCTGTATTTTTTATTTTTATTTTGCCCACTTTTTAGCATCAGATAGTCAACCAATTGACCACCCACAGTCTATTAAGTGAGCGTCTAATTAGTGCTGGGTGGTAATACCGGGTTATACCGAATGCACGTGTTTTTTTTTTCTTATATAAATGTTTTAAATAACAATAAGTCTATGTCCTATATATCGTTTAAACAACATTCGGACACTGTTTGAGAGGGGTCTCTTTTCACTGTTGCACTGCAGCGAGGACACAGCTGTATGTGTTACTAAGTGTGAAAGTTCTTAAACTGAAGCTGTAGAACTAGTAGAACATGAACTCTCACAAATATCCACTGCCCGCTGCCATCAGCTCCCGTGTCTCACACACACACACACAAGCGTGACTTCAGCACTATATTTAGCAACTTTCTGACACTTTTAGCAGCTTTGTTTTCCATGAAAGGTACATACTGACAAACCTAGAAACTTTTCGGGATAAACCTAGCTATGGTTTAGTTGGAAGATGTCTCTAGTACTGCCCTAGTATTGTCGCCTCTCTCTGCGTCTCTTCTGTGCAGTTAGCGGTAGAGAAGCAACACATTCCACAGCAGCAGCAGCAGCAGACTCATCAGTAAATGAGTACAAAACAGTGTTTCCATGCACCTGTCGCTTACTGACTGTTTGCGATTATAAATGAGAGTGTTTTCTGGTTAACATTGTATTAATGGGTCGTGTTTAGTCACTATTAGTGTGGAATTTTTCTACAATATTCACTCATGACAGTAAAATAGGACATTCTAAGTCAGTCTACTGCAGTATTTCCTCTCCCAATCAGTAAAAACGTGGTTAACACCCGGTCATGCATTAAAAAAAGAAATACCATCATAGACCGTGAAACTGGTATAATTTTGAAAAATAACGTGATATACATTTTTGGTCATAACGCCAAGAACTACGTCTAATATTGCATATGCAAGGAAAAAATGGTGACTTGAAATCATGAAACCACAACCTCAAATTTGATTATCTGACATAATTCCAGAAGTTAGGTAGACAGGTTTTTATCTGTCTGCCTGGAGCAAGTTATGTTTTTAAGGTTTGAGGTTGAATAAGAACATGAACTGTTGGGGCCGTGCTTGTCTTCAGATTGTTTAAAAAACATATTTAAATATGCACACACATTAATTCATCTTTCTGTTTTACTTACAAATATTTGTAATATCTATTTAATATCTGAATGCATTGTACATTATCTACTGAAGTTTTGACTACATCCACTAGGTGGCACTATACAACTCTTCATAACCCTGGACCACAAAACCAATCATAAGGGTCAATTTTCGAAATTGAGATTTGTACATCATCTAAAAGCTGAATAAATAAGCTTGATGTATGGTTTGTTAGGATAGGACAATATTTAACCAAGATACAACTATTTGAATATCTGGAATATGAGGGTGCAAAAACAAATACAAATATTGAGAAAATCACCTTTAAACCTGTCCAAATAACAATGCATATTACTAATAAAAAATTAAGTTTGTATATATATGGTAGGAATTTTACAAAACATATTCATGGAGCAAGATCTGGCATAAAAGAAAAATCTAAAATTTTGACCCAGACAATGTATTTTTGGCTGTTGCTACAAATATATCTGTGCTCCTTATAACTGGTTTTGTGGTCCAAGGTCACATCTTATCTGCTTCAACTGGAAACTCCTCTAATTTTTCCAGCAAAAGTATGCCGTCTATGTGAGTGGACAATGTATAGTGTCCTCTCATCTATGTATTTTCATGACTTTGCTATTGTGGTGGACACAAAACTTATATTGAGAAGACTATAGGAAAAAATAAAAGACATTTGATATGAATATGATTCAGAGTGCTCTGGCTCTGCCAAGCCTGTCAACTACTGCCGCCTACATGCGCTTATGGAAGGCAGACGAGCTGTGTAATCTATATTAAGATTGAAATGGCAGCGTCCATGTCGACTTATTTTTCTTGGACTCTGCAGCATTAATGTAACCTCCATTTAATGATGCAAAGCAGATTAAAGACAGCTTTATGGCAAATCTCCAATAGAATGGTCGAAATTCACCTCTTTGGGATGCATGACTGAGGTCAGTATTTATTGATGTGACTTTAGGAAAAACATTTGCACATGATCTATGTTTTTTTCTCAGCCCTGGTGCTGGGCGCCCCCAACACTGCACATTTTGTGTGTCTCCCTAATCAAACACACCAGATTCAACTCATTAGCTAATTAGAAGAAACTCCAGGACCTAAAATGGGTGTCAGATAAGAGAGACATACAAAATGTTCAGTGTTGGGGGGCGCCCGGACCAGGGTTGAGAAACACTGATCTACATTATATGGCCTAAACTACTTTTATTGGACGTCTTTAGGATGAAATGGAAAACCATGAAATCATGGTATGTTTTTGTTCTGTCCATGATCAGGAAGGTCTATAATACTTTGAAAGGCCATCCACCAGCATTCCCATTAATCTGGGAAGAGTAGCTCAGCTGGTGAATACAGCCCTCGAAGTAAACGATTATGGAGGATGCTGCCATTTTGTTTTGTTTTTTGTAGGTGTCGTTTTTTTTTTTTGGAGCTACTCTATAAATACCATGTGACTGATCAATCTGTAGCAGTCGACAGGGGTCTGTTTTCGTACGTCGCTAACTCAGTTTGCTGGATTTGATTGTTTTACGATTTTGCTTGATCTTGGATTGTTTGGTTCTTCGAAGCTCATCCATTGCTGTCATAGCAAAGGGTCCATAAGATTAAACCTGCTCGGGAGCAGGCTTATTTCATGTAAACAGGATTAGATTAATCTTTTTAAGCAAAATTGATACTTAAAATATGTCCCAGCCACCGCTTCTTTATTACAAGAGTACCCTACTGGTCCAGGGACAATCATTTAAAATAATAATAACTTAAAAATGTATTAGAAAATAAGATAACAATACTACTATAATACTATAGACAGTTTTACTCACTGAAAGATGTATTTGTCATAAAATAATTACTTCATAATTGTATTAGTCTTACACACATGCTATACAGTTAATGTAGACAGTCGTGCATTAATGTGAGGGATGGCAGATATTTTGGGAGTGGCTTGATGGAGCGCAGGAGATGCAGGTAACTTGATTTTGACCCTTAAGAAACTTTAATAATAAATCTGTTTCAAAGATAAAATTAAATGAATTGTTAAATACTACATTGAAATAAAAATGTAAAGCCTGTACAAATACTAGAAATCGTGAATATAAATAATTGGGAATCATGTAAAACAATTAAAATAAATTAAAAACAGTGCATATTTCATTTATCTATTATAACATTTATGTAGTTTTGTTCGTTTGTCTGTTTCCTTATAAAAGTTCATAAATCTTGTCAAGTTTTTCGTCAGGTGACTTTTTTAATGATATGATGTCATTACGTTGCTGTCTTGCCGCCAGCCAATCGCTGCATTGCTGATCGTGGTTTTGAGTATCGATGCATAGCCCCTTTTAAACCATCAGATAACTCAATCCAGCCATACTAATCATCAACAGCAGGTGCGTTCGAAGAACCGAATTAGCCAGATCCTGATTAGCTCGATGATATCATCTTGGATGTGTCATTTTGATCTCGGATCTAATAAGCGACGTACGAAGATCGGACCCCGGGGCACTTCACAGCAAATCAAAACAGAGCCCTTCAAAACAAAAATCAACTTTACTATCATGATATGATCAAATAGCATATCAATTATCATAAGTAGTGATTAAATAAATCAACCAACCAGTAAAAAATGAATACATACACTGATCAAATATATATATATATTTTTTTTTTTTTACAAAATCATACAGCTATTTAAACAGGGACATAGACATTCTATTGTTCCATATACAATTGTATTGCTTGTATACTGAGTTACTTATACGTGTAAATACTAAAACCCTAATCTCTCACAGAATTACATGTGTACGTATTTACAGTATATATATATGTGTGTGTGTTTGTGTGAGAGAGAGACAATATTTAATGCATGCTGTGTACTGCACATAGATGATGATGTGCATTATTCTGGATAATTGCTGCTTGAATGAGTAACATGACACACGTGTGTTCTCTGTCCGGGGAAAACAACATTGTCAGGAGCCCAACTTTAGAGGTTGGTTTGTGAATTTTAGGCATGTGATATAAATAAGCTTTGACATTGTGTGTTTTAAGATGTTGTATGTGCTTCTATTGTTTGGGTACAGGCAGTCAGAAGAGCTTGTTCAAGTGTGTTGTGTGATTGCTGTGCTGTACAGTATGTAGGTGGACTTAAGTGGAGTGGGCTTGTGTCATATCACATCATGACATTATTCACACTGGACTCTTACTCAACCACAATGTTTTGAGTGAAACAACACAAATGTGTTCTAAAATAATAAACTGTTTTCTTCAATATTCCATTTATCAGGGATTTTGGGATCTTCTGAAACATAAAAAAAAAAAGCTTAGAACATGAAAGCCACATTTCACCCCAAAATCAAACGAAAAATTACAAATAATGCTGTGCATAAAATGTTAGACGATAATGGATTGTTAAGATTGGTTGATTTATGTTATTATCTATCCATCCATTTATTCTGGATAAACATATGATTCTGAAGCCTATCCCAGCATCTTGGGCTGTAGGCAGAGAAACATCCTGGAAATAATCACAATAAATATACGTACATATATATATATACACATACAGGTGCATCTCAATAAATTAGAATGGTGTGGAAAAGGCAATGATATAATAATAATTATTTAACATGTATAATAATAATAATATATATGTATAATAATAGTTAAACACAAATGAGAATTTTAAGTGTATTAAGAGTATTAAGAGTATAAACAAATTATGTATAATAATATTAACAATAATAATAATAATAAAGTATTATATTAAAAGCATATTGGGCTGCAGGCAGATAAACATCCTAGCTTTTATCTAAAGTGACTTACAAATGAGGACATTATAGAAGCAATCAAAACCAACAAAAGAGCAACAACATGCAAGTGCTATTACAAGTCCTGGTTAGCCTAACGCAGTACACGTAGGAAGGCTTTTTTTATACAAAAAAATTACTATAATATAATTACTATATGTATGTGTATGTGTGTATATATATATATATATATATATATATATATATATATATATATACATACATATTTAAAAAATTGAACCTCATAGTAATATGTTAAAATAATGGGAATTTGCATAATTCACATTTTAAACTTTTTTTTCAATGTTTGTTGTGTGGATCTGAATAAAACATTACCGTATTAAATCTGTTGTGAATACAGTGTGTAGTTTTTCTGCAGTTCAATTCATAGCTAACTGTATTTTGAAGAATGGAAAAGATATTCACACTATCAAATCTAAATTTGTTATTGGTCTTTATCTGTTTGTTGTTTTCACAGGATTGCATTCTCTCACAGGCATTATAACTGCTATAGTAAAACCTCACAATGTCCAAATCAGAAGACTGAGATTTGAAATTGAAGTAGCCAGGCACTGGACTTTATGTTCGGTGTTTACAGCTGCATAAATCTGTCTGCTCCTCAAAGGATCTAACAACACCATTGACTAAACATAATTCGATTTTAAGAAATATTGCTGGCAGTTTTTTAGAATGTCATAGATACTTCAGGACATTTCAAAAGGGTCATCACACACCAAGAAATTCTAACTGCCAAGCAACACATAAGAAACCACATATAACCTTAAAGGGAACATGGGACATGGCACTTTTGCATGGTGTTGCATATAAATTTGTCTTAGTGTGTGGACACAACCACCTTACAATTAAAAAAAATCCATTAACTTATTACATTTTTTTAATCCCAAAAAATGAAACAGTCTCAATTATGAAGTAATTTAGATTTTCTGAGCAGTATGACGTCATACTGTCCAGGCCTCATCATGTATTACCATGGATGCATCTCAATCAGCTTCCTAGCTCCCGAGTTTGTGAATCAGTAGATAGTGTACATGTATTCGGTCGCTGGTAAGTTCCCTAGCTCACTGCACGTTGGGACAGTGATCACTCAATCATTAATAAACAACAGGCAGGACCAATCTCATTTTAATATTATTTTTTATTCTCTTTAAAGACATTGTTCTGTTACATGGCCTTACAACATTTCAGCTGAATATGAATTCTAAATGTTAATTAGATGTGTTATCGCATGTCAATATATTTATAAAATTGGCTCGTGTGGTTTATGTTTCGCGCTTCAGAAATGTGACATTACTTCTGGTTAGGGAACATAGTGAGCGCCGATGCTCCCTGAATTTGTGATGCATTGTGGGATTTTTCAGGGAGCAAATGTTCCAGTGCACTGGAAGGATTTTGCAATTAAGACAGCCCTTAAAATGGCCGACTCTCTGATCAGTGCCTCTCAGACTACTGAACAAGGGAGCTGATTAAGATGCACCCTATATCTCCACCCACACTGTCTGCCATTTTCTCCACACTCGAGCAGCTGTAGTGACAACAATGTTTAGTAGTTGGGTGTAAAAGTGAACATAAGAGTCTTTATTTTCTCCCGACATCAGAGCCACTGAGGACACAGTGGATTCGTTTTGTTTTTGATGGTAATGCGCCACCAAATATGCAAAAAAAAAAAAACAGCAGAGAGGGGTGGGGTGAGCAGAAGCTCGTTATCTGTCCACATCCCTTAACATTGGTGTCTTTCCTTTAGAATTTAAACAGACTTGGATCACCACACTACTTAAGAAACCCACCCTTAACCTTTAACATTTAGAAAGCTACAGACAGGTATCCCTTCCATTCATTGCACAAACACTTGAACAAGTCTCTGCCCTTCTCACAAACAACAACCTCCTGGACAGCAACCAGTCTGGCTTCAGAAGTGGACATTCAACCGAGGCTGCCCTACTCTTGTTTAATGGAGAGATCAATGGACAGATCCAGCAAGATAAGTATTGAATATGTGGAAGCCACTCTTGCCAGTCAGTCCATTTAATTGACAAAGTTAATCACCAGATCCTCCTGTCAACCCTCTTGGCAAAGGGCATCTAAGGAACCGCACTCCAGTGGTTCAAGTCTTACATCTCAGATATGTCCTTAAAGGTAACTTGGAGGGGTGAGGAATACTGTACAAGTCAAAACATCTAGCTACCTGTGCCTCAGGGCTCAGTTCTTTGACAACTTCTCGTTTGTGTCTACATTGTATGGCTAGGTTCTGTAATTCAGAAACATAGCTTTTCATATCACTGCTAAGCTGATGACATTCAACTCTACCGCTCATTCCATCGCGATGATCCGACAAAAGCTGCTCGCATCTCAGCATGTCTAACAGTCATTACTATAATAATTATCAATAATTAATTACATTTAAAAATGTCACTCCAGAAAGTTTGCATTACTAGTAACTTAGCCTACTGTTAAGCATCTGTTAGCACCCACAATTTCTTGTGGACTGAGAATGCACATTTAACTCCTTTCAGTGGATTTTTATAAATAAGGTGTTTACATTCAACAAATATCTGATTAAAACAGGCATAACCAGTGGTGGGAATCAACATTTGGGGAATCAGAATATTTTAAACTTAATTGGGCAATCAGATTGAAGCATGTATATGACTCAGTACTAATACAAATATTGTCAAATTCTGATTATCATAATACTGATGTGCATGTTTTTGATTCACAGCAAAGAAATTATCATATACCAATGTTAGTTCTCATCAGCGGCATACATAGAATAAGTGACAAAACAAACTCCTTTTGAATTCAGGGGTCTTTGAAAACCAATAATAGTTACACTAATAATTATTAGTATTACTATTATAATGGACTACTATTATAATGAATAATAATTACTCATTCCTGATAAAACAAGTAACCTAAATAGCTGAAAAAGTACCCTCTTGGGTATTAAACTGACCTAAATAGGAATTTGTTTTCCTCATCCCCCTCACTGTCTCTGGGAATCATTACTCCGTCATTTAACCTGATAGAAACACAACCCTCGCTTCACTGGTCTTTCTGCTTTTATATGCTGCTTCCACTTATATAACCAGTACATCATGCATTTGATATAAAAACAAAAAGTTTTAATTTTACAAAAATAATTTGTTATAGTGAAAATTGTAAATCAGCGTCATGTTAAGTAATCTATATCAGCATATCAGATTCCTTGATAAAACACACTAATTTGTTTCTATAAGCAGCTGAGCTCAGTTTCCCTGAATAATTAAAGTGTGTCTGCGGCTCATGAAGTACTTGCGTTGTTATGTCAAGAATGGATTATGACCCTACCTGGATGCCAAAAAGTATGCATGCACCTTAGAAGGAAAGGATATATGATACATGAGCTTGTTTTATATGGATGCACATGTTTTAAAATGTGTGACTCCTTTCTTGCAATCAAAGATTGAATAAACATGAACTTACAGCATATGATGAAAGAACATTTCAATGTTTAAACATACTGAACAAATACGCACCCTTTAATTGAACAATTTGCTAAACCTAACCCAGAACAAGACATTTCATTCATAAAAAGAACTGAATGACCTTAAAAGAACTGGGCCATGACCTTCTTGAATAAGAAGAGAAAGGGATCATAAGAATCATGAACCATGTCCAGCATTAAAAATCAATGATCTGAAGTCTCTTGAGATTTGAAGAGACACTTTTTTAATAAAGAAGAATATCTGCTCATTCGACTTGGGCTGTGTTCCACTTAAAATCTTTAAAGTTGGTCTTTCCCTCACTAACTTCCCTCGATCTCGTGGAGTCGGATATATATCATTGCTTACATTGAGTAAGTCCAATTTGCATTCTCTGCGTCATAAAGTGAAAACTCTACACTTTAGTGTTGTATAGTTTCCTTGTGGAGGGAGACCTAGAGCTCATTAAACCACCTCAGAGACCAAAGTTAAGGAGCTGGTCCCCTTCAGGGGTCAACCCCACAGCCTCCAAATCTCCAAATAAATCGTGATTGCTCGATAAGGGGAAATGCATGCACACATTGCTTTGGCCATGCCTGTGATAGGAAGAACCAGAGCGGACAGTGGGTCATCGCTTGAGATGCAACTTCTGCCCAACCAAACCTCCTCCAGGTGGAGTCTCCCAGGCCTCAGCCCCTGCTTGCCCTAAGCCCATAGGTAGATCTGGTCTGCAAGTCTGCGAATAAAGTGTCCCAGAGCTCCCTTGTCATTTATATATGTCTGCCATAGCTGACACAGCTGCCATGAGTCCCAGCAGTTTCTGAAACTGGTTTGGCCTAACTTGAACTCGATACTGATGCGCTTCACCCATTAAAGCAAACCTGAGATACTTCCTGTGTTGTGGATATGTGTAAGTATGCATCTTTTAGATCTACTGTGACAAACCAGTCCTTGGATCTTATTTGAGCCACAATTACCATCAGCGTTCTTGAATTGGTACATCTTGAATTGGTATGTCCTCAGAGAACAGATCAGACAACGCAGATCTAAAACCAAATTCTACCCCCTATTTAGGGCTGCATGACATTGGAAAAAAAAACACATTGCGATATTTTGTTTTTATGCGATATATATTGCTATATTAAAAAAAAAAATCAACAGATGGCCTGATTAGCTCTATTTGTAAAAACATAATACATTTTCAATTGTGCAATTTGCAGACGCATTGCAGACGCATGTGTCATTTGAGGCACAAATAGATGCAGAAGTGAATGGAATTCAGTGTTCACGTCCATCTGCATGGCTCTCACTGTGTCTACACCGGATGACAAAATAATCAGATGCTGTCTACACTGGATGGGGCGTGCCGTGGCGCGACACGACCTATCACAGACAGTAAACTGATGCCTCGTTCTCTTTATGACGTACTGACACAAAGTTCAAGAGATATGCAATGCCCGCTTTGTTGCGTCCAGTGTAGACTTTAGCTGTTGCGGCACGGGATGGCGTGACACGTCCGGTGTAGACACAGTGTCTGTGTGAACAAAGAAAACAACCAGTATAATATAACGATCAGTGTACTAAACATCGCACATCCGGCGATGTGACTATCGCAGGAGCGTACATCGCGATATTGATGCTGACACAACAGATTGTGCAGCCCTACCCCATCCTTCTTTGGAAAATACAAAGTAAGGGTTGTAAAAAAAGAGTCCTGGTGCGATACTTGTATATTCCTAGTGTTTTATGCAAAATTGAAGTACATTAAAGTTATTAAAATCAATCCAATGTATACAGTTGTACTGAGAGTAAATGTAATGTATGTGTGTGTATATACTGATGTAAACTTCTTATTTTTTATATGTACAATAAGCAGAATAATTGCAAGATAAAGGTAAAAAGTGGAGATATGGTTAAAAAGGTCACACCAGTCCGTCAATCAAATCCTAAGCAAGACGCAACCCATAGCTATGCGTTAAAATAACGACATCTCAGATAGTCTGACGGCAGATAAAAGTAAACAATAAATGAATGAGTGATTGTTACAAAAGTGTACATCAAATAAACTGAACATGAAAGTTCAAACGTGTGTGACGCGCTACAACAGACCTCACTAGTTCTTGGTTTTAATGGCGGCTGAACAAGCACATTTGAGCGTCTTCTTTTCCTTTTAATGGCGGTTGGCAAATCTACTGGAAGGCAAATACTGCCACCTTCTGCAAATCACCGACATTACAGCTGATGTAAAATAAGGATCGGGCTGAGGAGTGTCGATACTAATCAGTTAAAAAAATATTGATTGCCAAACTACTTTCCAAAATACAAAGCTAAATCCTTTGGGACACACAATACCACACATACATAGAGCGCTTACTGAAGGCACAGAGGCAAACCGTGTTCAGGGTATCCTATATAGCTTTTGTGATGCGCTGCCACACATCACGGGGAGACATTACAGCACTGAGATTGGTGTGATTCAGACAGGATCACACTGAAACATTCCCATTGCATCATCATCAAATTGGGCTGCATGCATGTGTCTGCAGACTCTGAAGATTATGAAAAATAAATCACATGGACAATGCATGGGTCACAGTGGAACATGAATGGTGGAAGCATATTTTGAGCTTAATTCACTTCGGATAAATATGTCTGCTAAATTAATATATTACCTGCCATCTCATAGGTCCCAGCCCTGACCTTTGCCCTTATCAAACTGATTCAGCAGACCATGTGCAGAGGGACAAATAATCTATTCAAATAAAGAGATTAACATTCAAAAATCATCAGTAGCATTGAATTGTAATCCCATTGTTTTGTTGTTGTCAGAAATGGGACAAATAAAACAAAAATCAAGATGTACACTAAGGTCATTTTTATCCTAAATAACTATAGTTTTTATTGAAGAACATTTTGAAATCATAAAATAAATTATGAAAAATCAACACTCCCAGATTCTGTTAATAAAATCTAATACAATTGTGAGTCTCAAGCTGTTTAATGCTGCTGATATTTTAAATGCAAGTCATTTCTGAATTTATATTTCTGAACCAGGAAACACCAAACAGGAGGAGGAACCTCAACCTTAGAGAATTTAAAATAAACTACAGAGTCTTTAAATAATACAGTCCCAAAAAATACAAAGCTGCTATCACTTATTTCAAAAAATATATATATTCTGGATGCTTCATACTGTAAAAAATGCATTAAGAATACAATAATGTAAACAAAAACACAATGAATATGATATTACATTTGCATGCATTTTGCTGACATCGAATATTTTGTTTTACTCAGAAAAGCAATATAATGCAGAAGTAAAACGTGTAAAATAGTGATTAACCACTTCTATACCTGGCACCTCGCTGTGCCATGATGGGCCTGTACCATTAATACCACTAATAATAACAATAATAGTTAAATAATACTAGCCATAGTAATATTAAATAATTGTATTGCCTCTGGTCCCCCTGTGGCCATGGCCTAATTTAATCCAGGTGTTATATTTGGTGTTATTAGTGGTATTAATGGTAATGGTATTAGTATTATTGCTGCTAACTATACGATAACTGCAATCATTATCATTCATCCCTTTTCTTGTCCACCAGCCCCCTCTATTATACTTTTATAGAAACTCTTAGGTTGATATGCATCCAAACCCCCACGCACAAACTGGGTCTTACGAATGGGCTTTTATTGGCTGTTGTATGTATGTTTGTTTGTCCTTGTTATTTTGTATTATGCAAATGTGTACACTTTCAGAAGAAAAAGGTACAAAAGCTATCACTGTTTCAGAAGGTCACCCTTTGTACTTTATTTGGCCCTAAAGGGTGCATTTTAGTACCTTAAAGGTACAAATTAGTACCTAAATGTTATATTTGTACATTTTGAATGGGTGCTGTTCCAGTGATAGATTTCAAAACTTTTTTCTGATAGTATAGAGGATAGGGATGCACGGTATACCGATACTGAAAAAATATCGGTATCTATTATATTTAAAACGGTACGATATCATAATTTTACTAATTTCGGTATTTCATAAGCTGCTGTTCCAAAGTTCAGCTAGCTACAGTTGAACAGCAGTGCAGTGCTTCCCAAATTGCTGCGAAACCGGTAAACCTGACAACAGAACTACATGATGGATCAAACAGATTAAACTATCAACACACCGAAATAAATAAATAAAGAGACCATTAGAAGTGAAATACATATATTCAGACTTATATTTTACTTTTATTCACAACTGATCACATACATAAGATATGATGCAGTAAACATGAAAACTCAAACATGTGACGTTAGAACTGGTGATGTTTTGGTCACATAATATTTGTACTTGCATTTCAAACAATTCAATATTAGATTTGAATGAAACAACAGTCTTGCCATATTGATTTTAGTATTTTAGATGAAGGGAATGTTTCTGATGCACAGCCGACCGCTAACATGAAGCAGCCGAGAGAGAGAGATTTATATTTAAAACTTTTCATTGCCTATCGAGTCTGAAATCTGAAAACAATCTGAGGAGAGAGTAATAATAACGTGGTTTTGAATATTACTTTAAAGTGTTATTCTAACAGTCAAAGAAACATTTGTTATAATTCATTTACAGCATTAACAGTATTACAGCACTTATTAATGTAGGTCAATCATTTTTTTATAAATGAGAAATGTAGGCTACTGTACTAACATTACTTTATGGATTAAACACATACTTAACATTAACCGAGATTATTAAACACTGTATATGATGATCATTCACCTTGTTTACTTGTTTGTTTTTTCAGTTCACTTATTTTAGGCTGGTTATTTGTCACCTATGGTACAGATTTAGTATCGATACTGAGGTATTACATTCTGGTATCGCACCGAAGCCAAAATTATGGTATCGAGCTATCCCTAGTAGAGGAACATAATAAAATGAGAATACAGTTGGCTACATTTTGTCTGTCTTAAAACAAAATGAAAAGCAGAAGGAAAATGTCAAAGATAATATTTTTTGAAGTGATATATTTTAATCCACTTTGACTTGAGGTTAAATCCGCCCTTCTATATAACTTTTCCTTGCCTTTTTTCTCTTGTCTAATTGAAAGGACATTTACTCTCTGTGAGCACTTGTAAGAGAGGAAAGGCCGCTTATATAAGAGACCCAGAATGGTTTTGTTGCTTCAAGCTTTTTTTTAGAAAGACAAGATAACAGTCACAGTCATGTCAGTCAGGATACGCAATCTGTGTCTAACAAAAACCCTAACAACACAACCAGTGGCTTTAATTCTACACTAAATGCAATCACACAGGTAGCAAATTCAATTAAAATAAAACATTTATAATTTATTTATTGTAAATAATGGCAATGCAATTTTATTCTGTTGTCCATTATAAGAGAACGCTTGCAACAAATAAAGGTAAACATTTTTTTTATTAAAGTAGCATTTTAAATAAAAGCATCTTATTTCATAGGAGATGTTTTTTGCATAGAGGTCTTAAACTCACAATAACAAAAAAATAATTCTTATGCTCTTTAAAACAAAAATATGAATAGATCTAATTGTGTCTAATTGTAATTTGTGTTACCAGCTGAGCCATGTTTGACATGGCCATGTACGTTTTAAATACTGTGTGTAGAAAGGTTTTAGTTTGAATATCTATTTTTCCTTATAAGAAAATGTGCTAAATTAAATTTTCACAAGCCAAATGTATTAGTGATTTATCAATAACTCTATAACAGCTTTTAACCGTCCTCACAGTTTTTGTAGGGTGATGTAGGCAGTAGTTAAGCAACGCCTTTCTGCCAGATTGAACCTGATTTATCCTGCCAGCTTCACTGCATGTGACACTTCCTGTGAAAATACTGACGTGAGAGGGAGATGAGAATCACACTGCTTGTCAATTCTATCTAATAACAGAGTTATTTCTTGATGGAAGCTCGCTTTTCTTCACTGGTCTGATCACACTATCAGACTGACCATCTAAAGAAAAGCCATAATTTAAACAAACTTTCCAACAGAGTCATCACGCACATAGGAACCAGGCAACTGCCAATCACAAGAGGATTTCCCAGTGACAAACAACTTTCAGCAGCTGGAGGTTTAGGAAACACGCTGGAAACGCCAGATCAGCTGACAACTCAACTAAAAGCAAGTAGACCTAACAAATTTATCTACTGAACTGATGAATTATCTGTACGCAGTAAAGATGACAAAGTCTCTGCTGTGATCTTTCTAGTTAAAGTTACGAGATAGCAAAAGAGTGCTAGCCTTAAAACTCTCTCTTCAAATTAAAACTCCTATATGTGTGTGTGTGTGTGTGTATGTTTATGTGTATATGTGTTTTATTACTTTAGTCCATCATGTATTGTAGAATAACAGTAGCAAATAAACCTTTGTTTCATTTATAAAGAATGTACAGTCTTGGCTGTTATAATACATTCTAAACTATTTGACAAAGATTGCTAAATTACCTAGTTCAAATTTGATAGTACTCATTTTGTTTGTTTTATCATTGGCCAGACAAGATAAACGAAATTGTTAAAAATTATACTGATGACCACTGTGAACATCTATATTAATAAATGATAAATCTAAGTTAAATATTAATATCATTCAATAAAAGACCACATGTGAACATCTTTAATAAATGATTCCACTGCTGAAATCTAATATTTGAGATAACCACTGTGGACATCTATATTTGAGACCACTGTGGAACATCTATATTTGAGACCACTGAGAACATCTATATTTGAGACCACTGTGACATCTATTTGAGACCACTGTGAACATCTATATTTGAGACCACTGTGGACATCTATATTTGAGACCACTGTGGACATCTATATTTGAGATCACTGTGAACATCTATATTTGAGACCACTGTGGACATCTATATTTGAGACCACTGTGAACATCTATATTTGAGACCACTGTGAACATCTATATTTGAGACCACTGTGGACATATATATATATATAAAGCTTTTAACATTTATAATTAAAGCAACAGAATAGAAAAAGGAAGAACAAGAAGTAAATTAAGAATAAGTTACCAATCAAATGAAATCAGTATTTAAGAAATACATTTGTACTACAGAGTCGGCACAGAAGAACACACAAGTGCCTTGTTTATTTTCAGATGATTAATGAGGCTCAGATGTTTTTATATAGAAATATTAAATTATTTAAATAACAGAAAAATATACTTAAACATTTTTACTAAAACTGCCAGTAGGCTATAGGTGGCGTCAAGTCACTGATTTGATCACTGAATCATTAATTTAATTGATTCGTTTGAACAGCTGATTTATTCAGGAACAAAGTACGTGACTGTCTTTATGAATGGGTAATTGAATCATTGACTCACTAGATTCGTTTAAAAATGCAGTTCATTCATAAACGAAACACCGCTGTGTTTAAATGGAGATGCACAGCGGTTCAGCTAAGACTTTGTTTGAAACTATTTTCGTTGATGAATAGAGCAAAATAAGGTCATACTGTTGTAGTCATAAAATGTTTGTCATTTAATATTAACTTCTTGTTTAATTAACTGTTGTATTAAAACAATATTACATTTGCAAACTCCCTTAATAATCATTAAAAGCAGTCACTCATCAAAGAGGATGCGTCTGTCTGTGATAGGCCCACATTACGCAATTGCAAAAGCAAGTACATTAGTTAGAAGCTCCCTCAGCTCAAACACAAACATGCTGATCGGGTCAGTTGCACAGGTGCTCCTAAATATTCTTTAATAGTCGACTCACACGCAGTAGTTTTCCGTTGCAAATGCATGCACTGTAGAGCCCTGATGCGGCGTTACATTTTGTTAAAACATAACATGGGAATTTGATCACGTGAATCGTGTCATCGCGACTACTGTGTGTGTTTGGGGGAAAAAAGAGAACATAATTGCCCTCTGCTTTTTTCTGGGGTGCATTTTACCCCAGACGGCCAAAGAGCAAAGAAGTGAATGTATGAAACCGCGAGTCTAACGGGAGATGTGAAGCTCATTGAAAACGTGCCTAAGAGATGACTCACCTTGTGATTGGCTGAATGTTAGTTCACTCAAATCTCAGCAATACATCAGAGATCGCAGGTGGAAAATATTGGCGGTGGGTCAAAGAAGAGCGGGGGACAGGATCACCTTCTTCTAAAAATGCAGGGGACGTGTCCCCCTCCCCCCCGGGTGCTACGCCCCTGGTCATGGCCACCCTTCACTTTCGTTGTACGGAAAAAAAATTCCAAGACCTGAAGGTGAGTAAATGTATTTAATTTAATTCTATTATTTTATTGGACTACTATAACTGTGATTTTTTGCCTTTAAAAATAATCTATTTTCAGTTAAATCAACATTATTGAATAGTTGCAGTCCATTGAGCTGCACAAAACTACAGGATGCTCTACTGTTACACACAGTACTGTGGGTCATTAAGAGTATTTCACCTGGACAAATCAGTTAAGCTACTGATTCAAATGAAAATGGCAAGAGGTTAAGACTGATAAAGCCTGTCTAATGCCATTTTCATCTGCCATATGATGGCTGTCCAACCATTCAAAATTATCCTTTTATTAAATGAATTGTGCACTTTTACAAGCTGTGCTAGAATTTATGGAGCTGTCTGTGGTGCTGAAATCACACATTCTCTGCTGTATTTGATTGAACAGACTATGAGAGAGAGAGAGAGAAAGAGCGAGAGCGATACTAATTCATCAACACAGAGATGGTTGGCTGTGAATTTAGCAAAAATGACCAATTTATGCTGATATCACACCAGAAAACTGACGCAGGATGACAATTTTCTATCCTTGAGGCAATGTCAACATTGAGACATTAGCTTCAGATAAAAAGTTATGCTTAAGTAAACAAAGTGGCTTAAACCGTTCAAGCTAAACCACCCAGAACATTTTAGCAATAACAACATGCTAAAACACCATAACAACAATTTGACAACTCTCTCAAAACTATTCGTAATTTAATTTAAGTACTGCTGATGCAAACACCACCCATGCTCGCCTTAGAAAGTATAAAATATATTAATTTAGTAAATATTAATCTATAATTAAATATATGTAAATAAACGCTTGCGTTAAATGCTCTACTAATATTCTCACTATAATCCTACAGTGATGCTAGGAAATGTAATGAACTGCACAGACATTTAGATTGTGTATTTAAAAAAATCATAATTAATAAGCAATTCGCACTGCTCAATTATTGACTCTATTGACTCTCTTTCGATAGTCCACTTTAGACATTCTACTAACAGTAAGTAACTTTGCAACTACATGTCAACTATCAGTCATTAGAGTATTAGTAGACTGTCTACTTAATATCTTCTAACACTTTATTCAGTGGGTTCACAACATACAACATACTGACTATGAGAAACTTTGCAAGTATGTGTCAACTTATTCTACTAACCCTAAACCTACCCAAACAGTCTACTCTGAGAGTTAGTATTCATGTAGTTGCAAACTAATGAGAATTAGTTGACATGTACTTACAGAGTTACTTATAGTTAGTAGAATATCTAAAGTGGACTATCATAATAAAGTGTAGCCATATATATAAACATTGGGAACAATTTGATTTTGGCTTAGGGAACAAGGATGATGCTAACTTCCTGGTTGGTCTACAACAATACATCACTGCAGCGCTCAATTATGTTATGGATAAGATATTTGTTATAGTAGGTCTGTTTAATTTGCTGTTTATTGATTGCGACCTGTAAATGCCTGAGTGCACTAAGAGTTCAACTAAATAGTAGGGGTAGGATCACCAGAGACCCCACAATACGATATTATCCTGATACTTGTGTCATAATACAATATTATTGGGATTTTAAATATATTGCGATACTCTGCGATACATTGCAATTGATTAACTTTTTCCAACTTCAAATTATGTCCCCAAAAGAAAACTTTGGCAACATCTGTTTTAACTACAAAATAAACATTTCTCGGTTTGTTTATCTCACTTCAGTTTTATTGCTGCAGTGCAAAATGGGATTGTCCAGAAGACAAACTGACCAAAACTTTCATGAAAACCTGTCATAAATGTTGTATGCACCTGGCAAACTCAACTAATTTTATTACAGTCTAATCTAGTCCACCTTAATTAAATGTAAACAGGTTTGCACGTCTGTGCTACTACAGGTATTTTGCACAATGCAACTTTAACTCTTCAGCAATTGGGGCTTTTGAAAGTAAACGCAGATGGGGCTTTCCTGATAACTTTCCGCGATGCCACCATCTTTATTTCACTAAATTACTGCATGCTGAAGGTGACCCAGCTGACCTCAACAGAAAAAAATCAACACTACTATCTAGTGGATTGTATAGAAATCGATTTTGTTTTTCTACAAAATAGTATAATAAAAGATTGATAGTCGACGTCTGGGTATCGATAATGTATTGCCGCAGAAAATACTATCAATACTATGCTGTATCGATTATTCCCCCACTCCTAAATAACAGAAAAGATTATAGCGAAGGGTTATCTCTTAAAACCTATTCACAAAGCTGCTGAGACAAACTTTTACTAAGGAATCGAGAAGTCTTAAGCTAAGAGTAAATATGGCCGGGGTTGTCCTCGCTGCTGTGGATGATGTCAGCATGCTTACTAACTATGCACACAGTGATTGGCTGATCATAGAAATATTGTAGAGCGAGATATTATGTTGGATATAAAGATTTAGAAATAACAATGTTAATTGGCACATTTAAATCAAGATTTAAAAATCTAAGCTAAGTGAAATTAACGAATTAAACAAATATATGTTCAGCTAATTCTCGTAAACAATTAGTGAATATGCATATAAACAGCCTTTTAATTAACAGAGTAGAATAATCATGGCTGATAGTAAGACATGCAAGCATAAAAGAAAACCAAACTGGATGCAAGAAGAGCTGTTACTTCTTACCCAACTGGTTCATGAAAACAAGAACATAATCAAAGGAAAATTTGGAGTGGGGATAACCTCCAAAACTAACGGCGATAGCATCAAATGTTTCTAAATTGTTTATGTTCCAAGACAGATTGCTGGTAACAGCCATTTTAGGATTGTTGTGGCTTGATCTTAGTGACTTAGGAGTCCTCTTCACTACTCCTAACGTTTCACAGATTTAGTGCTAAAACGCTTTGTGAAATACTTTTAGAGCAAAAATTTAGGAGTCCTAAATTTAGGACTGACACACCCATTATTTTTAAGATTTTCTCCTAAATCGGTGACTTAAGAGCTACATTTAGCCTTTAGATATTTTGTGAATATAGGCCCTGGTCGCATTTGTCCCCATTTGTAGCCTAACCATCATGCTAATCATGTTATATTTGATTGAAGAGGAGGGTCCAAGGATGCCGAATATGTGACTAGCTTGGACTGTCCTCTTAGATTGACCAAACATAACATGATTAGCTAGCAGCACACATCAAAAACAGACAGTTGTGACATGTTTGCCATAACGATGCACTTTCAAGAGCTTAAAGATGATTGCTTTTCATCAGCTTACCATGTCATCTCTTCAAACACTCATCTACATCACGACATTCGGACAAGCAAACTCAAAACTCACAAGCGTATGAGGACCTAATGTGGTTTGTTTTCTAAAATCTCTAGAAGGCAGATTTTAGGTCATCTGCAGACCAATATAAGTGTTTGAATTCCTCATGATTTCTGGAATATTCTGGCAATCACTTGATTGTTAAGTGATTGATCTGCATCGGCACTGATCCGCAACTTGTGTGTTATCTGTTGAAATTTGGCGGAGGAAAAGAGACGTAAATGTGATATGTCAGGGAACATTTAAACTAAAATGTAATTTCTATTATTATGTCAAAAATATTTAATATGCCTAAATCAACTTGACTACATCAAAAAAGATAATTAAGAGTAACAGGAAATCACATTGCAGGTTTTTCTATTGAAAAGCGGAGTAGATGACTTCTAAGCTAATTCTGCAGATATGGACGAAAAGCCAAGGGGTCTAAACACGGGCTCTGCTGCAACAATTTTCACATTTGATGTTTAATTAACGCACAAAATATTGTATGAAGAGCTCAGTTCAGTGAGAGTGTTTGTAACGTCACAGATGAACATCTTACAGTCACATATCTAACAGCATGCCATTTTGATGTGCGTATGATGTTTTATTGTTATCAAAGTGTTTATTCTTGTCAGTCCTGACCTATATTACCCACTGTCTAGTTGCAGCTGTCTTATGTATCTAAGCAACCAAAACAAGTACGGAGTACGCACACTCACACACTTTCTCGAAGGTTATGTGATATAACCTATAACGGGCATATCTAATCCTCTGTGAAACATGATATGTCACTCTTCATAGCCAAACCTTGTCTGTGATCGCCTCTGCTTCAAACACACACCTATTGTCTGGGTCCTGGCACCAAATACCAAATCATTCCCCTTCTAGCACTTACATACAGGTTCCACAAATTCACTGGCTGTTATTTTCTCCACTATATGTCATTTGACAGCTCAAAATAAGTATGAACACACACTAATCCTATGAATTTTAGATCATGCAATGCATATCCAACAAAGACACATGAATACCTAATTACTTTAAAACTTTAGTTTTTAGAGTTTAGGTTCTTTCTGACTTGAATAATTAAGTAATTCCAAACGTTCAATTAGATGTTATAATATGATGCAACTGATGTTAACAGTTTTTACACGCTAAATAAACTTTATTGTTTGTGTCTATAATGGTTAAATGAGCGATCATGAACACAAATGTATATATTTATAAATGTATAATGTACAGTAATTGTGGTTACAATTGAGTATAACAAACAAAATGTCAAACTCGTAAATTAAAAAAAGCATTGAAAGCAAATGAATCAAACAGTGAAGAATTAAAATGGAGACTGACCTTATATGAAAATGGATCACTGGATCATCTTAAAGTTCTCCTCTGGCTTCAGTAGATCATCAGTCAAGGTTCAGTCTTTTGTTTAGGTTTCCTTCTCCTGTACACATTTCTGCTTGAATTCATTTTGCCTCAAACTTCAGGAAAGCTCTGTGATCTGATTTAAAGTCGACAAGGCTTTATCGTTGTGAATTCATAAGCAAACAAGTCATTTTCCTTGAAGTGGTCATTAGATTTCAGACGCCATTGAGTTTTAAATTTGAGAGTGAAAAAATATTGCTATAAAATACTGATAGCCACAAATGACACATAAATATTATTTTAAACTAACTACAAAGTGGTGGTGATTGAGACCATAAAGACCAAACTATTACTTTACAAAAATATGTATGTTTGTTTTTAAGTAGAATGTTTTAAAAGAAGAAAACATATTTTGGCTTTTCACTTGAATCACTGGGCAACAATGAACATAAGAGGTTGTGAAAGAGTTATGGCCTGTCATCCAAGCATTACAGCAGTTCTTAATATTTTACATAATTGTTGTTGTTTTTAGCATTATTTTGTGTGTTTTTGAATAAGAAGTTATAAAACTAATGCGTAAAAGCTGCTGATGCCCAGGAGATTAACAGATTAAAATGTGCTTTAAAAAAATAACTGCAACTTTCTAGGATTTTAACAGTGTGATGATCCTTGGATGATACAGAATTTGGGTGCATTAACTCCGCGGATATGGATGGCCCAGAAGTTTCTGTTTCTTGGGAGCTTTGAATATCCAGTTTGTAATGTTGGTCTTCTCAAACATGTTTCTTCCACACTGTGTTCTCCATCTCTTGCATTTGAAGATTTCTTCAACACATGAAGTTCATCACATGGGCTGGAAAGACCACCACTGTACTCTTTGAGAGGTCAGTCTTCCTGAGATATAAATAGTTTAAGTTGGAAACAATGACAGGCACCGGTAGTGCAATGGGGTAGAGATGGGCAAACTAGAGGTCAGTTTCTCTAGCGTCCAAGCAAAACGTATAAAGGGAGCGTTTAATATCCATTCTGCTGTTAGCTTTCATGTTAGTCTTCTCAACTGGAATTTTTGTTTCTTCATTGTGCTCTCCATCTTTTGAGTTAGAGGTTGATGATTTCCTCATCCCATGAAGTTCATCACATGGGTTTGAAGGGCCGCCATTATTAGGCTCTTCTCTGAGAGACGCCTGCTCTTGGTCAGATTCTCTGTGGTAGAAATAGTTGAAGTTAGACACAATTACAGGCACCGGTAATGCAATGGTCAAAACCCCTGCGATGGCACACAGAGAGCCCACAATTTTGCCCCCCACAGTCACCGGTCTCATGTCACCATATCCAACTGTTGTCATTGTCACCACAGCCCACCAAAATGCATCTGGGATGCTGGAGAAGTGAGACTCGGGTTCATCTGCCTCAGCGAAGTAAGCAGCACTGGAGAATAATATGACACCAATGAAAAGAAAGAAGATCAAGAGACCCAGCTCTCGCATGCTGGCTTTAGAGTCTGGCCCAAGATCTGAAGCCCTTGGAGTGTCTAGAGAGCTTAAATATGCGAAACACCCGAACCAAACGAATGACCCTCAGTATGGCCAGAGACATGGCCTGCTGGCCGTTATTGTGCTCTTCGCCCTGCTGCTCCACCAGCTCTGTGCCCAAGGTGATGAAGTACGGCAGGATAGACGTGATGTCAATGATGTTCATGATGGTTTTGGAGAATTCAGACTTACTAGGACATGCGAAGAAGCGCACAAAGAGCTCAAAGGTGAACCAAATCACGCAGGTGGTTTCAATGATGAAAAATGGGTCGCTAAAGGTGAGCGATGGACGCTCTTGAGTACCATTGACAGCGCGACTAGTCACTTGAAGCTCGCTCGTCGCGAAACTCGGGTAAAGTTTCCAGACAGAAAGTTATGATAGAGATGGTTATGACAATGACGGAGACGATAGCTATGCGCGCAGGATTAGAGCTTTCAGGGTACTCAAAGATGAGCCATACCTGTTTCTGAAACTCATTTTGTGGCAACGGTTTCTCTTCTTCTTTGACATAGCCCTCATCCTCGCGGAAACGGTCTAATGCTTCTTCTCCCAACTGATAAAAGCGGATTTCGTCGGCAAACACGTCGATTGACACGTTAACAGGTCGTCGGATTTTCCCGCCAGACTGATAGAAATAAAGAATTCCGTCAAAACTAGGTCTATTGCGATCAAAGAAATACTCGTTCCTGAGGGGGTCAAAATACTTTATTCTCTTGTCCGGGTCTCCCAGCAAAGTGTCGGGAAACTGATTGAGAGTGCCCAGCTGTGTCTCGAACCTCAGTCCGGCGATATTGATAAGAACTCGTTCATTGTTCTCATGGTCCATGTCCAGAATGTCCTCATCAAACAAATGGGGACTGTAATAATCTACCGTATTCTCAATGGAGCCCGTCATTGTGTTGTTCATGTCGTTCATTTTCCATGAGCTCTGCTGTGGACTTCTCGAGTACAGTTCTTTGTTGTGGACCAAGCGTGGATGATCCAGGGAGTTTTGGTTTTGGTAGGGTTCACCATCACTGCCTCCATCAATCCGCTTGTCAAACCTCACCAAAGCTATCTCCATTTTCAAGCCATTAAATATTCATTAATAAGACCTGTAGATTTCAAAACAAAAGCCCATCGTATATCCACACTTTGACACTAGGTTATTTTCTTCTGCTGCGGATAAAGATGTTTACTATAATCCAAACGTCCTCCCATCACTCTGGTAAAAACAAGTGCGCACGCTGAGCGTAAGTACTGGAGTGATGCCCAGGCGACTCGGCTCTGTTGAACAGATTCTTTTGAATGAACTGATTCGCAAAGCGTTGGTGTGTAGTGTTGCCAGATTGAGCGGGCGGGCGGGTGGATGACATTTAAGCTGGTTTGGGGTCAGTTAACATATACATTTATATGGGCTAATTGGTTAACATACAAGCCCAAGTGTGCATATACGTGCATCCAATCAGTCATCACGACGTTACTAAACGCACACACACACACACACACACACAAACGCGCGCACGCACACACACACACACACGCACTGTAAACATGACTGGTACTGATGTTGACGTCGCGGCCGCGCTTTTAGCCAATCACGATCAGCAGACAGACGCGATGATCGACGGGTATTTAGCGCGATAACGTATCTGATTTTGAATGTATAACTGTATGAGTGATGATCATAATGCTTAAATAAGTTACATGGTAAAGAGTGGGTAGTGTTTTAACTCCCAAAACGTGAATTAGGCCTACACTTGTTGAGGAACAGATGACAGGAAGGCTCTATCCCTGCAACTCCGAAATCAGAGAACAGTTAAATTATTTAATAAAAATCTATTTATATACGATCCAGATCCCTTATACGGTCCAGATCATTGAAAGCTGCTGGACTTGTTAGTTTTGACTGTGCAAAGTTCTGTATTATATTCAATAGGAACTTAACAAAAGACTTCCTCTAGTTCTGTGAGAACAGGAAGGTAAGCGCATCATTGTTGTTATTTTTTTATTTATAGTTGGATTATCATACAGTATGTATGGATCTATGGATCACAGTTAATAAAAGTTTGACTAAAATAAAAGCATCAATAATAGATAAATATAACCATTGCTCGTATGTTGCAGATTCTTTCATCGTGCTCAATAAGCTTTTTATTTACACATTTATGAAATACTTTTTTTATAGACAATGGAATGTATTGTCATCACTTGCTAGGGGTTTTTAATATAATCTCTGTTACAATGTTTCTTTTCATATTATTTTTCTGGCCTCATGTGCTAAATTAGCATACATTCACACATGAGTTGACAACATTTTGCCTCAGTCTAAGTTGCATCACCACAGTAAGTTTGAATATGTGATTTTCAAACGTTATTTTAAGAGACAGTGTACATATTCAACTAACTGAGCACAGATTAATTACAGGGATGATTCGTGTAGGTGCATCAATTAAAAACTGATGGTCATTTTTACTATATTCTCACAGGACCAAGACTTTATTTATTCTCACATGATGGGCCACAGTTATTTTTCGTCAAGTAATATGGAATTACACATATGTTAAGCCCTACATGAACAAAAAAAACTTGTCAATCCTATATGACAATGTACTACCAGCTACCAATTTAATTTTTAAAATCTGGAAGATTTCCTCCCACTGGGATAAAAGGCAACAACACCTCTGACTGACTTACTGCTCAAGACACCTGTGAAGCCAGCTTGATGACTGCTTGTACATACATGTTAGCAGACATGTTAGACCTAACATTTTGAAATTCTGCCTTAAACATCAAACACTTTGACAAATTTAAACATTTTTCACTGCAGCCACCCGGATCCAGTCCGTATCCAGATCAGATGGGAGATCAGCACCTAGAGATGACCTCTACAGCCCTGAACGTCAGCGGAGACCAGGACATCTAGATGAGCTGCTATCATGAGATTTTTTCAAGCTGGGAAGCTGTGATACCTTATAGAAGTGCTTTATATCTCAAACAGTGCCTCTCCATATGCTGAACAATCTGCCTGTGTGAAAATAAAACACGAAGACTGCTGCTTAAATGATAAATGCTTAAAAAAGGAATGTGCCATTTAAGTGTAAGATATAAGGAGAGAGATTATGTGTTGAATGAGCCAAGCGGGTTACAGGTGACAGAGAACTGATCCCAGTGGAGTATTAACACTGCATATGGTGGATAAAGACCTGCTGTTGCGTCTCTTATTGTGCTGCTTGATCTCCTACAGCTCCTGGCAATCACTGCATTATATGATAAAATATGACTCAGATGACCTCAATCTTTATTCACGCTCTAAGATAATCTCTGCAGCTATATAAAACAGTTTAAAACTAAAACTAAAGGCAACTTATTCTCTGTGTGTGTAGTTTGTTTCTCCCATTACTTGTTAAAACAGACTTATAAGTGCCATGTCCCCTAAATCAAGGTCAAGCATACACTTAAAACTTGACATACTATCAAACACATATCATTATGTATTTAATAAAGTGTGTGTAAATACTGCAAATGATTAGATCTCTGTTTTAGTTTATCAGAAATGTTGGGGAGTAACCAGTTGTAATGGAATTACATAATTTAATTACAAAATAAATGTAACTGTAATCTGTTACAAATGTAATTAAATTACATTTACTTGAGAAAATGTTAAAGATTACAAAGGGGGTTACATCTGAATAATACACACACATATAGATTTGATTGACTTCTTTCCTAAATTGCATTTAACGGTTTAAAATATGAAACACCAATGTTTCAGGAGTTTGGCCGGTCTCGTGGAAATGCATATAAATAGTACGCCAAATAAAAACGTAAACTCCTAGTATTTATACGAAAAAACTGGCATATGATACGAACTTGTTTGGCATGCATATAATACGCAGTTTTCACGTGTATATGATACGCATCTACCTCACAACCCTAATCCTACATCGTAGCATACACAAGTCAAAGTCCATTTTTCGTAACAATACCATGAGTTTTCATTTTATGAAAATTTCATTTTAAATGCGTATTTGATAACTTTTGTATTTCATTTTGGTTTTGTGTTTGTACTTTATTTGTTAAGATTTTTAATAACTGTTTTTGTGTTGATTTTTTTCCAAAACATTGTGTTTGTAGTGTCTCCTGTCATAGCTATGTAAAGATTTAATTTCAAATCTATTAAACTATCTTCTGATTTTAAATCTGTATTTAACCTTAGAACTATCCCAAAGTAAAAAGTTAAATTATTATAATCTTAATGATTTTGAAAGTCTGACAGTAACCAGTGTTGAGTACTGCTGTCCGTAAGGTTAACCCTGCCTGCTTAAAAAAATAAAATAAAAATTAACAGTTGAAAACATTTGTTAGAAATTTAGAAAAGTAATCAAATGTAATCAGTTGCATTACTTTAATAAAGTAATTTAAATATTACATTTTAAATGGGGCATTTCCAAAATAATTTCCCAACACTGATTATCAGACATTAATTTACGGTTACAAATAATAGAATCTAAAAAGAAAGGAATTGGTTCCTAAAAAAGAACTGAACTGAGCAGAACAGGAAACCTACAGTAACGTTAATGGAACAGTCAGTATTCGCTAGGCTCCCTCTGATTTATTTCTTTGTCTGCTTGAGCAGCTGTTTTACTTCAAATTTACTGCAGAAATATTAGTGATTTATTCAGTTTGATATTTTATTTCCAAAAATCTTTTGTTTTATTTTTGTACAACTGATTATATATTTGTTTTTGAGGAGGCACTGCCAGGCTGCCCCCATATATACAGTATTTTCACAGCAAAGAGCTTTAGTCTTCTGTTGCTTTAGCTTCCTTTAGGCATTCTGAATGAGCGGTAAGTCAACAGAAGCTTTTTTCTTGTTTCAGCAGGAGTTGAGAGTGCAGCAGATGCCGACGGCTGAAGTCTGAATGCATGGCTTTTGTGAGGGACTCTAATCTGCACACGTGACACAGCTCTTCTCGTCTTTGCATTAACTGTCATGAGAGTGCGCCCGGAGCAATAATGCCAGTCTTCAGTGAAATGCAAATGTTAAAAAGATGCAGACTCTGGACATGATGGAGAGATGACTACAGCTTGGATGATGGCTGCTTCCTATTTATGTACGTCCTATTTAAAAGCATCCATCAGTGCATTTGATGACAGTGATGGTTGTATGTATGTTTATCTGCTCATCCAGCTTAATCTTGAGAGAACCTGCATGTTCTTGACTCATATAAAGGTTTTGTCCGCAGGCCTGTGCTAATATAAAAGCACACAACAGCAGCTAATGTGGCAGCGTAATTGGCCTCTAGCCACATTACAATTTCACGCACTAGATACAGCATTTTCTTATCGCATGCATCTTATTCACCAACCCCAAACAACACAGCTACACTATTCAAATATTATTTAAAGTCATTTTACTGAAAAAGATTGCAAAGATGCTACAGTAAAAGAGCATTGACTGGTTAATAAGTTATCTTATGCGTAGTATATACAAATAAAATAAAAAAATAAACATTTAATTGTAAAAAGTATTTTACCTATGGAAGTGTATCTGACTAAAAAAAGATAATTGTGAGAAACTTTAAAATAACCTTGAGAATACAATACAATATTTATTTATAATATGCAAAAAATAACAAGGTTGACCAAAGTGCTGTACAAAAATACAATTACAAGAAAACAGAAATAAAGTTTATTGTATGAGATCATTGTTGGTTTCATCATTGTATTTCAGTGATTAAACCAGTGGTCAAGGAATAGTAAAGGCCAGAGAGTAAGTACGTCTTTAAAGCAGACTTGAAAACAGAAATAAAAGAGATTTCATTATATATAATTTCATTATATTTTGTATTTTTATTTATTTATTTTTTACACTGAAGTGGAATCAAGCTTTACAACACTGCAATCACCAAGTTTTTGTATCTCTTAAAGGGTTAGTTGACCCAATATTAAACTAAAATTAACCAGTGTTTGAATCTCCCTCGAGGCATCCTAGGTGTGCAGGTACATCTCAAAACATTATAATATGGTGAAAAAGTTGATGATTAGAGCTTACAGCTCATGAAAGTCAAAAATCTGTATCTCAAAATATTTGAATATTTACATTTGAGTTTCAATAAATGACCATCCATACAGTATAAATTGTGGGTATCTCTTGAAACCACAGTAATGGGGAACACTGCTGACTTGGCAATGATCCAGAAGACAAACATTGATGCCCTCCACAAAGAGAGTAAGTCACAGAGGGTCATTACTGAAAGGGGTTCAAAGAGTGCTGTATCAAAGCTTATTAAATGCAAGTTGACTGGAAGAAATCAGGTAGGAAAATGTGCACAAGCAACGGGGATGACCGCAAGCTTGAGAATACTATCAAGCAAAGCCGATTCAAACACTTGGGAGAGCTTCACAAGGAGTGGACTGAAGCTGGAGTCAGTGCATCAAGAGTCAACATGCTCAGATGTCTTCAGGAAAAGGGCTACCAAGCCACTTCTGAACCAGAGACAACATCAGAAGCATCTTACCTGGGCTGTGGAGAAAAATAACTGGACTGTTGCACAGTGGTCCAAAGTCCTCTTTTCAGATTAAAGTAAATTTTGCATTTCATTTGGAAATCAAGGTCCCAGAGTCTGGAGGAAGAGTGGAGAGGCACAGAATCCATGTTGCTTGAAGTCCAGTGTGAAGTTTCGGGCTGCCATGTCATCTACTGGTGTTGGTCCACTGTGTTTTCTGAAGTCCACAGTCAACGCAGCCACCTACCAGGAAATCTTAGAGGCACTTCATGCTTCCTTCTGCTGACAACATTTATGGAAATGCTGATTTCATTTTCCAGCAGGACTTGGCACCTGCCCACACTGCCAAAGGTACCAAAAGCTGGTTCAATGACCATGGTGTCACTGTGCTTGATTGGCTAGCAAACTCGCCCGACCTGAACCCCATAGAGAATCTCACGTCTTGTGGAATTCAACAGAAACCCACTGCAATGATTACGCTTGGAATAGCCAGGATAATTTGTATTATAACTCCGACTGAATTCATCTGAAAGGAGAAAGTCATATACACCTAGGATGCCTAGGGTGAGTAAAACACAGGCTAGTTTTCATTTGTGGGTGAATTAAGCCTTTAAATTCAGTGTATATCACTTTTGATCGGTCAAAATATAGGGGTTAAATTCTTAAAATTAAATGATTTATTTTTTTATTATTTGAAGTCAAGTCACCTTTATTTATAAAGTGCTTTTAACAATACAAATGGTGTCAAAGCAACTGCACAATACCAGAATATAGGAAAATAGTGTATCACTAATGTATAATTACAAGATTTAACACTCAATTTTCAGTTGAAGGCATTTCATTATTGAATTCAGGGATGTCATTGTCCATCTCAGTTCAGTTTAAATAGTATCTGTGCGATCGAGTCGATGATATCGTTGGAAATGAAGTGTCCCCAACTAAGCAAGCCAGAGGCGACAACGGCAAGGAACCAAAACTCCATCGGTGACAGAACGGAGAAAAAAACCTTGGGAGAAACCAGACTCAGTCGGGGGGCCAGTTCCCCTCTGGCCAGATGAACCAGTAGTTTGTTCCAACTGCAGTAAAGTCAGATTGTAAGAGCTCCACTGGTTCCAGTGGTCTTTTCCTGATGGCTGTCTAGGTGATGAGGTCCTCACTGGAGATCTGTCTCTGGGGCTCATCTAGGTGCCCTGGTCTCCGCTGACATTCAGGTCTGTAGAGGTCGTCTCTAGGTACTGATCCACATCTGATCTGGATACGAACTGGATCTGTTGACTGCAGTGATCATCTGGGCTGGATAAGTACCAGATCAGGTGGCTACCGTTACCTGGGAATAAGAAAGAAAAAGACTAATATTAGTGCAGATGTCAATCTTCTTACGATGTAACAAGTATGTCATATTTTATGGCAAGTGTTCCCGTTTCCGGTTGACCTAATTGATGCAGCCTAACAATCCTTTAACGAATTTGAATAATAGAAGCGTATTAGTGTGTTAAGTGTACGCCAGGTTAAAGAGATGGGTCGTTAATCTTGATTTAAACTGACAGAGTGTGTCTGCGTCCCGAACAGTGTTAGGTAGATTGTTCCAGAGTTTGGACGTTAAATAGAAAAAGGATCTGCCGCCTGCACTTGATTTTGATATTCTAGGTATTATCAAATGGCCAGAGTTTATAGTGGGGCTATAATGGGATAAGAGCTCACTCAAGTACTGAGGAGCTAAGCCATTCAGGGCTTTATAAGTAATTAACAAGATTTTAAAATCTATACGATGTTTAACCGGGCTAATGTTGTCATAATTCCTGCTTCATTTATTCATTTAATTTATTCATTTAGCAGACGATTTTATCCAAAGCGTTCTAGTAAGAACTCTAGCTGCTGCATTTTGGACCATCTGTAGTTTGTTTATTAAGCGTGCAGGACATCCACCCAATAAAGCATTACAATAATCTAACCTTGAGGTCATAAACGCATTAATTAACATTTCTGCATTTGACATTAAGAGCATAGGCCTCAGTTTAGATATATTTTTAAGATGAAAAAATTCAGTTTTACAAATGCTAGAAACGTGGCTGTCAAAGGAGAGATTGCTATCAAATAGCACACATAGGTTCCTGAGTGATGATGAAGAATCGAGAGCAGCCATCAAGTGTTACACAGTGTTCTAGGTTATTACTTGAATTACTTATTATTTGAAGGGATTTGCTTTCTTCCACATCTAATTTCATTTTAGTGTTATTTACATAACATTTTATATTTTAATATAGAATTTATTGTTTAACAGAATGTGTGTGTGTGTGTGTACATGCTGAGTAACCGTCTGTGTGCGTTTGTGTCTGCTTTTATGGCACAGGGACAAATGCCACGTTCATACAGTATGCACCATCTTGGTGCTTAGACAGAGCTCTTGGGAGATTTTGTTGCGAGGAAGGAGGGACATGGTAACCATAACAACAGGTAACCACTAACAACCAGCGTTCATCATATTGAGCACCCTGGTGAACACCTCTAATTGTAGCGGAAGAATTCAGTTGTTCAGATGAGCAGGCTGGAGATGGTGATATCAACGAGAGCAAGAGCACAGCTCACTTCCTATTTATGAGATGAAACCAAATATGTCCTACGGATTTACTTGCCATTATATTGTTATAATATAACAACTTCATTCTGATGTGACCACTACATACATAGCAAATCTAAACTACCTGGTTATTTTGAATTTTTTATTATCGCCCAGCTCTTTATAAATATATACCATGTCCAACTTTGTCCACATACATTCATTATTGTGTAGGGCGATATATAGACCACTATATAATCTCAACTGCTTGATTGCATGTATGTGTATAAATTGTAAGCTACATAGGGAACAATATTACCACCAGGCATGAAGATATTAATAAATTATAACCATTAACATACTCATTTCCTGTAAAGCAGATTTGAAACAATGTTTTCTTTTAAAAGTGCTTTACACTTTTGTTTGGATTTCTTATGACTTATTATTTATTTTTCTTAAATTAAAATAATAATAAAAAAATCCATATGATGACCTTTTTAAATAATACAATGAAGTATTTTATCTCAAGAAACGGAAATGAGTTTCCTCATGACATGAGCCCTTTAAAACACTAGACTATTATCTGAGTCAAGACAGAAGTTAGAAAGAAAAAAATTGTGAAATACCTGTAGGGAACAGAAGAGGAGATGACTAACACTGCCCATCATGCACTCAGAGCAAACAGGGAGAGCCCCTGGCATCTGTGCACTGAGAGAGAGAGTTAGCCGGTGAGGGCTGGTCTGAGTGCAGCGCAGTGCACTGCTTTGAAGGTAAAGTGTCCTGACAGCAGATCTGTTCTGATGTAAGGGCATATACCAACAAAACACAGCATCATTCTTAATACTCACGACACAAAAAATATGTGTATAACTCTATGGTATACCTGTGGTACCATCTTAACCTTTTTTCTTAACTGGTGGCATACTTTTTGCCACACTCTAATGTAAAACGGTTGTCTGGTGATGCTGCCTAAAAATGTGGAACAAACTTTGAAAATAAATATCTGTTTAATTTGTTTTTAATTCATTCTTGTTTTCTTTTAATATGTTTTAATATGTTACACTCAAATATATGATGAAAATATTATTTTAATTTGTATTAATTGTTTATGAAATATTTGTTGATTTATTTTATGTTTTTATCCTGATCTGTTCCGGTTTGATGCCAAGGTGTTTTATGGCATGTCTCATGTGAGCATTACATAAAGCATCAATAATAGGAGTTCTTTTGAAGAGTGAGGCGGCAGCTGCTGTCATCGCTGGGCGTCCTGCCTGTTCCTGCCGCTCAAGAAGGGGTTAAACCCTTCTGTGTATCACAGACGGTTGAGTCATCCCTTCATCATGTCAGGGAAAGGGAATAGTCTTTCTTGCTCTAAACAAGACTAAAGTCTGTCTGCTGCACCTCTTGTGGCAGTAAATAAAGTGGCCACTCATGCACAGCATGTCTGCATGTGTCTACCTGCTGAAATGCCTTTTACATCCAACATGGATAAAAACTGGCTCAAGACATTTTGTTAATATGATCAAAAAGTATTTTGATGGATGATTGGTGCAAGTTATTCCAATCTTTTATCCAAATGCTCCACCTCTAGTAAAAAAAGAAATTGGGCCCTATCATACACCTGGCAATGTGCAAGGTGCACAACGCAAGTGTTTTTGCTAGTTTCAGCCCGACGCAGTTCTCTTTTCTCTGTCCTGCGCCGGGTTGTTTAAATTATGTTTTATTAACAAAGTTCGGGAGGAGCACGTTCAGATAATTAACACGAGGGGAGCACAATCAGTAATCAACCCAGTTAACAAGATAAGAGGTATATATATATATACACAGCAGACTCACCTCTGTTCCTTGACACTTTTCCAGCATCCCTCCGCCACCCCTTCTCCGCACTTACAACTATTTCTGTCCCAAACCTACGGGGGGGTACTCTGGGTTTGGGCCAAAGTTCCGAGCTCGGAGCCCTTCGTCATCGCTGGTTCTGTGCAGTTCAACGCTTGCCCGAACACCCCCGAGAGTCAGCGCTACTGGACATGGCGCTACCGTTGGACTTTGCTGCGCCCATCCTAACCCCAGAATCTCCCTCATCTCCGCTGGTTCCATCCAGCCTTTCTCTGTCTCCTGAGTTCCCTAGGTTGGCCAGCTCCACTCCTGGCAAGTGCCCTCCAGTGCTTGTTACTCACAGGTGCCCGCCAGTACCATCTCCCCGACAGCGCCTGCCAGTGCCCGCTCCAAGACTGCGCCCTCCAGTGCCCAAGCGCCCCCAAGAGGCCGCGCTACCCAAGCGCCCCCTAGAGTCCGCGCTGCCCGAGCGCCCGCAAGAGCCTGCTCCGTTCCAGGAGCTCACCGAGTCCACTCCAGAGCCTGCTCCGGTCCAGCAGCTCACCGAGTCCACTCCAGGGCCCACTCCGTTCCAGGAGCTCACAGAGACCACTCCAGAGCCCGCTACGGTCCAGGAGCTCACAGAGTCCACTCCAGAGCCCGCTCCGGTCCAGGAGCTCACAGAGTCCACTCCAGAGGGCCCCCCAGAGGTTGTGGACTTCTCCAAGAAATTTTCTGTGCCCACGAAACGCCGCCACTTGGAGGAAGCGTCCGCGTCTCCTGTCCAAAGCCTTTAAGCTGACGGCCGCTCTAGCGGCCAAAACTTATAGTGCTGTGGGCCAGGCAGCCTCTGCCCTGCACGTCATGGCTATCCTGCAGGTTCACCAAGCCAAGGCACTCAAACAGGTGCACGAGAGTAGTACTGACCCGGGGTTGATGCAGGAGCTGCGCACGGCGACTGACTTCGCTCTACGAACGACGAAAGTCACATTGCGTTCCCTTGGGAAGGCATTGTCCACCATGGTGGTCCAGGAACGACATATCTGGCTCAACCTAGCAGAGATGAAGGACGTCGACATGGCATGCTTCCTCGATGCCCCCATCTCCCAGGCGGGGCTGTTCGGCGACACCGTCGAGGGCTTTGCCCAGCAGTTCTGTGCAAGCTCAGGGAGGACGAGGAGCAGGTCCTGCTGGTCGCGTTGCACTGGCCCACCCGGACCTGGTTTCCCGAACTCATTTCCCTCACGACAGCCCTTCCTTGGCGCATTCCTCTGAGGAAGGACCTCCTCTCTCAGGGGCACGGCACCATATGGCACCCACATCCAGATCTGTGGAACCTCAATGTGTGGCTCCTGGACGGGACGAGGTAGACTTGAACGGTCTACCACCGGCAGTGGTAGAGACCATCACTCAGGCTAGAGCTCCTTCAACAAGGCAAACCCATGCACTGAAGTGGAGTCTGTTCGCAAACTGGTGATCTTCTCACTGAGAAGACCCCCGAAGATCCACGATTGGAGTAGATCTTTCTTTCCTGCAAGAAAGGTTGGAGCGTAGGCTGTCACCCTCCTCCTTAAAAGTGTATGTGGCCGCTATCGTGGCCCACCACGGTGCAGTGGATGGCCGGCCCCTGGGAAAGCATGATCTCATCATGAGGTTCCTGAAAGGTACCAAGAGGATGAATCCCTCCAGGCCACCCCTTGTGCCCTCTTGGGACCTCTCTATCATCCTGACAGGACTTCAGAGGGGCCCCTTTGAGCCTCTGGACTCAGTCGAGCTGAAATTCCTGTCAGCTAAGACAGTGCTCCTGACCGCGCTCATTTCCATCAAAAGGGTCAGGGACCTCCAAGCGTTTTCGATAAGTGAAGAGTGCCTTGTGTTTGGGCCGGCCTACTCTTACGTTGTCTTGAGACCCCGGCCTGGTTGCGTGCCCAAGGTTCCCACCACGCCCTTCCGCGTTCAGGTGGTGAACCTGCAAGAACTGCCCTCGAAGGAGGCAGATCCAGCCTTAGCATTGCTGTGTCCCGTAAGAGCATTGCGCATATACGTGGACCACACCCGGAGCTTCAGAAGCTCTGAGCAGCTCTTTGTCTGCCACGGAGTGCAGCAGAAAGGGAAGGCTGTCTCCAAACAGAGGTCGGCCCACTGGATAGTGGAGGCCCGTCACCTTGGCGTACCAATCTCAAGGCGAGCCGTGCCCCCTGGGGGTGAGGGCTCACTCAACTCGGAGTGTTGCCTCCTCCCATGTGTTGCACACGGCGCCTCTCTGGCGGACATCTGCAGAGCTGAGGGTTGGGCAACACCGAAGACCTTCGCAAGATTCTACAGTCTCCGCGTTGAGCCAGTCTCATCCCGTGTGTTGGGTAACAGGTAATGGGCGGGAAGAAATTGCCGGTGTCACGCTTGCTGCCCTATTCCCCCTCACCCGGGGATACGAGCGTCTTTTTCTCCTCCAGTTCAGTGCCCCGGATGGTGAACCCTGGTGGAATCCTCCAAGCACCCCCGGCAGTCAGACTGGATGGAGCAGTCTGACGCCAGGCCCAGTACTGGTGTTAGCTTGCCCGGGTCTCCGGTCAGCCCCTGTACTGGGCTAGGTGTCCGCATGGCCTGATTCCCCTTCGGGTAATCCCATATGAGTATTCTTCCATGGTAAGGTTTCCCTCATGGTAAACCCGTGTCTTCTCTTTGACAGAGCTCTCTGTCAGGTTCTGCTGGCAGCCCTCCTCCCTACACCTAGGTAGGATCTGCCCCAGAGTCCAGTCATATGTAGTACTGCCCCAAGCCTGGGTCAGTCCATATCAGTGTTTCCACATGTTACCTCCCATTGGGCAGGATGTGGCCTCCGTAGCGCCCTTCTCCGGAAGGCTCGCTTCCCTGCCGTTACTGCCAAGGTTTAACAACAAATAGGAAAGACTTGAAGCCGTCTTTCACTGAAGGTCGAAATCCCTTCTGATTTCTGTGGGGAAAGGAACAGCGGCTTTGCTATCTCCAGCAGCAATGTACTCAGTGGTCCCTGCGAGCACCAAGGTTAGCGAATTTGCGCTGGGGCAGTGGGAAGTTTGCAACCTCTTGCATGGCATTTGTCTGTCACGCGCTCGCTTGTCAACATCTGAATGCCACGAGGTTGTGACGGGATTCAGCTTGCGGCACTTTCCATAGGACCACTATGTCGTCACGACATAACTCGTAGTGACCGACAGATAGGGAACGTCTAGGTTACGTACGTAACCCCAGGGAACGGAGACGTTATGTCCCCATGCCACAATCTTGAACCATCGCTGGTTGCCAGGGACTCGTTCTCGGCTCCTCAGCATAAAACCTAACGAGTGGATGCACCTGTTGCTCTTTTATGCCCATATGCACGGGGAGTGGCTCAGGTATGCAAAATCCACTAGCCATTTTCATTGGCGTTTTCTCTTAAAGTCAGAGATGATTGGGGCTTCCAAGTAAATCCCCTATGTCATCACGACATAACGTCTCCGTTCCCTCATCAGGGAACGGGGGTTACGTACATAACCTAGACGTTACTCACTCACAATCAGAGTATGTGAGCGGAGCAGAATGGTGTGATTTTGAATGGAGGGAGGAGTGGATTTTTTTAAAAGTTCTTAAAATAAATAGTGTACTCGCTTCCTGTTTGTCCGTGCTGCTGAGAGGTTTGCGATTGCAGCTCTGTGTAGCTGCACTTCTCTGTTGAATATCTGTCTTACTTAATCTCTGTTGTTTAAGTAGTAAAATATAACTTAATTTCCACCATGTTTCTGATATTATCTATCAAACTAATCTGACTAATTTGATCATTCACTTTTAATCTAAAACCACGAGTGCATCGCCTTAGCATTTGTTAGCCGGTTAGCTTGTCATTTGTGTTTCTATTCACACATCTATAACTGTTTACTTTTTTTTCTCGCTCCGTTTCATTTCTTTCTCGTTCATCAAACAACAGTGGTAAGTATTTGGATAATTGTCTTTTTAATTTGCTTCAAAATGGCGCCTCGGTGACGTCACACATAATAAACGCACGTGACTGACAAAGACTGATTGTGACTGTTTACTTGCAGTAAGCTTATTTTTTCTTAGGCTAATATTATGTTTTTGTGATATTGAAATTGGCAATGCATTTTTTTCAAAAAAGCCGGTATTGTCCACTAGTTCATGTTTTACTGCAGAAGCTGAAAAGCACGCTTGTTGTTTTTGAACAGAAACCGAAAAGTAAATTTTAGTGAATCAGCGAGCTGCATTCAGGTCAGGTGACAAATAGGGTGGCCATACATCCGGATTTTGGCCGGACAGTCTGGATTTTATGCCCCCTGTCCAGTGCAGCCTCAAGCCGGATATTCATTTGTCCTCCTTTTTGCAGTTGTGCTGAATCGGCCTAAAAAAAACCCAGTTTCAGAATCTTTACTGGGATACAGCAGCATAGCGTCTGCCGTAAGATCTCTAGTCAAACAAAGGATTGGCTGAAAGTGGTGTCAAATAAATATCTGATATATCATTGGTCAAAAACGTAAACAAGCCTCCACGTGCTGGCTACGTCATATCATAATGTTAACATGCCGAAACGTCAGACCTCATTTAATCCGGAATGGACAAAAGAGCACAAAAAGCAGTAGAGACACTTTTTGTGGATTTTGCACACTTTTGTGTAACTGTGAAATATGCATTTATTTATTATTGGCATTCATTATTTGTTTATTTATGTATTTCTATTATTTCCAGAAGTCGAGAAATGTTATGTTTTCAGGCACTGTGCACTTTGCAAGACAGGTTCATCTCAGTGGTCAGTTTTTGAAACAGACATCACAATGTCTTGAATAAATACAAATACTGTGAACAAACACTTTTTTGCCTCTTCTGTTACACATAGGTCTACATAAAGATATATGGTAGATCAAATTGTCTGGCAATGAATAGAGTAGGCCATTTCAGAATCACTGTATCATGATACCATCGATATGATGGAAAACATTTTATTGTAGTTGCGAGTACATCAGAGTCCTATGCAATGATTCTTGCCTCACTAAATGCCGCAAAGTGTCCTCCTTTTTTAGTGTTATGAAAATGGCCACCCAAGTGACAAGGGTACTTTCACTTTGAAAAGGCGCACTAGCTGAGATGATCACAGATTGATGAGGAGTTTCATCAAAGCTGATTAAAAGTCATCACGGATTTCGACGAACTTGAGGAATATGCGATATCTTCTTCAGGGCGTAAAAGGAAAATAAAAGCTGAAACATTTTTTACAGATCCTTGCAAAAGCAGCGTGTATCAATGGTGAGGGAAAAACTCTGTGTATTGTGTGTAATTACATCCATACAGTTTATGATCACAACAAAAACAACGTTTGTCAGGGCATCTACATTGTTATCTGAGGAGACTACAAAGATGAAACATGAGGTTTTTTTTTACTCTAAAACATGAAATGTGGAGTTAATATGTAAAAAAACATACTTTCAATTAACTTTTATTTAGTAAATTACCTGTATTTGTTTAAGTTATTATCACTTAATCAAAACAACCCAACTGCAGTTTGATTGATATTACTTGGAATGCGCAATATAAAAAAAAAAACGTGATTTCTGGAAAAAATGAATAAAAGTGTTTTTTGCAAATGAACTCTTATATATCTTATATATATCATTATCATGATGGGGCTGCATAAGTCATAGCCTCGGGGCCCAGTGCGGTTTTAATGCGGCCCTGTTTATAAGCGCAAAACATACATTTTTGTTCGTTTTTATGAATGCTAGGCCTCCATCACGCTGTTGGCATACAATTCATGCCAACAGCCCGCAATATAAATGCATATTTAGCAAGAATTCACATGTGAAACATATTTAGCTAGCTTGATAGAGAAGGATCACTCAAATCAGAAAGAATTTGAAGTCTTTGATAGTTCTCAAGGAATTTGTTTGTTCCTTCTAAGCTATTGAATATTTTCAGCTGAAAGCATGATTTAAACAAATACAACGACACTTAGCCTATTCACACGCAATCGATAGTGCATTCAAACAAATGTAATCTTACAGTACTTCATTTGTATCCGATTTCGAATGAGCAGAAATCTGCAAGAAATGAATCGATCCGTACACTCTAAAAAACGCTAGGTTGTTTTTTCAACCCAAATGCTGGGTTGAGACCGCTGGGCAAGGGCATTGGGTTGTTTTAACCCAATTTTGGGTTGAAAATTGGTCTTGATCATAACCCAGCGGTGCTGGGTTGGGAACGCAGACGTGAAAGAGAGCACGCACGTTACATCAACATCGGACGACACCAATGCGAGAAGCCGCCATTTTCTCAGCCTAAAAGAAGCGAGAGGCGAGTGAAAGACGTTATGGTAAGTAAAGGTTAAAAATGTAAAGTAATCATTTATTGTTTGTGTCTGGGAGTATTTTGAGTTTCATGGAAGGCGGAAATTTTCTGTTTTCGCCTCAGAAACGGAGATCTTAATTAGAGTTAAGGACACTGCAGCCTCACCCTGCGTGTCTGTGTGTGAGGATGAGGCTTCTCAGCTTCTTAGAGAGGGAAAGAGAGGGAAAGACAGTTTTAAGGCAAGTAAACTTCATAATTCCATCAAAAAATTTTACTAAGACCAAAAGAATGTTTCTTTGTTTTTTTGTAGATGTTGATTGCCAGAGACATAGGAGAGCATCATTCTTTTGAGATTGATGCAAGTTATTATTAGAAAATAAATGTTTCTGTTGTCTTCTGCCTGTTTACTTAACATTTTAATGGAAGAACAGTATTATTACGTCTTCATATTTCATATAAACCCTTGGTGTCCCTTTTTTTCATTGCTGAACCCACACCAACTTTAGGACAACAGGACAACAAAGTTAAGGAGTTAATGACAACAAAGCCTGCTTGTGTGAGGAGGAGGCTTCTCAGCTTCCTCAGAAGAGAGGGAAAAATGGTTTAAGGCAAGTCAACTTCTTAATTCCATGTTATCATTTTTAAACTATTTTTAAACTATTGATGTCTGTGTTTTTCATTGCAGAACCCAAACCAGCTTTGGAGTTGTCTGAATTGGAGAGTCATCATTCTTGGTCTTCCTTTCTTAAAGGAATAGTTCACACAAAAAAATATCATGTCATTCTAAACCTATAAGACTTTTGTCTGTCTTTAGAACACAAATTAATATAGTTAAAATTTTCTCTCATAATTTTTTGTTAATCCATTGAGAGTCTAGATAATCGGTATTTTCAAGATTCATAAATAGACTTATTGTAAAATTAATAAATTACATGATAGCAAACATGTCTGTTCAGAAGAAAATATTGGTCTCCCAGACTTGCCGACAAAAATTAATTGAGTTTGTTTGGGTCTGGAAGAACATGGGGAGAGTAAATTATGACCATTTAAATTTTTGGTGAACTAACCCGTTAAAAAGCTGCCCACCACGTACATGGACATTTGTGAGGTATGTGAATGTCATGTCTGTTTTAATGTTTCAGTAAAGAAGAAACTCTCTGAAAGCAATATATTTACTTAATATCACATGCCCTCACACTAGTGCTGCCTAGGGCTGTGACGATAACCGCATTACCGCTTCACCGCGGTAATGAGATGCAACCGCGGTGATGAGGTCATCACCGTCATCACCGCACTGTTTTTCGCGGGATCCGACCGCGGGAATAAAACACGGTAACGGTTGGTAACCCTGGTGTGATTTGAACGGGAGTGGACGGTATAACAATATCCCGTTTCCGACATCCTTTCAGAACAGCATATCTGTGTGTTTTTACTCCCTCTTACCGCTCACGCGCTGCACGCACGCACCAGTGCTTCTGTGTCATGTGTTTTATTGCGCACAGTGCGCAACATGTGCATAACGCCACCCTGACAGAACAGGCGATCTGCATGTGCATATAGGCGAACAAGGCAGTCGCCTCGGCAGCAACACAGTCAGGGGGGCAAAGGGACAGATATTTGTAGTTTATCTTTTGGGCATTCGTTATCACTGCTTAGTTATTCTACATCTAAATTAACTTTGCTTCATAGTAATGCCGCTCCCGCGCCGCACCCAACTGAGCGTCATCAATAGGCTACTCTACATGCAAAACATTATAATGTTCATTCATAAATGTCATCAAATCGAATAAAACTATCCAGACATTAATTCCTTTTGCTGCTGGTGCTGTCTGATGAGTTGTAAAGCCAGACACGCGCTTCTGAAAGGTAAGATTATAGCCTAATGTATGTGAGAGAGAAAGCGCGGTGGAGATAACACAAGTGTAATATTATCTATTAAATAGGCTTACGTGCACCCAAAACCGTGTTTTGCTGTGTTTTAGACAAGTGGAATACTCAATATTTAGCGTTTATCATATACAGTGTTTAATTTGTGTAATAAAGCAGGGTGATCGATCCGGCATCAGAGGATGGAGAGGTAATGGATAATTCGCGCAATCACTCCGTTGACCCACTTAAGTGATTACCAGCGTGCATCAGTTGCTTTTATTGTGTGCATATACTCTAAAAATCAAGGTTATTTTATTAAAAATTTTGTGTAATGTTTGGGAAGTTTTGTGTAACCCATATCCTATGACAGTCGCAGAGTCTGCGTTTGCTTTGAGTGCACGCAGATATTTTGCCTTCTCTTCGGTGAGAGCAGTTCTCAGTGCCACTTACTTTTTTTGTCAAATATAGGTTTGTTTCATGTAATCTATAAAACAGTAAACGATTTTATTTTATGCAAAGCAAACCAAGTCACTTAAACGAGCCGCATCAGGTTTTTTTGCGACTATGAAAGTTTTATTTTTACTTAAAATGCTTGTTAAACGAATTTAAAAATAAAAATGCTGTACACATGTTTAAACAGTGAAATATGTTGTATTAAGAACTGTATTTGACAAAAATAAAGGCACTAAGACAATAAAAGAAGAATAAAAACAATGACAAGCTCAAACAAAACGAAACCAACAGCGACTATATACAATAATCAAATTATTAATTTTCTAATCTCAGTATGCTTTAATTTTGTGTCGCTAGTGGTTTTCGTCAATACGTTTAAATTAAAATGTCTTTGGTCTGTGCTCTGGAAGTGTTCTGTTAATTCTGCTAAACTTTAATTACTAAAACTCAAATTAAAACGGAAACTAACCTGTATAGGGTAGAAAACTCCACTAAATAAAAACTACACTAAAATTAACCAAATTGTAAAAAAAATTAAAACGAAACTTACATTTTTAGCGAAAATTGAAAGCAATATTACAATAAAAACGAATTAAAAAATGCAAAACTACAATAACCCTGACACACACGTATTTCTCTGGAGGAAGAGGATCCGCCAGATGAGATGATCGGAGTTCGGAGGTGCTGAACCGGACCGGGTCTGTTCAGATTAAGCCCTGACTGCTAATAGCACATGCCCGTGCTTGCTTTTATTTTAATGTAGTTGTTAATAAACAAATGATCCAATCTTTCACATGCATCTTTAAAATCGTATTTGAGTGAAGCGGGGGCGGCACGGCAGGGTTTTGCCTAAAGCCTTTTCCATGAGTGACAGAGCAGAATAAAGATGAAGTTTAGCTAAGTGTGGATTCTTCAACTGCGACTGCAAAATAGCCAGTTTACTGCGAAGAAACCCACATCAGGCAAGTCTGACTCGGGACATTCTTCTCAGGGAAGTTAAATTGTTTGGTTTCATGAAAAAGAGATTTAATTTTACAATGTCTAAGCCAACGGTTTTGTTCATATTTTACATATAAATTTAAATGACAGATGTCTTTTTTTCTCTGCGACACTTTTCCGTGTTGACAGCAAAAGGTTAAACAAATTTAGTATTTTGACAAGAAGAATAAAAATAACAAACATGCTATTATTACATTTTTGTACAAACTGGCCTACATTATTATGATTTTTTTCTCTCTGCGACATTTATTATTACGTTGACAACAAAATGTAAAACTAATTTGATTCTGGACAAGACGAATAAAATAAATAACCTACAATAAAATACATTTTGTGCAGACTACATTTTTATTTGCCATCTCTCTCTCTTTCAGTAGAGGAAATGTCATTGTGAGATTCTGGAAACGAGATATATTTCGCGGGAACGGTCGGGTCAGGAAGAAGAAAAAGCATATTTTATTTTGCACTTTAAAAAGGTTGTTATTATAAATGTAGCCTAACGAATAGTAAAATAATATGAATTACATCCTAATTTGCTGTTACAACCTATCCAATTCAACAAATACATTTTGCAACAAGTTGTGTTTGGACAAGTGCGTTTATATCCACGGACTCTTACCCGAAAAACAATGTCTAAAGAAATATGAATCGAAGTTTAGCACAAATCACCAGAACAAAGCAACGGGGCATGTTGAGCTCGGCTTGTTGTTTCTGCAGCTTGCTCAGGTTGTTATTCTTTTAATAATTTGTACAAAGAATGGGTTACAAACGATGACAAAGACTGTTCCATAATTCCTATTAAACTCAGAAGATATTGAAAAAAAAAAAAAGTTATAGAGATTAATATTATTTTGTTATTATTGTTAATTTAATTTGCTGTTTTAAGAATAAAGATGACTTTATTATTATTCATTTCCATGTTCATTTACAAGCTGCATGCGTTCTTGATCAAGTCATTCAGGGCTCTATTTATGATAAAAGTTAATCAGCATGCATTGATTAATCTAGTTTAAAGCTATATGGTAACGAAAGTGTTTAACATTCAACCCATTCTTTTCATCAGTATTATTTGTGTCACCTTCTCTGGTTTAAGAAGCAGTCTTTACTTTAGTTTGAAACCAAATCCTCCAGTGCTGCGTGCACCTTCGCTTGTGCAGTGAGTGTAGGCTCTACCCACAAAGCACTCGTGCTAAAATTGCATCTCTTCACGTGATCAGTGAAATCTGACTCCTGCTACAATGTGCTGTGGCTCTGCAGCGCAGACGCTTTGGCGCAGCAGACCACGCACTTGCACAAGTGCGACCACATCAATTTATTTTTACTGGGGTCGTGCGATTAACCGCCAAACCGCGATATTTGTTGCTGCTTCACCGCGGTAATGAAAAATCCAATACCGTCACAGCCCTAGTGCTGCCATTATAGCATTCTAGAGCGCTGTGGTAGACAGACATTAAACAACCACACAAAGTGACAGACTATTTACCTGTCCTTACTGATGTGGATGCACCTCTATCTGAAAATGGATAGTTTCATTAAATGTTCTTCTCTTTTTAGGCCACTGATGAAGAACAGGTGGTGACTGGGATGAATGCTGGTCAAAGAGGAGAATTTCCCTCAAACTGATACAACAGTGGTTTTAAAGGAGGATGCTGCCCTGGATGCTGTAAAAGATGTCACATGCTGTGCTGATATGGGGCTTCTTCGTGACTACATAAATTATGTTAAAGAGATCATGAAATTTGACAGTAATCCATGATCTGTATTCATGGACAATGAAACAAACTGTAAGTGTATAATTTGTAAAAAACAAATGTGAAATTCTGTGTTGTTTAGTAGAAATGGAGTTTATGCTCAGTCATTCATACACATGCTCACATTCTTTCACACACATATGTTTCTACCACAGAGCTCTAGAATGCTATAATGGCAGCACTAGTATGAGGGCATGTAATAATATTGCTTTCAGAAAGTTTCTTCTTTACTGAAACAATAAAACAGACATGACATTCACGTACCTCACAAATGTCCATGTACGTGGAGGGCTGCTCTTTAACGGGTTAGTTCACCAAAAAATTTAAAGGGTCATAATTTACTCTCCCATGTTTTTCCAGACCCATACAAACTCTGCTAATTTTTGGAACAAAAATAAATATATTTAACATTATCTTAATTATTGTCTTCCATTGCAAGTCTGGGAGACCAATATTTTCTTCTGAACAGACATGTTCACTATCATGTAATTTAAGATTTATACATATATAAATATTGGAATGTATTACTTCTACAATAACTCTATTTATGAAGCTTGAAAGTACTGATTATCTAGACTCTCAATGGATTAAGAAAATCGCCGCTGGGTTATGATCAAGACCAATTTTCAACGCAAAATTGGGTTAAAACAACCCTTACCCAGCGGTCTCTGAGTATGCCCAATTTTACTTGATTTCCAAACCTTGGACGGCACTTCAGTAGCCAATAAAGAGATCTGATCGTAAACAGACCAATAAAAGTAGGGGTGTAACGATTCATCGATATGGATCGATATATCGATACAATGTATGACGATACGATGCATCGATGCCACGCGTAACATATCGATATCCTAAAAGCATGTAGTATAATAAGGCACCTTTATTTTGGTACTGTCCACATTTTCATATAATGTCCGTCTATGCATTTCTGCCAACGCGTGCATTCTCGTTCAATCTCACGTATCAGGACTCAATATAAGGACTGCCCGAAGGCACAAGGCGAGCATAAAAGATGCTCGGGATTGTTGGCGGCACAGACATCTGAAGCGCATGCACACAGACAGCCGCGTCAACTCTGCACGAATACTAAATTGATCTCTCCTCCGCTTTTTTGAGCATGGATGAATAAATTCAGACAAAACTACATCAAAATGCATGTTTTGGCTAATATCCTTGTAAACAGTAGGTTAAGAAAAGCATGTCTTAATGTAAACAGTGGAGAAAAAAGGCATGTGTATCAGTATATTAAATCTGTGCTTTCATTCTTAAAGTGAAAGAAAACTAATAATAAATCTAATGCTGTTAAAGAAAAATACAAGTGCTCACTGCTCCTGACTAAAGAACATTTGTAAAATCAAAAACTATTAATGTATAGGCTCTTTAATTTATACAGTGAAGACTATGCAGTTATTTTACATTTATTACATTTCTGTAGCATACCTGAAAATGTATTTTAGACTGAGCTGAAAAACTTGAAAAGCACTGTTTATGAAACTTGTGTCTTTGTTCTATTTTATTTATTTTCTGCTATTGCTTGTAATTTGGTTATCTGTAGAAAATATGTTTAGCACTGAGCCCATAGTAGCATTTTAAAATGTATGTTCATGTTATATATTTTTGGTTGCATTTGTGAGTTAATAAAAATGTAGATAGTTGTTTAAAATAGGTATATAATATGATAATATCGATATATCGATCAATTATACTCCTGTATCGAATCGAATCGTATCATATAATTATTTGAGGTATCTGCAAATATCGTATCGCTTAGGTATGAGAATCGATATCGTATCGAATTGTGACAAACCATCCGATTTACACCCCTAAATAAAAGCCCTGCTAATGCCACGTAGGCATGAAGACACACACAGAACTTTTCATCCTTTCACTGCAAGTCATAAATGACAACTAAAGACAAGCGTGGCGCCTCTCTGTCTGGAAATACCCCCTTTTTTTTCTTACCTCTGCAAGATCTTCAGCAGATCCCAGGACGTGACCGAATCATGACCCCCAGGACAGCCCCTCTTTCGCTCTGCTTTCGCCCCTCTGCAGGTCAAAGGAAATAACTTTTCTGTGTGTCTGCCCAGTGCGAAGAAACCACCCCGAACTGATGGACTTTATGCACAAAGACATTCATTTATTCCATGGCTATTAGAATAGTGTACTCAAGAAACAACATATAAATATTAATGTTGTACTCTGTCTTCCAAATGCTTTGTGTGGTTTATTTAGAATATAGGATGTTTCAATCTGTGCCTTAACCCGTATAGTGGAGCCGATGCCATTTCTCTTAACTTATAACGGTTCCCGGTCAGGTTATAATATGTTTAGATTCATATAGACTGTCGTGAAAATTATAAATCAGTGATGCGACTGATTTGGTGATATTATAAATGGGTTAAGCATGTGATAACACTTTATATAAGTATTAAAACTGTTATTTTTCGTCACATGGAAGATTCATGGTGGTACGCCCCAAAAGACATGCATCGGGGCTCTGCCCCACAAGAACAATCTGATTGGAAGAAGCCTCTGAGGGGTGTACTGAAATCAGTCTGTTAAAACTGACCACCACAGCTGAAAACGCTCTCTTCTCTTTGCTCCTCGCCCTGCACGCTGCTTTTACTTGCTCGCTCACGGACTCTGGACTCTCGCATTACCATCAGGCTGAAGATACCATCCAAAAGCATTCAACGCGTCGTCGAAGTAATAACAACTCGAAACTAACAGCTTCCGCATCCAACAAAGCAACCAAGACCGCCAATGGCAAGAGGGCTTCCCGGTGACATCACGCATCAGCGACTTAAGCCATCGGAGATTTCCGTAAAACATGAAGGAACCACGTGGGATGGAAAACAAGAGATCTTTGGCCAGCTTAACGTAAAGAAAGTATTCAAACAAAGTCCCTATTCTTACTGAACTGGTGAATTGATCTGTACTCAGAAACAGAGCAGAGTCTCTGTTCGTGATCTTCTTTTAGTTACAGTTATGAGATAGCAAAGAGGGCTACTTTACACTTTCTTCTAACATTACTTGCAAATTCAGAATGTGTGTGTGTGTATGTTTTGTTTATGTGTTTTTGTTAAGTTAGTCCATGTATTGTAGAATAGCAGTTAGCAAATAAACCTTGTTTCATTAATAAAGAATGATGTCTTGGGATGTGTGATTTTCTATGTTTTAAACTAATTGCTAAGATCACGTTATTTAGCTCAAATGGTATAAAACCCTTTATTTTGTTTATCGTTGGCAACGAAAGCAAAATATACTAAATTGTTAAAGCTATACTGATGTTAATGGTCGCTGAATGAGTCGTTAATAAAGTATAAATCATAAGTTAAAGATTAATATTACTTTAATCAAAGCAATATTGTATCTGTAATTTAATGATTCCCCAAAAGCTGAAATAATAGCTTCATAGATTCATTACAGTAGTGTTATCATAAATATCATAAATATATTTTGATACCGATACTGAAATATCTGACATCGTTCTATTACTCATTTTCCGCAGTATCTACCGTTTATAGCCTGCCCTACACCGATACAAGCTGCGTCTCTCTCCTGTCCGACAGGAAGTTTGACACGACATCCTCCTCCTGTCAGTTACAGAGTCTGAATCAGAATGTCCGAGTGGGATTGCAGGTATTCCGCATAATTTTACTCATTTCCATGCAAGTGTGGTGAGCGCTTTATTGTAACATGAGGACACAGTCATGTAATCGCAGAAAACTGGATGCGAGCTCTCAAATAGGCATAACTTATACAAATGAACTGCATGTCCTTTCACTCCGATATTGCTTGTGCTGCTCAGAATGTGTGCAAGCGTGATTTCTCCATGCTTTTATAGTAGATTTTTTTTTATCTTTTCTCCTGGATTAAACTTTGTGAAAGTTTATCAACAATTCAGAATAGATCCACACCTGACCGATGAAAATGCTACTGGAAATTGTATTGACTGTAAGTGAAATGCACCAGAAAGTCTTTCAACAATCAAAGATTAATTCCTTTACAATGTAAGTTTATGCTAGGAATGTTTCGGAATGGTATATGTGTATGATTTGTACATATATATATATATATATATATATATATATATATATATATCCTAGTCTGTCTAACTGCATCACTACATTGTACAGACATTACAGGTCAAAGTCATCCATTTATCAAAATAAACAACATATATGCTCTTAAATCACTGCTTATACAAATTCAGTGTTGTCATATTTCGTGTACCTCAACTGAATTAAGGTCATTTGTTTTATAATTGTATTACTGACTGTGTACTTGTCTTTTTTTTGTAAATTCAGTTCAGTTTGAAATCAAGCTTCCTTGTGCTTGTTTGTAACAAAGTTACCCTGTTTTAAAGACATAAATACACAGAATGGGCAAATGTTTAAGTCTGAGATTTTTGTAATGGTAATTGATCACTCTTTATATGTATGTAAATAAAAGCCTATATGAAAATCTGTTCATCATATAAAGCAAATGTGTCTTTTTAGATGACTTGATTTAAAGCACTCAAAGTAAAAATAAAAATGTTTGCCTTGAAAAAAAATGGATGGGAAAAAAAAGTTAGATCTAAAAATATCTATATGGCAGTATATAGTATGTGGTAGTTTTACCGGTGGTATTGAAAATGATTAAAGTTGTCATGAAATATAAAAATGACCCCACTTACTTTTTAGTGCACATTACTAGTCTTGTGGTGAACAATTCAACTGTGCAAGTCCATACACCGAAAACCAAAAAATTGTCTGCCGTCGTAATTTTTAATCAAAATCTGAAAATTGGCTTCTGCTCTGGAATGACGTTCTCACTCTGATGATGTCAGTTTGACCGCTTGGGGAGAATTCTCTTGTTAGTCATGACGTAAGGAATGCTGTTTCCGGGTCCAAGCCTCTACTCATTTCACTTGAGAATACTAACTCAACAGCCATTTATGACTATGAGCACTATTTAATTAAGCTAAGCATTTAAAAATTTGCTGTGCACACAACAGTCTCCGCGCTCACAGTGTCTCAGACACTATAAATATACAGAATCGCTGTCTGGCCATCCGGGTTCTTAGTATGGAGATATACGTTAGGGTTATAATTTTTCATTATTACATGATATTGTGGGTGTATATTAGCACAGTTTGATGTTTTCTTGGGATGTCTGGCAGAGTGTTAGGATCCAGAAGAGGTGAAGCATGATGTCAGATGCAACAAGCAGATATCCTTAACCACTTATCTGAATCTGCTAAGAGCAAGAGGTGGAGTGGAGGTGCACCACAATAAAACCCCTCCCTTTATTCAATATTCTTTTTCACTTGAAAATGCATCACAACACTGAGGTCAGTTGCATCTTCCGGTTCTTGGGGACCTTAATATTGATATTTTTCAAGGTATTGAAGCCAGAAATTCCTGTTTCATGACCACTAATTCACATAGTTTGCTAATAAGTTAAAAGTTGGTTTTGTTCAAAGCAGCTATTATCCACATAGATTTGTTATATGAATGAAATCATTAAATATCGCCGGCCAAAAAGTAACTAGTAATTAGTACTCTGAGTAGTTTTGAGAAGGGTAAATTGTACTTTTACCTAAGTACTCTTTTGACACCAGTACTTTGACTTGTAATTGAGTATTATTTCAGCAATTTAACAGTACTTGTACTTAAGTACAAATTTTCAGTACTTTCCACCACTGTCCATAGGCAATTCTAGTTGCATTTTTTATAATTAATTTCTTAAATTATCCTTTGACTATATTCTGGCCAGGCATCTAGTGGAAATTTTTGGCCTGATGCCAAACTTACTTGCCGACCCCAGCTTTAGACCATGCGCTTAGACTGTTAAAATAGGGGCCATTCCTTTTCTGATGATGTCTAATTGATTGTGTGGGCGGGGGGAAATTTGAACCAATAGAACAAAAGTGTAACATTTACAAATCAAATCACAGATTGTGAAATAGCATTCACATTATATTCATGCACTAGATATGACACTTTCTTATCGCATGCATCTTATTCACCAACCCCAAACACAATAACTACACTATTAAAATGTTATTTTAAGTCATTTTACTGAAAAAGATTGCAAAGATGCTACAGTAAAAAGGTGTTGCCAACTTTATGGGCTAATGATTTCTCAATCCTGATATTTCCAATACTGACTGTCATACATTTTATGGCAAGGGGTGGGCAATAACCTAAAATAACCATTATTTAATTTCATTTTTACATTTTCATTTACATTTATGCATTTAGCAGACGCTTTTATCCAAAGCGACTTACATTGCATTCAAGTTACAGTTACTTGCTTTCCCTGGGAATCGAACCCATGATCTTGACGTTTGCTAGCGCCATGCTCTACCAGTTGAGCTACAGGAAAGCTTTAGTGTGACAATTAATACATATTGTAATTCTGAAGTGAGAAATTTCACACAACTTAAATAATGAGATTTATTACTGTAGATTTTTGTGGAGCTTGTTATTAAATTGTTAAATTAAAATATATTATGTTCAGTATTAAATAAAAAATTCAGGTCTGATTATTTGCGGTGTATTTAATGTTATAAGCGTTCAAATATAATATTAAAATGGTATATCCTTAAAAATAACCGAACTTATTTCAAAACAATCAATATATAGATGATAGTATATAGTAGAAAATAAGTAGTATTTTTCATCCCCATTATATTTCCAAATAAATACAAAAATTATGACAGCATGCGGGACTCAATATCTATCAGGATGTGACTGGATTGTTAAAAGTGAGGTGTGATATTTTTATTACTTATATTATTCAGTCTTGTTTATTAGCAGTTAAAGGTGTTTCGTAAAAGGAGAAAGTTATTATATTTGGTGACAACCGTTTACTTCAGAATACTGAATGGAAAATTCTTGTAGAATTCTTATTATGAATGATTCGCCAATGCATGTTATAAAGAATAAAAAAAATCATAATCTTTTCTAACAACTTACAGTTTAGGCTATTTGATAAAATGTGTCATTCAGTCAATTCCAGATAAATAGAATATCCCTCAGAAACAAGTCACATTACAGAAGTAAAATGGGTTGCGAACACCATTTAATGTTAACTTTAAAGACTACGCTGCCCCAGTGAAGAGAAGAAACACGGAGAAAGAGAGAAAACAGGGAATAAAAGAGAAAGAGAGGGGGAGGCTTGTGTCAAGGGATTTTAATTGACAGCTGTACAAATCCCCTAGATAGACAGCTTTCCCCTCAGATTAGGAATTAAGAGGAGCGACAGGAGGAAATCATAGCCAGAGCATTCCTGCACGCTGATGTCTTTCTCTTCCTGAACATGTGAAAGAGGCTGTGTTTTCTGCAGATAACACTGTCTGATCATTGCTTTTCAATCTACTGGGATTGCAGAGCTGTCCTCATTGCACATGCAGCCGACTAAATTATGAGCAAATGTGTGTCATGCTGGATGGATTCTGACACGGATATTGGCCGATATTTAAAGTGACCTTATTGCAAACAATCAAAACTTTCTTAAAAGCAAAACCACATGCAATATAAAGCCTTATTTTCAGAGAATGTATCAGGAAATAGGCATAGATCTAATGTATTCACTTAAATGTTGGGGGAAGTCGTGGCCTAATTGTTAGAGAGTCGGTCTTGTAACCTAAAGATTGCGAGCTCGAGTTGCTCCCCACTGCTCCGGGTGTGTGCTCACTCATGTGTGTGTGTGTTCACTGCTGTGTGTGCACTTTGGATGAGTTAAATACAGAGCACAAATTCCGAGAATGGTCACCATTCTTGGCTACGTCACTTTCACTTTAAATTAATCAGTAAATCTTGACTTAATGATGTTTTGATTTTTATTTGAAAACAACGTTTTTTTTTTCATCATCATTGAAATTCTAAATGCTTTTTTGGAAACGCAAAAACTCATCATGCGACTTTTACTTTGTGTGTCAAAGTAAATATATTGTACCATGGGCTGTGGTTTGTGACAGATGTCAGACGCTCTAAGACTGACGTAAAAACTGATGTAAGAGCCCTAAAGTCATCCCACATAGAGTTCAGATGTCCTGCTCTAAGGATACTATTATGTTTACGGAGACTGAGAATGATACACAATGTCCCAGAACAACCCCTGCCAATGAGCACCAATATAAAGGCTATATATCTGTCTGTCAAGATAATCAGACAAAAGTAAAATGACACAGAGAGAGAAAAAAATACTAATTTCTGGAAATACAGTAGTACATAGCTGTATATTTTATGACTGTATTAGTTTAGCTTATTCCTCAAACATCATTTAAATGTTGGTAACAGTTCAGATGTTCAGCGTGGGAGAGGCATGATATATCTAGCCCATCTTCTGACGCTCCATTTGGCCATGCTTGTATTCCATATTCAGAAATGCCTCTCTGGAACGCAGTAAATAAACAGGTGGAAAGACAGAGTGCACAACACATTATAACACCACCAGAAAGAATGACAAATGCATGTTGTATTTGTCATTCATTCCGGCAAAGTTATAATGCAGTGTTGTTGATGAATACTAACTTTCAGTGTGTGTTGAAGGTCTTTGAGTCATCAGTGTCCCAATATTTAGAGGACTAAAGCCTCTCGCAAAATTAGTGTTAACGATTCATTATTCATGTCATAAAATAAAAATTATAAAAGGAAGGGTTTTATTAGTTAGTATAGACTGTTAGATGCTGTATAATTACATCATTATGAAGCGTAACTGCATCTTTCTGTCAGAAAAAAAGCTTTAACAGCCATTTAGAAGTAGCTGTGTTATGCTATAATAAATTAGAAACTCTTGAAAGAATGAAATAACCGTTTTCTTTGTCTGCAGTCTTCACAGCTCGGCATAGTCACACTTACAGAGCAATCCATGAAAATGTCTTTGAGATGAATGGCATTGTAACTGTGAACAGTAAGAATCAAACACATTCATAACAGTATAACAGGACTAGAAAATACAAACAAATACTGAGCGACCCCTACTGACCAGTAAGGGAATATACTCAGTAACTGGAGGTCACTTAAATGTTCTTGAAACACTGTAAACCCAATTGTCTCCACCTCAATAATTTAAGTGATCTTGACTAAACATTACTTAAAGTTTTGCATTTTGCAAACCTAAATTTGTTATTTTCCTACAAAAAATGTATTGTAAACTTAAGATCTCAAGTGTTGTGAATTCAAAATCCTAATTTATTAAAACAGCAGTTCTGCCTGGCAACAAGAGAACTAATACACTGATTGGTAGATACCCCCCCCCCCCAAAAAAAAAGTCAAGTCAGATGACTTGCAGCAGCAACAGAACATTTAACAGATCTTTCAGCATCTTCACTTATTACTAACCAGTTTGACATTATTTCACACAAAATGTCTAGTTGAGAATTATAGAGGTTAAGATGTTAAGGTTTTTATTGAAAATAGATGTCACCATGGTAGATCAGTGTTTGCTTTAGTTTGGCTCTTGACCCTTGATTTCTTAAGCATTGACCTTTCTCAGGCTGCTCTAACTTTGTGTTTTTAAAGCACATTATTTAAAGCAACAAATACAAGAAAAAAATGTGATCAGATTACATTGGCTACTTATCGCTGATGATGAAGAAGCCTGATAGAAATCCCATTAACAGGTTAAGCTACGTTAGCTGATCATTTTACATCAAGTTTTTCCATTTTAATGACATCATTGTCACAAAGAAACATTTTTGAGTGTTTTTGTTAGATACAACAACATAAAGAATCAGCATATGTATCTCAACAATGGTGACAATCATCAACAAGCTTTTGTTAGTAGCTTGTTTTGTGACGTTTAGCTGTGATGTGTTTTTGATCTGAATATTTTGTCTCCATTGTTGAGATTAATTTACTCAATCTTGATGTCTGTGTATATCTGAATGATCCTGTCAAAGCATTTTAAAAACCTAAATGAATTACTAAATAACTAAAGAGCAGAAATGTCTGAATGAGATTGAGGATTACAATGTTTAATGTTTTGTAAGAATTTAAAGTGTTTCTGATGGTGCATGTTAAAGACAATAATATTTAGTCATTAGTATATATTTATTTAGTTTTTCTGTTAAAATGTTCAATGAAAAATGTCCATAAAAGTTTTATTGCACTCTATTTGAATTAGAATATTTTACTTAAATTTTATGCCGTCACTGCCAGACATTTGACCATTATTTTTACAGTGTATGTGAGTACACATGAAATGAACAAGTTACGTGAACTGTAATTATTTAAGTAGCATATACAAACAACAAGTCAAGTGAATTTAAAATGTATGTAGCGTGTAACTTAAACATACAAGTTTTAGGACAGCCACTCAAGTCATTTGAGTGAATGAGTTTACATAATCAGTAAAAAATACAAAATAAAACACTGGGTCTATAGTACCATCAGAATCTTATATACAGTATGTCCATTTTCATACAATTTTCTTGTCTATATATCCATAATTAAATCTACAATTATCTTTCCATTGGTCTTGTTTATTATTTCTTTTTTTGATCAAATATATATATCAGCTTTGGCACAAGATGGCATCATTGCACATTAATAAACAACTACAGAATACAAGGCATGTGAATTGAACATTTATAAACATAAATATAAACAGTATATATAACATTATAAAACAGTATGCAATAATAACTTATTGAGTGTAAATTATAATTTTAATTCAAATTATCAAATGGATGTCACCTTATATTGGGACAATAAAGCCCTGCCTAAACCTAACCCTACCCAAATACTTCAATTTCACAGTTTTTAATTATTTTCTTGATTTTTATTTAAAATAAATGCTTTTTAATGTGATTTGAAATTTGAAAAGGGAGAGAAAAAGTTCACCAAAAGGCGACTTTTAACTCGAGTCAATCGTGTCAAAATGAGTACAACACACAATTTACCATCTGCGCCACTGGAGCTGACGACAATAGACAGTCTTTTGTAATGTTGACCAGAACAATCACACGTTGGTGGGCGGAGTTACTGTAGATAGGTTCTGTCAACAAGGTGGGCTGTTTACACTTAGTGTAAATTGACACTCAGTTGCATTTATTGCATTTACATTTATCAGATTTGTTATAATTTGAGATTATTTAACAAAGTGAAAAATGGTCTGTGATACCTTTTCTGTGTTTATTCTTATAAAGGTAAGAATTATTGCAAGTTCTGAAAATCTCAAATGTAAAAATGTAATCTAATTTCACATATGTTTTTGAAGTACCATCAAACGCCATATTGCATAAAAGGTGCAATAATTAAAAATAAATTGAACAAAATAATGAAATTGATAAACTGTATCATTAAATTAATACATGTTCTGAGGCAAAATGTATGCTTCAAAATAGTTGTATATTGTCTGTGGATTTACGGAGTGTTACCATGAAAGACAGTAAAACCACAGACAAATCAGCACAAATCCTTTTTTTATTATTATTATTGTTATTATGGAGACTGCCGCCATGATTGTTTCAGGGAATATCTTCAAAAGGCTATATTTACGAAAATGTCTGCGTATTTATACACACACACACACACACACACACACATATATACATACTGTATATATAATATATATGCCCGGTCCTGTAGATTTGCATTATATAATATTAAGAAGATCAGGCCCTTTCTCTCAGAACATGCAACACAACTCCTTGTTCAGGCTCTTGTTCTGTCCAGACTTGACTATTGAAATGCTCTCTTGGCAGGTCTTCCAGCCAATTTCATCAAACCTCTAAAATTAATCCAAAATGCTGCCGCAAGATTAATCTTTAATGAGGCGAAAAGAAGGCACGTCACACCTCTGTTCATCAATTTGCACTGGCTACCAATAGCTGCTCGCATTAAATTCAAGGCATTAATGTTTGCCTACAGAACCACCTCTGGCTCTGCACCTCTTTACCTAAATTCATTACTTCAGACTTATGTGCCCTCTAGAAGCTTGCGTTCTGCAAGTGAACGACGCATTACTGTACCATCCCAAAGAGACACAAAATCACTTTCACAGACTTTATCATTAACTGTTCTCACGTGGTGGAATGACCTGCCTAACTCAATCCGAGCAGCTGAATCCTTAGCCATCTTCAAGAAACGGCTAAAAACACATCTCTTCCATCTTTATTTGACCCTCTAACTCTAGCACTCTCTATTCTAAATTTATTGTATCTAATCTGTCTTCTTTTTATATAAAAAAAAAAAAAACATTTGACCCTTTATCAATTGCATATTTATTCTCTATCTGCTAGCTTTTCTTGTAAAACTAACACTAAGTTCAATTTTGCTATATTTTACATACTACTTTTCTAAAAAAAAAGAAAAATGCTAAAAAAAAAATCCTTCCTACGTGTACTGCGTTAGGCTAACCAGGGCTTGTAATAGCACTTGCATGTTGTTGCTCTTTTGTTGGTTTTGATTGCTTCTATAATGTCCTCATTTGTAAGTCGCTTTGGATAAAAGCGTCTGCTAAATGACTAAATAAATATAATAATATATTATAAATTGTATTTAATTATATGTTATTATTATACTTAATATAATTGTATTATATGATCAAATATAATATTAAGATAATATTTTAAGATATTTCAGATATTGTAAGTTTTGTTAAATTGTAAAATGTTATATATATATATATATATATATATATATATACAGTATACATATATATATATACATGTATATATATATATATATATATATATATATATATATATATATTAGTGGTGGGTCATATCGGCGTTAACGTGCTGCGTTAACGTGAGACTCTTATCGGGCGATAAAAAATATCGCTGTTAATCTATTCTCAAAGTTGGGTTGGGAGCTGGGTCTATACTAGCTATGATGACTTTCACCCTGATATTTTAGCGGATGTATACCTAGCCGAATTGCACTGTAGGGGCGAGAACGAGTCTTCAACTAGAGGCTCGCAGTCCGTGATGGACAGATTGTTAACAGCTGGTCTATGTGGTAATACAATCGGGCAGGACATCCAAACGCTCACCTATCATTCATCAACCTCAAATATGGCTTTTCATCTGAAAGATGTATGTAGTAGCAACTTTACATGGCCGCTCAATATGATGTTAACCTAGACAAATGTGCGCTATTGAAGTGTTTGTGTGGAAGCGCTTGCTGCAAGACAGGCTCCGTGCGCTCACTTGCTCTTAAAATCTCCGTCATTTTTGGTCATACAGATAAAAGTAGCCTAATACATCTTTCGAATCTGTAAAGACTCTACGTTTATTTGTGTGCACTCAGAATAACAACGAAACGTTGCGCTTTTAAGCAAACAGGATGCGCTTTAGGTCTCATGTGAACTTGAGCGAGAAACTTCGAAACTCCGTCTTTGAAAAATATATCTATAGAGAGTGAAATGTCTAAAAAAATAGAAGACGTGTGTGTTAGCATGGATGATTTACATGAAATTTAATCTGTGCAACACTGTGCATAAGATGGCTTTCAGTTCAATATAATAACAAAAACGACATTTTGGGTTTTTATTCAACTAATAAGGTGGGCAGATCTGTACTATATTTTTACTGTAATTGACAGTTATCGGCAAAAAAAAAAAAAAAAACACGGGAGTGGAGGAATGGGAGTCATTCTTCCGGGAGTGGAACAGGATTTTCCTCCAGTTTTTTGTGGGATTGGGACGGAAGAGATTAAAGTTTGTGATGCATTTTGGAAACAGGAGATGAGCCCCTGGTCTAATGCGCCACCTGGCTTGAGAAACCCGTTCTCAAAGACTTACTTTTAGTCATTATTTGGGTAGCACACATATTCTGAATGCCTTCGGCAGAATTCAAATGAGCCATTTTAATCTAGATTAATCTAGATTAATTCCAAAATTACAGTGAGATTAATCTAGATTAAAAAAATTAATCTATGCCCACCACTAATATATATATATATATATATACAGTATAACTAGAATTTTACAATTTAACAAAAAATACTGTAGTTCAAATAGTATTCCACTATTTCTTTAAAAAAAGTGATATCCATTGTAACAACATTGGGACACACTATATAATATGTATGATATGTTTTATTTTTTACTTTTTAATTTAATTGTACATGACAAATGTTATATTAACCACTTATATAACCAATATACAATATAAACAATAAACAACAATAGAACCACTTAATTATACACTTAATTTAGTTAAAAATGTTGTAATTGCAGCCTAAGATACCTCTTTGAGGTATGTGGAAAACATGAAGATTTTGTTAAAGAAAAACTCCTTCAAACTCAATAAACAGGCACGTGCAGAAGGGGGCTGAAGCCCCGCCCTTTTTCAAAATGATTCAAAACTGCCCTTCTCAGACAAATAGCAAACATATTTTAGTCAATAAAACAAAATGCATTTGAATTATAATTAACATGACAACGTGCACAAACGGTAACTAATAGCTCAAAAGTCAGAAAATTCCTGTTTATTTTTTTTACATGTCTGTCAATCTGAGGTGTGCCGCCTGCATTTTGCTGGACTGACCGTTATTCCACAGTCTGTTCGGAAACCTAGGCTCTCAATATAGTTAAACAAATTTCATCAATAATCAAAGACAGGTGCTGGTCCTATAATTAGAATATCATCAAAAGTTTATTTATTTCACTAATTCCATTCACGTGAAACTTGTATAATGTATACATTCATTCCACACAGACTGATTCCAAATTCAGTATCTCAGAAAATTAGAATAGTACTTAAGACCAATACAAAGAAAGGATTTTTAGAAATCTTGGCCAACTGAAAAGTATGAACATGAAAAGTATGCATTTACAGCAGTCAATACTTAGTTGGGGCTCCTTTTGCCTGAATTACTGCAGCAATGCGGCGTGGCATGGAGTCGATCAGTCTGTGGCACTGCTCAGGTGTTATGAGAGCCCAGGTTGCTCTGATAGTGGCCTTCAGCTCTTCTGCATTGTTGGGTCTGGCATATCGCATCTTCCTCTTCACAATACCCCATAGATTTTCTATGGGGTTAAGGTCAGGCGAGTTTGCTTGCCAATTAAGAACAGGGATACCATGGTCCTTAAACCAGCAGATGACATGGCACCCCAAACCATGACTGACTTTGGAAACTTTCTGTGCCTCTACTCTCTTCCTCCAGACTCTGGGACCCTGATTTCCAAAGGAAATGCAAAAATACTTTCATCAGAGAACATAACTTTGGACCACTCAGCAGCAGTCCAGTCATTTTTGTCTTTAGCCCAGACGAGACGCTTCTGACGCTCTGTTGTTCAAGAGTGGCTTGACACAAGGAATGCGACAGCTGAAACCCATGTCTTGCATACGTCTGTGCGTAGTGGTTCTTGAAGCACTGACTCCAGCTGCAGTCCACTCTTTGTGAATCTCCCCCACATTTTTGAATGGGTTTTGTTTCACAATCCTCTCCAGGGTGCGGTTATCCCTATTGCTTGTACACTTTTTTCTACCACATCTTTTCCTTCCCTTCGCCTCTCTATTAATGTGCTTGGACACAGAGCTCTGTGAACAGCCAGCCTCTTTGCAATGACCTTGTGTCTTGCCCTCCTTGTGCAAGGTGTCAATGGTCGTCTTTTGACAACTGTCAAGTCAGCAGTCTTCCCCATGATTGTGTAGCCTACAGAACTAGACTGAGAGATCATTTAAAGGCCATTGCAGGTGTTTTGAGTTAATTAGCTGATTAGAGTGTGGCACCAGGTGTCTTCAATATTGAACCTTTTCACAATATTCTAATTTTCTGAGATACTGAATTTGGGGTTTTCATTAGTTGTCAGTTATAATCATCAAAATGAAAAGAAATAAACACTTGAAATACATCAGTCTGTGTGGAATGAATGTATATATTATACAAGTTTCACTTTTTGAACGGAATTAGTGAAATAAATCAACTTTTTGTTGATATTCTAATTATATGACGTCACTGTATGTGTCGATTTAATTACAAATCCATATATTATATATTTTAGAATATTACATAATTCATCAATGCCCGTTTGTCATGTATAGTACACCAACCAATCATGATCCGCACAAGTTCAAATTTCATTGCACAATAATGTGAAGTGGAGCAGTCATTTCCTCTTGTTCATAAATGGGATTGCATACAGGTGAGTTTTTTGCCTCTCATTTTCTGTTTTAGCTGGGATGTGCTGCATTAATGCATAGAGCAAAAATTCATAAGCATAGTCTAATTCAGCATTTGCTCATATGATGTGGTCTTTTGAAACTCACCAAGTGCCACCTACAGGCCTATTATGTGAAGAGGACTTTATTATATTACCATTTTGATAATTATGCAGCATTATGAAAGTGTCTTATGCTCATCAAGCTTGCATTTATTTGATAGAAAATACAGAAAAAGTATAAGTGTGAAATATTATTACAATTTAAAAGAATGTTTATCTATTTTAATATACCTTAAAATATAATTGATTTATGTGATTCAAAGATGAATTTTCAGCATCATTACTCCAGTCTTCAGTGCATGATCCTTCAGAAATCATTATAATATGCTGATTTATTATCAATATTGTAAACAGTTGTGCTGCTTATTTTTTATTGGAACCTGTGATATTTTTTGGCGGTTCATTGATAAATAAAAAATGAAAAGAACAATATTTATTCGAAATTCTTTAGTTTTTTTAACAATATTAATCTTTGCTATCACTGTTTCTATCAATTTAGCAAATCTTTGCTGAATGAAAACGAATTTCTTAAAAAAAAAAAAACTGCCCTCAAGCTTTTCAACATATATTGTTGTTACAAAAGTTATATTTTAAATTAACTCTGTGCTTTTTAAACTTGTTATCAATCAAATAATCCTGAAAAAAAGGTTTCCACATTGAGAATAAATCAGAATTGCATAAAATGCATTTTAAAGTATATAAAATATGTGATCAAATAAATGCAGGCTTGATGACCATAAGTGACTTCTTGGAAAAATATAAAATAGTAATGTCTCCTAATTTTTGACCTATAATTTGTATTTATTAATTTTATTTTTTACATTGCCCCTATTTTACATTTGAGCCTCTGCCCCTGAGGAACTCTATGCTTGACCCTGTCACTAAAATATGTATTTTAAAACAAACAGACAAACTTTTATTATTGCACAAATTGTTTGAGACAAATTAGACAAACCGCAGATCCAGATCGCTCCACAAACCGATGATCCAGAAACATTTCTGTACATTTTCTTGTGAAGATTTTGTGGGACTTTGGGGAATGCCTTAAGAAAATCAGATGACAATGCGTTGACATTTTGAATCTAGTAAATTCTAGTTTTCTGTTGCTGTATTAGTCATTATTTTCCACTTATGAAGTCTCTTATGTAAGTGCATCTATACGTCACACACAGTGAGCTATACTGGTCAATTCTGCGTGTAGTATGTCTGCAATATGAGCCTGTCATTTTGATCAGAATAACAAGAACATGAGAGAGATTTAGATGTATTTTTAGATGAGATCTTGAAGGAATAGTTCACACAAATATCTTCATGTTTCTACACGAGTGTAAAAAACAAACAAATGAAGAATGTTTTTCTTGACTGTGTGGTGCTATTTTTGGCCATCATGTTGTTGTGCCTCTCTGTTCTGTTTTTAGCTGGGATATTCGTCATTAATGAGGTGATGACAAAAGAAGTGTCACGCATAGCTAATCTCAGCATTTGCTCATATGACGGGTCTTTAAACTCCCAATCACAAGGCCTCACAGTCTAACCTGAGACGGGATCATGCAGGCTCAGTTCTTATAGAGTAAACAAGGGTTATAGTCACGGACAGTTGCAGTCATAGTTCACCCAAAAAAGAAAATTGTCATAATTTACTCATCCTCATGTCATCCAAAATCAGACTTTTTTTTCTCCCAGTAGAAAGCAAATAAGATAATTTTTAAGATTATTTCAACTTTTGTGGACATTTATTTTCAAAATATCTTTTGTGCTCTGTAGAAGAAAGGAAGTCATGAAGATTTAGAACAACGTTAGTGCCATATTTTTCATTTCTTGGATCAACTGAACCAATGCATTTTACTATGACCTGGTGACCAACTTTGCACTTACAGTGCAGAATGGTACAACAGAAACCACATGATGAAGAGATAAAACTACTTAATGTTGTTACTTCAAATATAGTGTGCTTATATTTTCTGTGACATAAAACAGAAAAGATTCTAAGTATTGTGCAATTGCTGCTGTAGCCACTCTGATGCTAATCTTAAAGTTTCTGAATTTATCTTATAATTAGTCACTCTGTGCTGTATTAAACATAACTGTTATTCTGTAATTTAACAATGTTGTCAGATCAGTTTTAGGCATTTTTCTGCAACACTAGTTTTACTTCCACTCAATGTTTAATCATTATGTTGGGACACTCAATATAGGTTATTTGCAGAGATCAACAGCTTCCTGCTCAGCTGTGGTTTTTGCACCCTTGTAAGGTCCAGCTTGTTCCATCTGACAGTTCGATAACTTTAGAATTTCCAGACCCTTCTGAAGTTCACAGACACAAACAGCCATTTAGAGGTGTTTTCAGATGATATACAGGTATTGTGCAGACTTCATAATTTTCAAAATGATGAAGCAAGGTAGTGATTGGATGCCATGATGCAATTAGCTGTGGGTGAACAAAGTCTACATAACATGTCAAACTTCAGTTGTATGGAGGCCACTTTCTGCAGAATACCTCTGGCCAGCTAAACAACACCTGCCTAGATGTTTCAGGTGATTCAGAAGCCCACTTAAGAACTGCACTTATTCCTCAGGCAATCCATTTCATGAACACTTGACAATTAGTGGAACACAAACTATTTATACACTTAATTATCTAACACACATTCTTAGTCTACATTTCCATTTGCACATAATATACCTTTACATACAACTGTCTATTGTTATATACCTGTACATACAATTGTCTATTTGTATACCTTATTTATTTGTTCTACATTTACATTTATGCATTTTATCCAAAGCGACTGACAAAGCCAAAGCCTGAAGCAATGTATTCAGGCCATACATTGTTTTATCAGTATGTGTGTTCCCTGGGAATTTAACCCACAACTTTGCACTGCTAACGCAATGCTCTAATACTGAGCCACAGAAACACTATTGCAAATCTTTTTTGTAATTATTTTTTGTTCTGTCACTGTCATTCTGTTGCACTGTTGAAGCTTCTGTGATGAAAACAAATTCCTAGTATGTGTAAAGATACCTGTCAATAAAGCTAATTCTGATTCTGAATCATATCAGTATAATTCTGTATCCTGTTTACTACCAAAGCTGTTATTCTGTAATTTAAATTAAAAAAACATTGTCAGATCAGTTCTGAATTTTGGTTCTGCTATACACTGTCACAGTTCCTGTCTCAAAAACACACTCAACCTTCACCCCATGTGACATTTTGCTTCCTGCTCTGCTCCTGTCTGACAGCTTTCTGCCAGCAGCGCTCATCCATCTTCGACTCACACCGATAACTTTAGCATTCCAGACCCTTCTCCTATACACACAAACACAAACAGCCATTTAGAGGTGTTTGTGTGTGAATGAGATTTCAGGTAGTTTGCTGACTTATAAAGAGTTTGCTGGAAGTTTAGTATTTGATGCCATGTATGAAAAAAGCTGTGGGTGAACAAAGTCTAAAACACATGTCAAACTTCAGTTGTAGAGGGCCACTTTCCTGCAGAGCATAACTCTGGCCAGCTCCAAAACACCTGCCTAGATGTTTCTATCAATCCTGGAGATCTTGATTAGCTGGTTCAGATGTGTTTGGAGGTGCAGTAAGTGATGCCTGAGAAACGGTGTTGAAGTGAATGGGATCAAGCACCAAAACACACTTGCATTCAATCACAAGTAAGGGTGTGTTCACTCATGATAAGTAATGGGTTGCCTGTGTTGCATACTGTAGCATGTTTGCAAATTTTGGGGTGGAGCTATTAAGATAGGGGTGTGATCCTTTTGGGAAGGAGTATGTTTGTTCTGATGATTACAAATATCAAGATAATTTCTAAGAAATCACTTAATGCACCTTTAATTAGGGTTGGAGATATACTCCAATTTTGACACAGATTTTGCATGTTTGTTTGACCTGACATTTGAAACAGTTGACCTAAGCTACACTGTAAAATAATAAATAAATCTAAACCAAAATCAATAAAATGAAATTAAACAAAACTACATTTAATTTAAAATGGAAAATGCTGAAACCTGTTGCTTAAGTCAATAATGTTCATAAAGCCCTAAAAATAAAAACACAAAAATGTACTATATGTTCATACAGCAATTTTCTTACTGTAAATCTTAACCTGAGCTGTTAACTTGAGAACTGATGCAGATGACTTAGTAAGAGTGTTGAGATTGATAACCCAATTTTCCTAGTTTGATCCACTTCTTTTAAATAAACCATTGTGAAATCATTCACAAATTGATGATCCAGTCTCAATGATCATTATTGTTTAAGATTATTGTTGAATATCGTATTAAATTCCACTTCCTTTTACAAAGTTACTGTATGATTTCAAACTATAAACTGTACTTAGAAGTGTGTGTTGAAGTTTTACTTCATTTACAGTAATGTAACAAACCACATGTTCATGCCAACAACTAAAAGCTACTTATCAGAGCTTTCACTTCAAATATAGTGTGAGCTTATATTTTATTGGACATAGAACATATAACATAGAATCAAGTATTTGCATTGTCTGTAAATTAAGTGTTTAAATTAAAAAGCCTCTTTTATTCTATTAAACGTCCTTCCATTTGCTGTATTGAATCACCATAACATGGAGTGTGTGATATTCTATCAATGTGTGTGAGAGGCATCTGTAGGCACTTAAGGGCAAACTCAGTTTTAGCTCTCTCCATCAATACTCACTCATTATGTAATGTGCTCTCAATATAGGTCAGGTCTGAGGCAGAGGAAAGCAGAGCTGTTAGCTATGGTTCTTAGCACTACTTGTAATTGTCCAATGTTACCCATGCAGTTCGAGAGCATTGTTTAACTGTCTGCCTATGTTCAAAACATTCAGCTTTTGCTATTTCAGTAATAGGCCTACATACTGTATATTGTGCACAGCTGTACACATTTTCAAAATGATAGCAAGGGGTCAAGGTATGATTGGTTAGCATGAGCCAATTAGTTTCTGGTTGATTTCATAATTACATAACTGGTGAAAAAATTCTTTTGGAGTGTATTTTGATGAATACAGCATAAACAACACTATTTGGTTGTTTTTAAGTTTTGCAAGTAACCAGCTGATTCAGAAGCCTCTTAAACCTGCATAGTGTCCTTGGTCTGTGATTGCTAGTCAAATGGCATTGCTATTTGCTAATACATTTGTTCACAATCATTAAAAATTGTGTTCTCATTAAGATAATGCACATCTGATAAAGCTAAAAATAAATAGGGCAACTGTAATATTGATTGATTGATTTAATGATTTTTTTTTGTCAGTTTGAGGGTTATAGTAGTATACCCTAATACATAACTACAGCATAAAGTCTCATGTGTACAGCTTCCTTTGTGAGCACTAGCTCATGTGAGGTCATTTATGTTGTTGGCCTATCTAAACACTTTTATCTGGCCTTCCCACCAGGCTAAAGTTACATCAGTAATTAGTATGTCTCATCTCCTCTACCTGCCGTCCACAACCAGCTCAGTTTCACTCCCAGCAGGTCACGTACAAGTTTGACCTGTGTGTGTGGGGTACAATGGCAGCGTGCCACTGATCAAAAAGATTCAAATCCATGTCCACTGTCCATATGCAGTGAGTTATTGTATAATTTAATCTGACCTTTATATCAATGTACACAAGGTCATATAAGTTATCAAAATAAGGTACTTGACTAACTGGGGCCCAGGTCAGGAAGCAGACATACTGGCTAAACCGGCCATCTGCTAGCTACTTCACGTCAAAGAGATCAGACAAATCCCAAAAGATAGAGACTCTTTCACCTAGATATCATACTGTAGAGACTGTGCCTGTTTCCCAAACTAGAAAATACTTAAAAAAATTTAATGTTTAATGTTAATAACTTAGTTGATGTTCACAATTATAAAACATATTGAATTAGGACAGACAAAAAAATCTTGCCATGATGAATATTAGGTCTCTTTCTACAAAAGCACCAAACCAGACAAAAAGCACCTCAGGGGACCGTATGACTTTAACAAAGTATTTGATTATTGTCTATCTGAGATAGTACTGGCTGGAGATAAAGGGCCCTATTTTAAAGATCTAAGCACATGGTCTAAAGCGCACAGCACAAGTGCACTTAGGGCGTGTCCGAATTCACTTTTGCTAGTTTAACAACAAAAAACGGTCGGCGTGGTCTAAATGGGGTGTCCCTATTCTCTTAATGAGTAATGGGTGTTTTTTGGGGTGTTACGTGCAATAAATCAGAGTCCCATCTTTAAGATGGAGTTGTGCTCGCCTTATTGGCGGATTCACTATTTAAATCTCCACTATTCTGCGTCTCCAGAAAGCAAATGGATCTGCACATGCGTGAGCAAATATGTAGTCTAATTCTGATACACGCAATGACTATCCATTATGACGTATGACATTTTTATATTTATGTAGCCAATACAATACTATTCTTTCACACTGTAATCCTTTCATTTTTAATATTTGCCATGTTTGTGTGCTGCTGCTCGTCCCTGTGTGCAATAAGCAAAGTGAACGCACGCGTGGACCCGCCCAGAGGCTCATTTTCTACTAACGCAATCCAGAGCAATCCAGAAAGGTAATAGTTTGAAAGTCACATGGACCCCAACACCCTCCCTAGTACTGAGGATTTTCTTTTTACCAAATGTATTGAAGAGTTCTACAAACTATTAAACTATTTTAGTCATTATACATACCACTGTATGTTTTTCAATTATACAATTATTGTAGACATCATATAAGTACTTTTATTTGACCACTAAAAATTCAATAAGAATAATTTGAGTAATAAAAAGAAAAAAATGGCTTTTATGAATTATCAGCCACACAGATACTAATCATACAGATGCAGCCACTTTCCCACAAAATATAATTCACATACACATATATAAAAAAATGTTGACAATAAAAAGTTTATTTTGTCCAAAAAGCTGATCGCCAAGTTCCGCCCCCATCAGATGACAGGGACGTCACAGTGTGCGTCACAGCCCTCGAGAGCACGCTGATTCAAATAAACTAATTTGAACTTGTTTTTTTTGGGGTTGGTCTCATTTTGGGTGTAACACTGTATGCTACCTAACCATGTAGTTTTTTTTACAACCAATACACAGTTTTTTGAGCGTGCGCTGTTAATAAAGGATACAAACAATAACTATCCCTGAAGAAAGGAGATGTAAACAAAGGAATATCTGTCCATATAACAACGCTATTGCTTCATTGGAATAAAATACACAATCTGATGTTGTTCAATGGATCCTTACCTCTCAAACTAAACCGGGATTTACAGCAGTGGATGCGTTTGTGACTCAATATTACACGGAGCTGGTATGTACTGCTTTTGTATTATGGATGTTTTGATGTTACTGCTTACACAAATTTAGCAAATACATTCCTTATAATCTTTCCATCGAAAAACAGTGATCTATCGTCGATGCTTGAGGCTTAGACCTTCAGAATGATATATAGTTTGTCAAGATTAATGTTGTCCCGTTTCATTTAATCTATTTGTAAACAATGACATCTGCAAACAAAGTGCTTTCAGTGCGATGGCGTCCTCATGCAGCTTAAAGAGTTAAAAAAAAAAAGGATCTAAGAAAATTAGTTAACTACATATCCATCTTGAATCTCCCTTTTCAGTCAAAAATATTAGAAAAAGTTCTTTCATAGAGAGAAATGGTATCTACAAGGGCACCTAGATGAGCCCCAGAGACAGATCTCCAGTGAGGACCTCATCACCTAGACAGCCATCAGGAAAAGACCACTGGAACCAGTGGAGCCCTTACAATCTGACTTTACTGCAGTTGGAACAAACTACTGGTTCGTCTGGCCAGAGGGGAACTGCCCCCCCGACTGAGCCTGGTTCCAAGGTTTGGAACCAGGCTCAGGTCCCAAGGTTTTTTCTCCGTTCTGTCACCGATGGAGTTTTGGTTCCTTGCCGTTGTGGCTTGCTTAGTTGGGGACACTTCATTTCCAGCGATATCACCGACTTGATCGCACAGATACTATATAAACTGAACTGAGCTGGACGATGCCATCACTAAATTCAATAATGAAATGCCTTTAACTGAAAAATGAGCGTTTAGTCTTGTAATTTTACATTAGTGTTACATTATTTTGCTATTTTGATATTGTGCAGTTGCTTTGACACAATTTGTATTGTTAAAAGCGTTATATAAATAAAGGTAACTTGACCGATACGGATTTACTGAGTACTGAGACTGCTCTTACTAGAGTTAAAAATGACTTGTTCTTATAATCAGATCGTAGTTGTATCTCTCTGTGATCGTATTTCTCTGTTAGTGTAACTAGACCTTAACGCTGCATTTGACACTATTGACCACAAGATTCTTTTGAATAGGCTCGAATATTATGTTGGCATGGTATAAATCTTCCTTATCTGAATGACATCAGTTTGCAGCAGTAAATGAAGAGGCATTATCTAGCAAAGATCAGTATGGAGTACCACAAGGCTCAGTTCTAAGGCTGTTGCTTTTCACCCTGAACATGCTACCCTTGGGAAATATCATAAAAAATATGGTGCTAATTTTCATGGTTATGCTGCAGCTCTATATTTATTCATAGCCTGATGCAACATACTAGTTCACAAAACTAATAGAGTGTTTAGTTGATAGAAAAAATTGGATGAAAAGTAATTTTAATCTACAACTAAATTCTGAAAAACAGAGGTATTAATTATTGGACCAAAAACCTCCATACACTTTAATATTTGATGTGTATGATGGCTACTCTGTCAAGCCTTGGGTGTGCTCTTTGATAGCAATCTTTCTTTTGAAAGCCATGCAATCTAGCTTTTTTAAAACCAAATTTTTATATGTTGGTTGCAAAAGATGCATTTTGCTAGAATACACAGCTACATTTCATGTTTAAGTAAATAATTTTAAGATATCAAGAATAAAGTTTAAACGTGAAAATTAAGTTCTAATGTTTGGGGAATAATCTTTATAGGCTTTTTACTAAAATAACAACATTACAGGATTAAAGTATTAATATTTATCTTTTGCAAAGAAAAAAATATTTAAGCTTTTGTCAACACGCTAACCGAACAAGCCACTGAAACGGTAACAATAAAGACATTCTCTAATCAAAAACCGTGGGTGGACAGAACAATCCGTGATGCGGTTAACCATCGCACTGCCGCATACAACGCCGGTCTGTTGTCAGGAAACATGAGTGAGTACAAAGCATCGTGCTATGCTCTCCGACGGGCAGTTAGAGCTGCTAAACGCCAGTACAGGGAGAGAATTGAGTCATATTTTCAGCTCAATGTCTCTCGATGCATGTGGCAGGGACAGAAGACCATCTGTTCCTCTGGAAAAACTCCTCTGCAGAGTTGAGAGCAGATCCGTTGCTGGCCGAAGAGCTAAACACCTTCTACGGCCGCTTTGAGTGCAATGGCGGCAGCGCGACTCTGCCGATCAGCGCGTCAGGAAGCAGCAGACAGAGCAGCGACGATCATGTTATCACCGTGTCGGAGGACGAGGTTCGGAGGGAACTAAGGAGAGTGGACGTCAGAAAAGCAGCCGGACCTGATGGGATTACTGGCTGCATTCTGAGGTCCTGTGCTGATCAGCTTGCTGGTTTGTTTACATCCATATTTAATGAGTCCCTCGCTACCTCTGTTGTTCCCACCTCCTTTAAAAATCTGTCATCATCCCTGTGCATAAGAACAGTAAACCCTCTTGCCTGAATGACTATCGTCCAGTTGCCCTCACATCAACAGTCATGAAGGTTTTTGAGAGACTATTAAAGAACCACATTTGCTCCTCCATCCCTGCTACATTGGACCCTCTTCAGTTTGCCTATCGGCCAAATAGGTCTACTGATGATGCCATCTCTCAGGTCCTGCACTCATCCCTCACCCACATTGACAGCAAAAATGGAAACTATGTAAGGCTGCTTTTCGTCGACTATAGCTCCGCTTTCAATACTATAGTCCACACCAAGCTGGCTGTTAAACTCTCAGACCTCGGCATAACCTTTCACTTTGTGACTGGATTCAAGATTTCCTCACCGGCAGACTTCAAGTGGTGAAAGTCGGCCAGTTCACCTCCAACTCCATCACCCTGAACGTAGGAGCCCCACAGGGCTGTGTCCTGAGCCCCCTGCTCTACTCTCTATACACTCACGACTGCGTGTCCTCTCACAGCTCAACTTCTATCGTTAAATTTGCTGATGATACTGTGGTTCTGGGCCTCATTAACAACAATGATGAGGCCGCATACTTGGATGAGGTAGAGAGACTTATAGCATGGTGCCAGGACAACTGTCTCTCTCTGAACGTGAGCAAAACTAAAGAGCTGATTGTGGACTTCAGGAAGAGACAGCAGCGGCCCTACACTCCTCTTATGATCAGTGGGACCCCTGTGGAGAGGGTGAGCAGCTTCAAGTACCTCGGTGTAAACATCTCAGAGGACCTGACATGGACTACACACATTCAGACTCAGGTTAAGAAAGCCAGGCAAAGACTGTACCATCTGCGACAGCTGAGGAAATTCAGGGTCTCACCAGCTATCCTGAAAACGTTCTATTCAGGGGCCATAGAAAGTGTACTGACTCAGTGCATCTCAGTGTGGTATGGTAACTCATTAAATGAGGACTGCAAAGCTCTACAGAGAGTCGTGCGCTTAGCTAAGCACATCTCAGGGTCTGCTCTCCCCTCTCTGCAGGACATCTACCTCAAACGCTGCAAACGCAGAGCTGCTAAAATCCTCAAAGACTCAAATCACCCTGGTAACCATCTTTTCCGTTTAATGCCATCTAGCAAGCGCTTCAGGAGCATGATGGCAAAAACTGAGAGACTGAGGAGGAGCTTCTTCCCTCAGGCCATCAGGCTCCTTAACACAAACTCAGTTTCATAAACATTTACAAGACTCAATTTATTAACTGCAAAACATTCATATTCTCATCATCCGAATTGCTGCTGTGTGTACATACCCAGTACAACCCGTTTGCACATCCCTCTTGCACTTCCCTGGTCATATTACTATTTATTAAGTCCCAGTATACTGTTTTGCATATCTTATTTGTTTTGCTCATCTTATTTGTTTTGCAATTTTTATTCTATTGCACATTTTACTCTTTATTTCTCCTCTTTTTTTTACCTATATTTATATAGGTTGTGTTACTTTTATTTAATTGTATTTTTTATTTTTTTTGCACTGTCCACTGTGCGGACCTGACTTGATTTACATTTCACTTCTGATTATACCCTGTGTAATTTAGTATGTGACGAATAAACAAACCTTGAACCTTGAACCTTGATATTTTGAAAATAAAATGGTTGAGAAGCACTTAGGCAGATTCCTTGGAATAAACCTAATCTGTCACACCAATGTAACAAGCATGATCATCCCCCTGCCACCATCCAAGAAATAATATAACATTCAAAAAGAGAAATGCTTGTAGACTCCAAACAATACTAAAACCGATATCTCATCTCCTCCTAAATACAAATCTCATGGACATTTGAGTGGTCTGAGAGGTCAAAAGGTCAGAACACCGAAGTCTTTGAAATTTCAATTGCTCTGAATGAATATTAATATTTTATTATCTGATGAATCCAAGTGGAAACAGGACACCAGCTTAACACATCTTCACATGACTTGGCTAGTACTGACTATGAGTGGAAAAAAAAGAACTTTTAGATCTTGAACTTGTATATTATTTTACTTTCTCATTAGTCACGTTGAGACATAAAAAAAAAACACATTTTAACATCATAACAGATTATGTGCACATCATCCAGATAACATGAACATAGGCCATGGAAAATTAAACCTGATGAAACCTGAAGGCTATGTGTGTCTTAGTGTAGAGGTCTTTTTGATGGACTTTGCGGTTCTTCGTGGACTTTATCTGCACTTAAAAGCTGTGATTGGAACCATGTATAAAACATAACTTTACCTAACATGTTTGTTGTCTGGCCCAGATTAGCTCTGATAACAGTATTTGGATACTGTAGACTGAGACGAGTAGAGTTGCACTGCTTGAATCAAAGTCAGCCAATTGGTTCGATCAATAAATCAATCAATCAATCAGTCCACCAGTTGTTGTCAGGTTTGATTAGGTAAGGGGGAGCTTGGAGGACAAATCCCATTCACAAGGGTTTGGTTTCACAAAGATCTGCTCACTGATTTACAACCGAACAATAGAGAAATGGAAGACCTCTCAATAATTGAACAGACTGGTGGCATTACGCAACAGTCTTTATGAGTGTGCCGCCAGAGGGAAGGGTGGCAAAGCGAAAGAGAGGATGACCCAGGGAACGGGCGTCTGGGAACGTGTGGGAAGAAGGTCTGTGGAAAGATTTCAAATGTAAGTGTGAAATGATGCTATATGGATGCATCCTGTCACCAAGGTCATTATGGTGTTTTCTGTAGCACTGTGATTCTGTAGCAAGTAAAACTGTCCATGTGTTTGTGCTCCTCCTGCTGTGCTTCCCCATGTGCAAGCATATGTTAACATAAAAGAAGTGTTATTTTTAGTCTAGTCTATAATAACTCCCAGAATGCCTGTGGTAAAGAGCACTGCAGCTTTTAGTCAGTGCGTTTGCGTTAGGTTGTGCGTCTCTGGCCATATGTGCGCAAACGTACACACTCGTTCTCCTCTGTAGGCGTGCAGGCCCCAGTTTCATTGTGCTGTGACTGAATCACTTGCTCTTCACTCCTTCTACTCTTTTCTGCCTACCTCTCTTACTTTTTTCACTTTCGTTTTTATTCTCTCTCTCTCTCTCTCTCTCTCTCTCACCCCATCTCTTCAGGTCTGTATATTTTTCCCTGCTTCTCCCCTCCCACGCCAATCTCACATGCACCGAGCTCAAGGCTCTTCCAAACAGTCCTGCTTCTCAAGCCATGTGCATGCATAAACACCTCAATGGAAAATACACACCAGATCGCTTGCAATGGCTATTAAAGATCAAAATAATAAGTTGACAGTTATTAGTCTTTGCACTTTCCTATTGCTTACGATGCTTTAATGTAATGAATAACTATATTAAGGTACGATGGTGCCAAATGTTTAATTACAGTACAGTAAATGCATTTTAAGCATATAATTGTTTAATCAATATCTGTTGAAAAGTATGTAATCATTTTATAATGAATTCAATATTTTAAAGTTAAATTATATATGTTTGTTTGTGTGTGTATGTGTTTGTGTTTGTGACTTTGTATTGTCTGTCATGTCAAAAGCAGGATATTTTTCAAATTTTCGTGCTGTACCAAACATCACTTGTACAACTCATTCTTAAGTAATCTGTGTGGGGAACTAAGACATAGACTGTGGGGAAAATATGACATAACTGTCATGATATCAAATACACTAAGAAGGCAGTAGATTTGAAAATGCCATTTTGGATGCAGCTCCAAAAATCCCTGAGACAACATGAGAAATTCATGTAAAGTTCCTTTTCCAGCTTTGTTCTTTTCTTAGGGGTTGTGGCAAATATTAAATACAAAACTCATTCCTTCATGATTAATATTGCATTGATATTCAACTATATTAAAATTGTATAATAGCTTTTAATATTAAATGTATATATATGTATATATAAACACAAGTCATGGCTGATATGTGACTAAAGCCAAAGAGCTATTTTAATTAATTATTTGTTTGTTTTCCAGAGAACAAGACCTTTGAATTGTTGTGACCCCATTTCCAGTTTCATGTGCTTCCATAGGGTGAGCTGTTGAACTTAAATTGAACAAAAATAACAAGTCATTGATGAGGCAAGATGAGGATTTTAATTAGATTTATTTATCAATGTGAATCATTGAAGCTTCTCATTTATCCTAAAGACTGAGTTGAAATGCATTTAGAAAAACATTCTTTAAAAACTGTAAAAAAGAAAAAAGACAAAAAAAAGACTTAAGAGTCATGTCATAGAATACACCTTATCAGCCCATGAATAGTAAACACATATTAAAATTATGTCACCCACCAAAAAAAAACAACTAAATAAAGGGTATTAGATCATTTGGACAACAATTAAACGATTTGATTGTTTAATTTAAAAAGGAAAGAACAGCTTTTCTCAGCATTTGCATGATTCATGTCAGAGTAACATAAGCTCAGAGCTGCCTGCATGCATAATATCAAAGTGCTTTAGTTATGGCATAACACTCATATGATAAGCCCAACATAAAAACCAGGCCCTTTTAAAAAATTAAAAACAGAATTGTACAGAAATACATTTCAAGTCACTCGTTTATATCAGACTCTTTTATCTTCAAAATAAAAAATAAAAAAATGATGCTAACAAAATTAGAAGCCCAGGTGAAAAAACATGGATAATCCCCACACGTGATAATGACTCAGAACCCTGGTTATTGGATGTCTGGTTATTTTACAGATTACAAATTTGCTGTGACATAATATATTGACAGTTTTTTAGCATTAACATTTTTGTTTCCATCTTTATAACACATAAATTACCTTTACAACTATGTTTGGTCCACTTTTTTGTATGGTATTCTATTAATTTCATATAAAAGTGTTTCTCAAACTTTAGACATCTATAGTCATACTTAGTCATAATAAATAAACATCCCTCTGGCATGTATTTATTTTATACATAACTGTTTTGTAAATTTTAAAAATTTTCTTTAACTGGCAAAGTTGTTATTTTTATTATTTAAGCCAATATCATAAATGCCTTACAGGACTAATTAAAGGGTTGCAAAACACCTATGCTGGTTAAGATGCTGTCCTGCAATACACACATCCTTAACATGGACAAATCAACACAATGTTTTTAGATTCTTTATTTTGCCTTTCGCTCTTTTAGTTATTCTCATTGCAAAACCTATTCAATAAATTAATTTAAAGTGCATTAGGTTTTGATTAGGGGTGATCCCGAATAGTCGATGATTTGATGCTTCAATAAGAGGAACCGGATTCGACTCCCAATCTCTCAGTCGAATATTCGCTGAGTGTTACGATCATGCCATTTTGGCTATATGGGGGTGCTCAATGTCTGATTTCACAGAGAACTGCCGGTTTTCTCCAGATAAGTTAATATACAGCCTATTATGATAATGCTGTAAATAAGAATCTGAAAAGAAAGAAGCTTTAAATAAATATTTTAACTTAATTATCCATGCGTGACCGACAGAAGCATCTTGGCGGCAAGGATTTAAATATTTAGCAAGACTCAAACTGACACAGGCAGAGTGAAAGACTGGATTTCTTTTTTTTTCGATCAGGTAAGGTACAAGTGATTTCAAAACATTTCAGCCGGTTTTATATATATTGTGTATATATTATATATCTCGTATAAGGTGCATTTGAATGAATGAATGAACGAATGAATGATGCATTTATATTTGGTTGAGTTATGCTGCAGTAAAGCAGTGGCTCAGTGGTTAGAGCATTGCGTTAGCAGCGCAAAGGTTGTAGGTTCGATCCCAGAGAACACACATACTGACAATACAAATGTATAGCCTGAACCAATATGTAGTAACCAGTAAGTTGCTTTGGATAAAAGCGTCTGCTAAATGCGTAAATGTAATAAAACGCTGTGAATATTTAGAGTTTAGTTGCTGTGTTTCTGCATGTTGAACGTGTCCACAAAAGGAGTTCCTTCAGAGCCGCGCAGATACATTCATGCATTCGGGGCATTTTGTGCAGATAGCCTATAAGTCGTGATATTAACATTATGTTGTATAAATAACGAAGTGTATTCTACATGAGATAAATGAGTTAAATCCTAATGATTATAAACCTCCCATCAAATGCTTCAATCTACTGGTCATCTTCAGCGTGTGCAGCTCAAAACAGAAATGCAGAACATTAATAACTACTGTCATATACGTAACGGTATAATGAGAGCACTATTGTGAAAAAAATATTGTGAATATGGTTTCGCTGACGTTTAATGTTAATTCTCTTTAATCAAAACATAAAACTATATTTACCCTGTTTGTATCTGCGAGGCGTCCGTTTTCCATGTGTGTTAACATCAGTATGACTGATTACTTGACTCTTTGTAATGTATTTTGCCCTGCCCCCAAACATGATTCAACTATCAGTCGACTATCGGCAAGATTTGAAAATCCCGATTCGACTATGAAAATCCTTAGTTGGGGATACCCCTAATTTTGATAGACAACATTAACACAAATTAAAGGTGTTCTTTTTAGATCTCAACTCACATTGTCACGGATATTAAAAGTAATGGCAGTTTCTACCGGTTACAGTCCCTGATGCAGACCTGTGCGTGTTATATAGCACTATTAGCGCTTGTGCTTAGCATCACTTTCTGGACGTGGTAATTATAATTTTACTCTTATTTTGAAATAAATTGTTTAACCTCAATTGCATACTCATTTCCCCACCAAACCCCCTACCACACTCCCCATAATTTGACAGGATATGAAGTTTGCATTCACAAGCATATTATGCATGACCAAACTGAGATAGATCCAAAGAAACCAGAAAAACATTACAAAATAATACATAAAAAAACACACAAAAAAACCAACACACTGCATGTCTCACATTTCTTTGTAAAGCAATGCCTGATCCAGCGAAATGAACTTTTGTTGTATGTACAAGGATGGCGAGGGACCGTTTCCTGAAATTCAACCCCAGTGGCCCTGGAATATCGCTGGACACATCATGTGTGATTACATATGCAAATGTTTTACAGTAACTATTGCATGTTGAGACACTCTATGCCAGTTAGAGGACTGAAGGCACTATTAAATTGTTCATTTAAATAATTATTATTAAATATGCAATTATAATGTGTTAAGTATAATATATAATTAAATATAACAATGACAATTATTTAATATAGATAGAGATCGTATTATTAATTGTGCGTAGAACTGAATATGTACATTTAAAAAAGCTTTAACAAATAAAGTCATACTTTTAAAATGTTATACTGACTTTAAATACTTTGTTTTTAAAGATGTTAAAGAAAGTTGTGCTTTTAGTGGGCAGTGGTGGTAATTTAGTAGAGTTATACTGTCGGCTTGGCTATACGTGATAAAGTTCGTATTGATGTCATGTATTCATTAAAGCAGGATACATAGTACCAGATCAAACAGACCTCAACGTTTCATAAAACATGCCATGATCTGCATAATTAAGCAACATTCAATTTGTATATGGTTTACAATACCCTACAATGAGCAAATAAATAAATAGTCAACATACGGTACAAGAAAGTATTAGTTCTTCATGCTGATCTTATTTTTGCAAAGTCACTGAATATCTAGTTATTATTTTTTTGGGATAAGGTGCATTGCAAAATGTAAAGTCATTTATATATGCAAGTACTCTAACCCAAGTATATATAATAGTTATTCTGTCTTTTAATTATTTAATATTTGGTATCCATCTGCAGATTTTTAGACTACAGTTCTTCAGACAGAATCAAAGCAGCTCTTGTGGACTTGAGATGAAACATACACAGTGAAATAACACATTATCAGAGGCCTTGTAAAAGCACTCTGATAATATGAATAGAGTACACTATATACAGATGGGGGCGTCCTATAATGGCCTAGAACAACATTGGAAATCTATACATCTGTGAGACGCTTCCCCTTATTTACACAGTTCTGATTCACAACTGTGCAGTTCCCAGTTCGCAGGTTCGCCTCGCGGAAATTATCAATGCTGTTATTGAGGTCGTCGTCAATCTCCATGTATTCTGACTTGCTGATGACAGACGAGCTGCGACGACTGGAGTTAGAATCGGACGCGATGTTCTGATTGCTCACCGTGAGGAGCTGTGCCTGTTCATCACCTTCGGTTTCTCTGTGATAGAAATAGTTAAAGTTGGACACGATCACAGGCACTGGAAGCGCAATCGTTAGCACTCCGGCAATGGCACATAGAGAGCCTACTATCTTGCCCCCAATAGTAACGGGGTACATGTCTCCATACCCCACAGTTGTCATTGAAACCACCGCCCACCAGAAGGCTTCTGGGATACTTGTGAAGAAGGAATCCTTTTCCTCAGCCTCAGCGAAAAACACTGCACTGGAAAACAAGATGACGCCGATGAAAAGAAAAAAAATGAGAAGACCCAGCTCGCGCATGCTGGCTTTCAAAGTCTGGCCCAAGATCTGAAGGCCCTTGGAGTGTCTGGACAACTTAAATATCCGAAACACCCTGACCAAGCGGATAACCCTGAGAATGGCCAGAGATGTGGCCTGCTCTCCACCACCTCCACCTCCACCCTTTGCCTCCTTTCCATCATCAGGGTCCTCTGCCATCTCTGTTCCTAGCGTTATGAAATATGGAATGATGGACACCACATCGATCGTGTTCATCATGTTTTTGAAGAAGGCAGGTTTACTTGGGCAAGCGAAAAAACGGACAATCAACTCAAAAGAAAACCAGATGATGCAGAGTGTCTCCACAACAAAAAACGGGTCGGTAAAAATATTTGGTTTGAAGTAGAACGTGCTGTTGCCTATCACCTGGAGCCTTCCGCGTGGATCTTCCTTCAACTCTGGTAAAGTCTCCAAGCAAAATATCACGATAGAAATTATAATAACCATGACGGACACTATCGCGATCCCTCTGGCAGGGCCTGAGCTCTCTGGATGCTCAAATAGCAGCCACATCTGTCTCTGAAACTCGTTCTCTGGCAGAGGACGCTCTTCCTCACGAATAAAGCCCTCATCCTCTCGAAATCTTTCCATAGCTTCTTCTCCAAGCTCATAGAACTTAATTTCCTCTGAGAACATATCCAAAGGTACATTGACGGGTCTTCTTAACCTTCCCCCTGACTGGTAGTAGTAGAGGATCGCATCAAAGCTCGGACGGTTTCTGTCAAAGAAGTACTCGTTCCTTAAAGGGTCAAAGTAACGCATCCTTTTCTTGGGGTTGCCCAATAGTGTGTCGGGGAACTGGGCAAGCGTCTTGAGTTGTGTCTCAAAACGCAGCCCTGATATGTTGATAACAACTCGCTCGCAGCACTCAGGGGAATACTGTGAGTCCTGTGGATGCCCCTGCAGAGGGGAGGATGTCTCGTCCATATTATCTCCAGCAACCACCACAGTCATCCTGGAGATCAAACTCGCAGTACTGGATGGCAGTGGATGTTCAGGTGAGTATGCATCCAACGCCCTGCAGTTTCAATAGTCAACAACCCAACAAGACATCCAGCCTCATTTCCCACCAAACGTCGACCATCTCCATGTCCAGTGGAGCACTGCGTCTACTTTGTGTCCTCACCTATTCATCCAGAAAATAAGGGGAGCAATGAGATACCTCCGATACCATGATGGAAAAGACATATATGTCCTACCTACACACACAAATCAACAGGGATGCAATAAGACATGCAATTCCTACTGGAACCAAAGATCCTAATATATATTTAGAATCATATTGCTTTTGGAATTCAAAAACCAAAATCAGGTCTTTAAGAACACAAAGTTCCCAACATGACTATCACGATTGCCAGGAAGGTGAAATCAGATTTTAAACTCCATTGCTATGTGAATGTCTACAGTGGCTTTGCTCTGTGAATTTCTAGTCCGCTAGCAAGATATTCCAGTACAATTTCATGCAACATACTTGTTACACAATTATCTCAAATAGAGTTCGAAGGATCAAATAAGAATAAGGGTAAAATTAATTTGAATTTGGCTTGTTTTTCAATTATATTTACAAGCTTTGAAAGCAGTGTCCTGAAAGTAGTCAGAAGATATCCTCTTGTAAACCAGCTAGTGAATATATTTTCTTAGTATATCTGTTAAAACATAAATGCCACTGGCTGAGATTCTGTTGCATCTTACTTGTATGATACAATTATTATTATTATTATTATTATTATTATGCATTTACATCAATATAAATATAATATATAGTAATATTATTATAAACGTTAAACAATCTAATAAATAAATACAAATCCTTCAGTATGTTTCTGAGTCACCAACCATTATAATCATTATAATAAATAATTTAAATAATTACATTTTTTATAAAATTGTTATAGCTCTCAGCATATATCGAGACACTGTTTGCCAATATGAACATGCATTTTAATGCAAATAATGAGAGTGAAACCAAATGATGGCAATGGGGATGGTATAAAATGACTGTCTTTGTACTTACGTGGGCAGTCAGATTGAGGAGCAGTGAAGGCAAGATCTGTGCAAAACCTCCTGTGTGTTATTAAGATAGATCTCACATTACAGCCTCACATACAGCAAGAATATAATACATCCCCGATAACCATCCTACTGCCGTTAGACCACAGCAAACTTGCAGTGCTCCTCAAACCCGTGCAGCAGAACAGCAGAGACACAAACAGAGAGAGAGGGAGGGCGAGAGAGAGAGAGTGGGTGAGTTAGTGAGTGGATGTGTAATGCGCAATGCAGACAGACTCATGTTGCCAAATGTCCTTTTCCACACATCTGATGGGAGACACTACAGCTGAAGGAGAAATTCCCATTTCATTTTTCTATCATCAATATTTATTTTTCTTCACATTTTGCCTTAAAACAGATTAACATGTATATGCTAAAGCTAAATATGATATTGTACTAATTTGCATGCAATCTTGAAACAAATGGTTATACTTTTGGTATTTTATAAAAAAAAATACAGTAATAATGTTAATTTCATTTAAAAACCTCTAGCAAATTTATTTACACAATGAGTGAACACTGTAAAAAATATTTTGCCAAGTCACTTAAAAAGTGCTATATGTGGTAAAATCTAAATAAACTTTTGTTATATTAATACTATGATTAAATCAATTTGATGTCATTTGGTTCCACTAACAAAAGGTACCGATAAACTACACTGCACAACTGAACAACTGAAGAACAACTGCACCTGAATTTTGTAATCTGTGACCTTGGCTTTGCTAGCAACATAAGCTACTTATTTTGCCCATATTTACATACAAATTGTGCCAAAAATCAGAAAAAAACCCCAGCTGAGATACTTAAATCATAATGAAGATAATATGTTTGAGATATCATTTTCTGCAGTAGGTTACATCAAGATGACCTTTCATAGATAACGGACTTTGTTTTTTAAGGTTATGCTGTTATCTGGTTGGTCGAAGCATCACTGAGATTTACAATGTAAAGACTGTAGCTTTGTGAATATTATCTAGTCCTGAGCAGACAGAGCAATTGCTCTCAGTACTAGAGATCAACACAGTTCTCCATGACAACCAGGAGTTAGTAAAAGAGTGAGGAGAAGAGGAGGGAAAAGAGGTCTAAACACTGCTGCTATCACTACAGAACACAAATGCAAACCTCACACATATAGGATCAAATAAAATTTAGCTTGTTAATTTTATTTCTGGAGGCGCGAGCTCTTGGGGGCACACTGGAGGCGTGGACCCTTGGGGGCGCTCTCATGAAGCGGGCTCTGGTGGTCGCTGCTGAGGAGCGGGCTCTGGTGGGCACTCTGGAAGCACGGGCTCGTGGGGGCGCTCTGGAAGCACGGGACACTAGAGGGCGCTTTCGGGGGGCTGGCACTGGAGGGCGATCTGGAAAAGCGGACACTAGGGGGCCCTTTCGATGGGCTGGCACTGGAGGGCGCTGTCGAGGAGCGGGCTCTGAAGCTGAGCTCCAACTCATACCAGGGCCGTAACCACCATAGACCTTGAGGGGGACAAGTCCCCGCCAATAATTAGAAATTGCCAAATGTCCCCCCCGATATTTGAAATTCTTGCACTGATCTGCTGTCCTCCATTATGCAGCGCTCTTGTTAGGATGATTTAAAAAAAAAAAAAAGCTTTAAAAGTAACATTTTCAGTCAGCTCTGCCTCAGCGGCTAACAGCGCTCGTCAGTCTAAATATGCGTTTGGATGAATAAACATTGTTTTATGCAAGATTCCCTTGTCTCCTCATTCTCGGTCTACAGAGTACTGACAGAACAGCTGTCCAAGGCAGTAAGCGGCGTCCCTCCTTCCTGTTTTTGTTTTCGTTTTGACAGTCTTTTGTTTTATTCCTGTTTATGTTTCCCCCCCGCGGCATGGAAGTCTGTAGCTCACTCAGCCCGCCATTCGCAGGAGATCGACGCCACCATCCGTGGCTCTCCCAAAGCCGCCGCTCACGAGAAATCGATTCCGCGGCTCACCCAAGCCCGCCGTTTGCGCGAGATCGTCACCGCCATCTGCGGCTCATCCAAGCCCGCTGTTCACGAGAGATCAACGCTGCCTCTGCCAAGCCCGCCGCCGTCCGCGGCCAACGCAAGCCTGCCGACCTACGCTCATGTTATAAACTTATGAAACATTTTTGTTTCATATTTTAGAGCAGTCACTAGCTGCGTTTCCATCCACCTATTTTTATGCGCATTTTGGAATATTGCATAAAAAAAAGCTGAAATTGAAATAAATTCTAAAAATGCGCATAAAAAACGTATGCACATATTTGAATGGGATACATTTTATATCCGATAAGAAAAAATGTGTATAAACTACGATGGAAACTCATTTACCAAATAAATTCCTCCATGCGCATCGAAAAAGTCATGTGACTTTGTGCTATGAGACGGGATAGCGTGACAAACCAGCGAATCGATCATGATCGATTTAGCGATATTTAGTGCCACAGTTTACCAGGAAGTGATGATTTTGGAAACGGTGCTATATTCGCATATGTTTTATGCAATATTCCAGTTTTGCGCATCAGTTTAATTCGAATCTTTGAATGGAAACATAACTACTGCAATTTATGAAAGAAATCAATTAAATCCGTATGTGGGAGTGTGTGTGAAAAAAAATCAGATGTAACCCCATTTTTTATCCTTAACATTTTCATTAGTAACTGTAATTTAATTAAAAAAAATTCTCAGTAACTGATTACAATTACTTTTATATTGTAATTAAATTACGTAATTTAGTTACATGTAACTAGTTACTCCCCAACATTGTATATATATATATATATATGTATATATATACTAATGAAGATAATTTTAAGAATTTGAATTTATCAAAAACATTTTTATAAAAAATAAAATAAATGTATTCAAATGTATTTTGAATTTGCAGTTACATGTGGAACATGTTCTTGATATTGCTTTGAAACAGTTTGTATTGTAAAAAGCACTTTCACAAAGGACACACCACGAAACACATTCCTCTTTTATCTGACATGCTTCCTTAAAGAATCCTAAATCTATTATCAGTGTGTTACATGGCCTTTCATAAAGTGCATGTGTTTACAGGGTTCAACCTGGTACTCTAAATCCTTCCACCACCCCCATCAAAAACTACTTCAGGCTACAGATTTAGTTTTAAAAAAGCAACATAATTGCACTTAGAACTTAGAATCAGGAATACTCTTGCTATAGAGTGTTAGCCTACATGAAACAAATTCCTCTGAGTATTTCTCGTGTGCTAAACCTGCTGATGTGGTGTTTTTTGCCTAGCAACAGTCGCTAGTGTACTACATATCTCTGAGAGCCCCGTTTCTCATTTCATTTCAAAAGGGTGATCACATTTTCGTGAACGCTCTTGAGGAATCCCTATCATAGGTCATGACCGCAAATTCCCACAGGTCCATTCACATGAATAAGATCTGCGAGCAGCGTTTTGCTTCCCCGCATTCATTTCAGCAGAACGACAGCTGAGGAGAGGTGCAGTCTTACAGTATGAATGTAGCACCCCTCCTCCACTCTCATTCATGAATGCACTGGGCCGTTATATAACACTGGTGCTCTATTTAAAAGAGCCGCAGCAATGAAGATGAGAAGGAGACTCATGCGGTGCCCTTCAAGACGAACGCTGGAGCCCTAGGGGCTGTTGGGTCAGACCGCTGGGTGCTATTATTAGCTGTGTGTCACACCATAACCAATGGAAATGGAGTAAAATTGGCAGATGTGTGTGTGCATTCATTGGTTATGTGCATTTGTGTGTATGTGATGATTGCATCATGAAGCACACATCAGCCAGCTTTACTGCACTGCACCATTCTGCATTAAACACACAAGACACATCATGTATCTCCTTTTCTACAACGTATTCAAATCAGTTTCCAACCCAGAGGCTGCTAAGCTGAGCATACACATTTGACTTCACAAGAGAATGTAAAAGTGTTGTCATTGGGTTTATTTTTAGTACTTGTGTCTCCTGGGTTCCCGTGAATTTTTAAAGTCCTGTTAACACAAACCTATCTGTTATCATATTTTTATCAGTTCAGTTTTTTTAATACTTCCTCATGCATTTTTACAAATCTCTGTCTGTTAAGGATAACTGACAAGTTGGACGTAGTAAGTAGTTTAAATAAATGGCATCTGTATAGGGTGGAATCTATCTATTTACGGCCAGTGGTGTGTAAGGGAAGTGTTCAGGAAACCTGTTTGAAAACAATCATAATTTTTCAGTACAATTCCATGTGGTGATAGTAATACTAGTATAACATTATTTGTATTTTTTTAAGAAACTGTAGCATTAGTAGGATTAATTTAGTTCATTTATTTTATCTTACTAGGCATACAAAGCTTAATAATTAAGTATGAAATTGTCCCATGCATTCAATTTATTCTGACTAAAATTATGTAAAGTCAAATCACATTATTGTGAATCAAAGCTCAAACGAATGAACTTTGCAGGAGAACTATAGAACACCACCGGTCTGATCTGCTCATCACCCGTAGTAGTATCATCATACTCATTACTCACCTGCTTCCTGCTGTTCATCTGGTTACTGTCATTAAACATCATTGTTAACATCTCCCTATGTCTCTGTGAGTCAATCCGTAACAGAATGATGGAACAAGTGCTTTTAATAAGTAATTAATGTTGGCTGTAATTCTGGGTCTATATATTCAGTAACATAATGTTACTGTAAACGGACCAAGGTGAACATATTCAGACATATTTGCACAAAATCTGCAGACTGGCTCTGACTTTCAGCAACTAATGTATTGACTCCTCCAGACAAAAATCTGGTGGAAAACTGTGTAGTATATTCCAGCCTTTATTCTGTAACATGTTACAATCATTACCTCTTAAAGTAAATTCTGGTTCAGTTGGTGAGCAGAAGTTTCTCGGGTCCTTTTATTCAGTGCCACTTCCTGTGACTTACATTTCCCTCATTTAAACAATTGAAATTTTCACAAAATCGAGAACATAATTAATGTGGTGTGTACCATTAAAAGTCTAATGTAGTGCACTGTAAAAAATGACTGTGATTTTAACGGTAAACAAATTTGAAAATGCTACAGTAAAAACCTGTTTAATAGTTAACTGTTTTTTCATTTAAATAACTGTTTCTTTTTTATTTTCAGTTACGTTTATTAGGGTTGTATGTTACATCTAATGTTGTTCAATTAATATTGATAGCATATTTCAGTTTAATGAGTCTCACCATGATGGTGTTTTGTGTGAATGACACTGTGCTCCTTCTATATATGTTATTATTGAAAATCTGCTTGTGATGGCTTTGGTTCATCATGTGACTTTCTCATCACCACCTGAGTTTGGTGGTTATCAGTGTGTCTCAATGGTACAAAACAGATTTCAGTACTTTACTAACGTGGTATATTAACATTATATCAGTTAATGAAATCATGTTATTTAACTGAAAATTTACGGTAAAACCTAAACAGTTGTTATCGTATTTTTTATGGTAGAATTCCGGCAACCACAGCTGCTGTTTTTTTTCTGTAAATTGTACAGATTTGTATTTTTACAGTGTACAGTCGTGCACTACTTGTCTATTCCAGGGGTAACCAATTAGATGCCTATGCTCGGATGGAATCAGGCTGGGGTTCAGAGGCAATGGTGCACCATTTTGCCATTTCTAAATTTTAAGTTCATCAACTGTGTCAATCTTTCATAATGATGTCATATTTACATATATATATATATATATATATATATATATATAACTGCTGCCATATTTGTATACATATAACTGTGTAGCGATGAAATATGAATGCCATCTATTGCACCTTTCCAAATAGGAAACTGAGATTTCTGAGTTGAATGAAACACAGCATATGAAGTATAGTAAATGCCATAAGAATGTTTTGCATATAAGTTCAAGTCCAATAAATGTTTTTTGTAGAGCTACTTATAGTTGATTGATTAACTTCACACTTGTATTAATCTAAAGAGAACCAACACTGAACTGACTTGAGCAAAATATTGAGACTATTGTCCTTTAGAGCTGCTTTACAGCAGAATCTCAACTGTCTCAGGTTGAAGGTGCCTTGACACAATCTATATTGTATGAAGTGCTGTAAAGATGACTTGATTAAATGTCGGAGATCAGACAAAAATAGTATTCAAATAGATTTATTGCATACATTCTGTACGTTTATGATTCAAATAAATATAGATAGATAGATACCTCAGGTATACAACATACTCTCTATCACAACATCAAAGTTACTGTATACTATACATTTACATCACTGGACACTTAATTCATTACCCTGCTGGGTAAGAAGATTAGACAGAGGACATTACTGGACATTTTAGCAAATTCGCTGATGTATTTTGCACGATAAATGGCTAATGATTCAATACAGAAGCAGGAAGAACATGACAGCAGACAATATTTAGTACAAGAACCACTCATACACATCATACTGGACACATCAGACACCTGTGTACAGTGTTAACAAAGTGCTAAAGCTATTCAGATGGACACCAGCTTTACTACACACACACACATGCAGTATGAAAACAGACAATGGACGATCCGATGCCTTTGTAGCTCAACATCATGTCCTAATTAGACGTGACACACCATCCTCACTATCCCTGCTTGTTTTTTATTTGTTCTGCATTATGCAGGGTACACAATGAAACCTTACTGAAAAATCTGTTTTCAAATAAACATCAAATACTGTATGTTCTGATTGGTTGCGACTGCATTGCATCATGCAGCATTCTCGTTTTCAGTAAAAACAGAATAATTAGTAAAGTATCTACTGTTTAGCACAGTGGGGTTTTTTCTCCATCTTGTTCTAATTTCGGGTGAATTGAACAAGATTGGATCATGTGGGTTTATGCAAATACTTTCTGTTACAATTTTAGTTTATGTCTATTCTGCAAGCTCTCGAAAACTAGTTGTCATTGAATGTATCAAAACTATGTAATTGAACGTATTGATTTAAAGTTAAGTTAAACTTAATCAACAGAATTTGTGGCATGATGTTTATTATACCCCCAAAAAATAATGAATGTGAATGGGGACCATTTTTGGAAGATTTAAAAGAAAAACAAAGTAAAGCATAGAATTTTATAGAAAACACTGACACCAATTCTTCTGTTGAAACATGTGTTACTGTAAGTTGTGCTTGTGATTTTTATTGTTGTAGGGTTTAAAGTCTACATTGCAGAATTGAATATACCTTTACAAATATGTGTTTTTTTTACTCTAAAGTCACGGCTGTACTATTGAAACAGCCTTGTTTATAAGTGCCTTACTGTAACCCAGAATAACTTGTGTGTGGTAATCAACATTATGCCACAAGTGCTGTCAACTGAGTTTAAATTGTGCTGAACCCATATATTTCTTCAACCGCAAAAGAGTTTATGAATGAAGGGATTATTTTCTCTTGCACAAATGCCAAAATGTTGATGTGAAGAGTCTTTATACTGGATATTGCTGATAAGTTGAAACACGGGGATCAGTCGTTTAGAAACACAGGATGTTACATGAGCATATATGAAGCATATATTACAATCCCAGGAAGACTTTGAGTGCAATAAATTCATATTAAAAAAGGAATCAGTGACATCATAATCTCAATATTCATGATCTAGAATGGATAGCAATTTCAGTTTTGTTCACTGATGATATACATGATATAAGGCACTAGCAAATAAATGTATTTACATGAACAAACAGTTAACATCATGGGCAAACCAACAATGATACTTCGTCATTGTATTAATTTGATTTATCATGCATTATTGCTTACTATGAACAAACAACAGACACATACGGTACTAAACTGTGCAACACTTTGCCTGTTTTATAACATATCACAGCAATTTCATAAACACACTTTCAGCTTATGTAATGGAGTGCTTGAGAATATATTTCCCTGCTTTGAATATATACCACTTCATTTATAAGGTGTTATTATGGAGCATGTCAGAAATGAACATAGTTGCGCTTCTTGCTTAGGCAACAGTGTATTTACATGTGTGATTACATGCAGTCGACAGTCAGTGGAGATATGATGGAACATCTATGCTCTATCTAGAATAGAAATCGCATGTGTGGATATCAGGGATGTGTAGGGAATGATATGAGGTATGAACGGAGCGCCACATTTGAAGAATCATCTCATGATGTGCAGTCTGTAAATATGTGATGCTCTTCAAAACTGACAAAACATCAACATCAGCAGCATCAATAACCATAAGACAGAGGAGACAGGGGTAATTGTGATATGTTTTACACTTTCCTTTTGCAAACTGTTGCAAATCTACCTGCCATTTTCATATAAGAAACATCTGATTTACAAGATGACCAAATTACAGTCTAAGAGCTCAGTTCAAAGAAACAGCACTTCTTATTAAAAGTTATCTGCTTCCTATTATTCACTTATTATTTAACAACAAAGTAAGCTATTTCCTGTAACTGTGTGAAACATCCAATTCATTGGCCACTATAGGTAAATTACTAAAATAACAAAGTGGAGTAAACAGTAAAATCATCTAAGTGACAAACTCAAGTGTTTAGGGTTAAGATGACTGATATAATATGATAACAAATACCAGTTTGCAGCTAGACTGTTTTTGTACAGCTAAAATATCTGGAAGCTACTGACACCAGAAGCCTTGCAGGTTAAAAATGTCTGTGCCTACTTTAATGCTAAAATTAATGCTACTCTTATGCTAAAATTATTAATTAATTAATAACAGTGGATATTTATTCTATTATCATTACTAAATCCATTGTTGTCCATGTTATTTTATTTAAACAATATGTATTAGATGAACAGGAAGTTGAATTCAGCAGCTAGTGTTTAATGATTTTAACATGTAAAAGCCATACAATTCCTGTTTCGTACACTCGTTAAATACAACCCAGCACTGGGTAAAATATGTACAAACCCAGCAGTTGGGTTACTACTCAGAAAGTTGAGTTAAACATTCTCACCAAAAACATAAACACCCCGGTTGCTCGGTTTGTCTTATTTTACCCAGTGCTGAGTTGCATTTAACCCAGCATGTTTTAGAGTGTAACTCACAGCCATAACAAAATCCTGTTTGGTAGTGTAAAGGAATTTTCCTTTATGGACAGTAATCAAACAGTGAGACATAGATTCAGATGTATGTATTATATGTTTTCTTCTCGTAGTTAGATAAGCATTCTTTGTGTGATGATTTACTATGATTGAGAAGTGATAGAGGTAAGGAAACGCAGATGGTCAAGGGGGCATTTGCCTCCCTTTTCTGTATAACCATCAATCGGTAAACAAACTGGTATCTTTCCCTCTAGAGGAGGGAAGGAGGAGGCCTTGGAAGGAAAGGACTATAAAACAGACCAAAACTGCTTTCCCTTAGCTCTCGCTTGCTCTCTTGCTCTCTTGCTACTCTCATCTCTGGCTCTCTATCTCTCTCTCTCTATCTCTCTCGCTCCTGACTGACTTACAGCTATGTATGTTAGAACTGAGGGATCTTCTCTTGCAAGAGAATAAACACTTTATTATTATAATATGGACTCAGAGTTGTCTCTTACTCAGTGATGATGTTTGTTAGAAAATTGCCACAACAGTTTGGTGTCAGATAGTGGGATTCCTTGACGTGACTTCTGGACCTGACAGCGGACGGAGGCTGATCACCTTGGAGCTGAAAGTTCCAACCCTACCTCGCAAAAAGATTGAGAGACGAGGGACCGTTCCGCTGTTGGGACCGGAGGATCGACCACTGGAATCAAAAGAACCCAGGTGGCACAAAACGACATCTCTGGTAAGAAACAATTAAATTCAATTTAATTAGGGTGAAATTCAGTTTAAAGAGTGAAATTGAACCATATTGGCTGAGATTTGTTTCTGTGGTAGAGTAATCTGAGCAACATTCAGATTAGGTAACCTGAGATTAATTTGAGATCTATACGGATCAAGAGGGTTTCAAACAGGTACCGAGGACTCTGGGCACGAACGTTCAGATAGGTAACCTGAGATTAATTTGAGATCTGTACGGATCAAGAGGGTTTCAAACAGGTACCGAGGTTAATTGGGGTTAGGAAAATCGAAAGATTTTGATAAATCACAATTAAGAGGGCACTACTAGTGCAACCCGATCCGATTGCGGGATAAGAGAAAATCGGATCTGCTGGAGACGTCTAGCAGATTAAAGAAGCGCGGAGCAAATCCACGGAAAGCAGAAGACAGCCAGTATGGGGATATCTCAGAGCAAGCTTGTGAAATATGATACACCGGTGTACTACCAAATGAAAAAACATTATGGTCAGAAATGTATGCAAGATATTGAAAAATTAATCAAGCATCATGATTTTCCCGAAGAGGGAACATTGAGTCTCACAAAACTGAAAGTGGTTTCGACAACCAGGTTGTTGTTGCAAATGTGTTAAACATGTATGTTAAAAATGTGAACAAACAGTAGATTGTTGGCTCAAGGAAGTAGATGGTTGGCTCAAGGAAGTAGACAAAGGAAGGAAAAAAAAAGCAAGTGCAGAAAGTTAGCAGGAAGGAAAAAAAGCAAGTGCAGAAAGTTAGCAGGAAGGGAAAATGAAAAGTGTGAAAGTCTATTTGTATGTGTCTGCACGACCAGAACCGAATGACCCACAGTATGTTTGTGTTTCCCACATGAAAATACGGTGAGGCCGGCACCGCCAAAACACCCATCTACCCAATGGCTCAGCTGGATGCATTGAAATTCGCCCCGACCTCGACTGTTTCTCCGTCCAAGACAACCGCGAGACGCTGAATGAACAAGCACGAGCAGCGCGAGTGACAAAGGAGACAGATGCAGCTGGCTGTTGTACAGATTAAAGCAGCACGAGCAGCGCAGGCACAACTGTGTGCGAGGGGTGAACATGACTTTTCTGGCTGCACGAAGTGCAGGTTGTCCAAGAACCATGGACACTGGGCACAGGACTGTCCAGAGGCGCGTAAGGCGGATTGAAACGAGAGGAACGGAGAACAGGAGAGGAGAGGGCGGGTGACAGGCATTCAGCAAGCTACGAAAAAGGGAAGTAAAAATTTATTGACACACACACAACACGCTCACATACACTGATTCAAATACCGCTCTGTGCAATGAAGACATGCTTGCAAACCTTTATGTGTGAGTGTGTGGAAGATTTGAATAAGGCTATCTGCAATGAAGACATGCTTGCAAACCGTTAAATGTGTGACTGTTGAAGTTTTGAATAATGTTAGTTGACTGATGAATGTCTGAGAATGTACAAAAGTTTAGGGTTTTAAGGCTACAGAGATATCCCATGTTAGTTAACGGGACAATGATAGACTTTATGGTTGATTGTGAACCAAGAATGACGGATTTAGTGTTTGAAAGCACTTGAAGTCAGGGCATAGAATATCAGAAAACTGGGCTGTGCCGTTGAAATGTGAGACGGAGGGGGGGCAGGGCATTGAAACATGCGTTGTTGTGCTCTGAAACCTGTCCGGTTCCGTTAATGGCCAGGGATCTAATGTGTAAATTAAATCTGAAACTCACTGCTGGCCCGTTTGGGATTTACAGGAGAGGAACAGCAGATGAGAGATTCTGATTGGGCACAAAAGATTTTGAAATTGGCAAAGATCGAACAGTATCAGTATCAGTATCAATGAATTACATTCATTGATATATGCATATATCAATATGAGGAAGAGTGGTTAACGGGCAGAAAATGTTTTGACAAGGTTTGATAAGATTTTCTGGAATGAAAATGTGTGTGCTTTCAGCTAGCCTGTCAGAAAAACAAATTCAGCTGTATTTGATAAACAGGCCAGTCTGCGCCTCACTTATCAGTAATCAAGGCCACCGAACAGAAATGGGAAGAAATAGGCCTGTTTGTGAGAAAATGTCTTTCTGCCACAGATTGGATTGAAAACCAAACGGCAGAAACACAGTAGAAATGCAGGTGTTTTATGGAGGAATGTGAGTTTGATGTTGCCGTACAGAGAACTGTGACTGCTATTGTCAAGAATGCAGTGGAGAACATGAGCACGGATCTATTTCTGCCACAGACATTCATCCTGTCCTGGCAGAAATACCTCCAAAATTGTGGGCAAAACACAAATATGATGTTGGGTTGATTAAAGGTTGTGAACCAGTTGTAATCACTCCAAAGTCTGATTACAGGCCGTGTCAATCGCAATGTCCCCTGAAGAAGGAGGCATTGAGAGGGATACAGCCGGTTTTTGAGTCTCTCCTGAAGGAGAGAGTAATAATTCCCTGTCATGATTCTCCAGTGCGAACTCCTATTTTCCCCGTAAAGAAAATAACATCTGACACAACTGAACCAGTCACGTGGCGATTTGTGCAGGATCTGCAGGCTGTAAACTCAGCCGTTATTGCAAGAGCTGCCCGCGTACCTAATCCATACACAATTTTGTCACAAATTCCGCAAAATGCAATGTATTTCACTGTGGTTGATTTGGCCAACGCTTTCTTTAGCGTCCCAGTGGAAGAAAAAAGTCAGTTTTGGTTCGCGTTTGATTTTGACAACAAAGGGTACACGTTTACCAGGTTGTGTCAGGGCTATTGTGAGTCTCCGACGACGATTTACAATGAAGCGCTCAGACGGAGCCTTGAACCATTAACTCTATCGAGCGGAACAGCTATTGCAGTATGTCGATGACTTATTGATTTGTGCACGAGATGAGGTTACGCGCGTGGCTGACACTGTAACTCTCTTGAACCATCGGAGAGAGGGTCACAAGGTCAGTCTGACAGAGCTACAGTCTGTGAAGCAGGAAATAATTTGTTTTGGGTCACACTAACACCAAACAATAAAGCTATCTCTGAGAAACGGCATAAAAGCCATCAAAGATGTACCAAAACCCATAACAAAAAGACAATTGTTATCATTCTTGGGAATGTGTGCATATTGTCGAACGTATATTCCAAATTATGCACTTCTTGAAAAGCCCTTGAGAGCCCTGACAACAGGGAAAGGGCTGAGGTCATGTGACAGGATTGAAAGGTTTTTTTTTTTTACACAGATGGTAGACGCAGTCTCCATGATTTTGCAAGAACAGAGAACGTCACATTTATCAACAGCCCGATGGCTGAGGTATCACACGATTTTGCTTGACATGCCAAATGTAACGGTGAAAAGATACACCACTGTTGTCTATCAGCAGGAACAGGTGTGTACACCACGTCCAGACCTGTTGGACACACCTTTAGAGATCACTGTGATTATGTCCTCTTTGTGGATGGGTCGGCGCCCAAAGATCCACAAACAGGCTTGAATAAGGTTGGTTTCATGCGGTGACCACTGAATTTGAAGTCGTAAAGTCTGGCAAATTGCCATCAAATTATTCGGCTCAGGCAGCCGAATTGGTTGCTCTGACAGAGGCGTGTAATCTTATGGCAGACAAGTGTGTGACAATTTACACAGACTCGCGTTATGCTTTTGGGGTCACTCACGACTTTGGCGCTTTGGAAGCCGGATGGACATCCGATATTAAACGCAGCTCTGGTGGCTAAGCTTTTGGAGGCCATTCTTTACCAGACAAGGTCGCGATCTGTAAATCAGCGCACACTAACGATAAAAGTTTTATCTCCACAGGAAACGCGAGAGCAGACGCGGCAGCGAGGGCAGCGCAGCACAGGAGACAAAAGAAACAACTTGTGCTTTGGTATCTGTGACTAACCCTGATATTTCCCTTGTTTACAAAGTATGCAGTCTTTTCCACAGGAGCAGAAAAACAACGATGGAGGTCGTCTGGCTGCAGTCTCGAGGGGTGTATGGATGAGTGTTGATGACATTCCTTGTTTGCCCAAACACTTCTTTCAGCATTATGCTAAGTTGACACATGGGTTGGATCATGTGTCAAAAGCGGTATGATAATGCAGATGAGGAAATTATGGTTTACAAAGGGGTTACAGTGTTTGCTGAAAATTTTTGCAAAAGATGTGTCACTTGTAAACACACACAATGAGGCTAGGGGAATAAAAACACCCTTGGCATCTCAACCAGCACCGGAAGGCCACCATTCATGGGCATGGAAGGGGGTAAACAAAGGCTGCCATCAAAGGATGTGTGTGAGAATGACATGTTGAATTACTGCAGGGAGGTGTCTTGTCTGTTGTCAAATATTTCTGTGCAGGTAAAAGCTGCCCAGGGGAAGGTTGCTGAGAGATTCCTGCACGAGGTCAGACCTGGTGATTTCGTGGTGATTCGTGATCACAGGAGAAAGAGCTGGAAATCGAAAAGGTGGCTAGAGCCTTTCCAGGTGCTTCTGGTGACGCACACGGCAGTGAAGGTCGCAGAGAGGGCTACGTGGGTTCACGTTAACCATGAAGGAGGGTGCCGCCCATTGCGGAGGCGGAGCAATTGCTGGAGGAGGTTCAACACGAATGTCAATAAATGCTAAGATCCAGTTTGAAAAAAACCCTTGCATTGCAGCTGTGTGTTAAGGTGGAACCAGATATCAGCAGCAAGGAGGAGACAACTTTGATTGCGCAACCGGCATACGGGTGGACACTGTAATCAACAGAACAGATAAGACTCTTAGTGTTTCAAAACAGTACTTTCTCACATTCTTTGGTCATAACAGCATCTTTGATAAAGAGTAACTGAGAGAACGGAGCGTCCTAGACCGTGGCACCCATTCAGAGTAACAGGAATGTGTGGCCTGTATAAAACCACATGTATAATGACTTTGTTGTCAGTGACAATTTGCTTGGTAATACTACACTTCACAACAGGTCTGAAGGTGTTACCAGCAGGAGATCAGACCAACAATATGATGACACAAGTAGCGGAAGTTACAGTGAAATGTGTTAATTGAGTTATGATGTTTCTATTTTTTCTTAAGAATGATTGGTATGTAAAGAAGGTTAAAAGCAGCAGTTATCCATGTACGAGAGGACGTACAAGGAGAGGGGTTGAAACTGAGGGATTTTCTACATACTTTTAATATTTACATTTTATATTACAGGAGTAACTCAACAGTGATAAATTGATATGTTTATTTCCTACTTTGAACTATACTTTTCCTTATTTATACTATTGTGACTGAGGGTTCGGTCTAGGCCGAGAGTGCGACAGCAATGCCTGTCCATTTAGCCCGGCGATAGAATGAAATCTTTACTATGCTTGCTAAACATTTACAGCCTAAGCATTTTTCCAATTTTCAAAAACTTACTTCACAGGTTCAAGAAGAGTGATCATTTATGTGAAAATCAGAGATGAAGAGTATAAGTGTGATGTAATGGCTTGAACTTGTATTTATTATTATTTGTACTATTATTATTACAATGTTTGATTAATCAGTTATCAGAGAATGATAAACAGAGAGGAATTGTAAAGGAATTTTCCTTTATGGACAGTAATCAAACAGTGAGACATAGATTCAGATGTATGTATTATATGTTTTCTCTCGTAGTTAGATAAGCATTCTTTGTGTGATGATTTACTATGATTGAGAAGTGATAGAGGTAAGGAAACGCAGATGGTCAAGGGGCATTTGCCTCCCTTTTCTGTATAACCATCAATCGGTAAACAAACTGGTATCTTTCCTCTAGAGGAGGGAAGGAGGAGGCCTTGGAAGAAAGGACTATAAAACAGACCAAACTCTTTCCCTTAGCTCGTAGCTTGCTCTCTTGCTCTCTTGCTACTTCTTATCTCTGGCTCTCTCTCTATCTCTCTCTCTCTCTCTATCTCTCTCTCTCGCTCCTGACTGACTTACAGCTATGTATGTTAGAACTGAAGGATCTTCTCTTGCAAGAGAATAAACACTTTATTATTATAATATGGACTCAGAGTTGTCTCTTACTCAGTGATGATGTTTGTTAGAAAATTGCCACAACAGTAGCTGCCAGCGGTACCGTTTCTAGGTATAGGCAAGCTAGGTGGTCATCTAGAGCACTACCAGCTGGAGGGGGCAACAATGAGCGCACGTACTGCCACTACATTTTTAACAGGGTTGTGATCAAGGGTGGCACGGACACCCTGAAATGTGATTGCCGCCCCCACTGGATCCCTCAACATTATTGGGCTAGAGTACTGTCGTTCTGACGATGCCTGAATGCCATTGGATCAGAGCGCTGTCAATTGCTGCATCTGATTGTTGCATGCAAAGTTTGCATTTGGATTTGGAACGCTCAACAATACCATTAGATCAGTGGGTTTTGTCAGTGTTTTGGCAAGGTAAGGCTTTTTTTTTTACCATGCAAGTTCAATGGCCAATTAAAAATAATGGTACATAAAAAGACATTCAAAATGTCCAGGGCGTCAAAATGTCTAGAAACGGCCCTGGCTGCCAGTGGCAGTGTTAGAGTTAATTAATGTTAACTCAGTCAACAACTTTTGAATTCATCAAAACTTTATAAAATATTGTATGTCTAAAGAAATCAGTTAAATACCGCCAAATCCCCAAAAATATCACAGCAGATAGAGAGAGAGCTTTTCTGAGTGCGTGTGGAATAAGTGTCACTTTGGCTTATTTGTGAAAGCTATTGGTGTCCCCTACCCTGCGGTCTTTTATATAGATCATTACAGTTTAATAATAAAATATGTACTTGTTCTGCATGATACATCCATGCTACTGATTATTCGAATGTGTTAGTAAGTAAATGTTTGTATCACAGCTCTTTATATAAACTGTATTGTAGGCCTGCTACAAAAATGAAATTTTGAGTACTTTGAGTGATAACTCTAAATTAATCAGCGATTTAATTCATTGAAATAAAACTGTCCATTAAAATGAATCAATGCCAGCCATTACTGCTCCAATTGTCCTATTTTAAACAGTGGTAATGTCCAATGTAGATGCAGAGAACAGGTGAAACATGTCTATTTAGTCCCACCTTAGATTAAGTGGCCCTAATACCTGTGTACTTACATAGTAACTAAATGTGTACATAGTATGTAACCACAGTTTAAGTGCACATTGGTACATTGTATATACAGCTCTAATGTTTGTGTAACTGCACACATGTAACAATCCACTGAATAGTATAAGTAAAAAAGTGTAACAGGACATTGGTAACAACACTTTTTGGTAATGAAAGTGAGTAACACTTTATTTTAAGGTGTCCATAATACAGAGTAATTACCTAGTTAAGTACTCCGTAGTAGCCATTGTACTTACATGAAACAAAATGCACTTACCATGTAACTTAGTTATGGAACAGCCTGTAATTACAGTTTGTAATTATGTCCATTTAATAGGCAGCTACTGTTACACAAATATAACAGACGTAGTCTGTTCCACAGCTATTATGTAACCAAAAAATTGTTACGTTTGTGTTGCAGATTTTATACAACCGTAATAAATGTAAGTACACAGACATAAGCTACTTAAAATAAAGTGTATCAAGATTGTACTTAAGTGTACTTCACGTGTATCAATACTGTACACCTTATCCAGATGCACCTAGTTTGAGTTTACCCACCAGTACAGCTAAAATACATGTAATACATTTCTAATTACATTACAATTACATAATGTTAAACAAACATAAGCTACTTAAAATAAAGTGTATCAAGATCATACTTAAGTGTACTTCATGTGTATCAATACTGTACACCTTATCCAGATGCACCTAGTTTGAGTTTACCCACCAGTACAGCTAAAATACATGTAATACATTTCTAATTACATTACAATTACATAATGTTAAACAAACATAAGCTACTTAAAATAAAGTGTATCAAGATTGTACTTAAGTTTCCAAGTAGCTGTACAAGTAGTACTCTTATGCATATTGTTGTTACAAAATATAGTAATATAATTCCTGTTATAAGTACTTAGTGAAGTGAAAAAAGAGTTGTTACCAATGTCCTGTTACACATTTGTACACATAGCACTCTGAGGGTTGTTACATAAATATTACAGCTGTAGATACTAAGTAATATTTAGTACTAAGTAATATATAAGTACACATCTAGTAACTAAGTAAGTACACATGTTTTAGGGCCACTTAATATAAATTGGCCCGTTTATTTATCAAAACTAGCTTGCAAATGAAATGAAATGAAAGAGTGAAAATAATGGCAATGTAAAGAAATGATTATGAAGCATCTTGCTTTCACATGGAAGACAAAGCAGCAGTTTTTTTGATGCACAGAGATGAAATTATTTACTGGATGCTGGACATTCATTTGACATGATGCAGATATTCATTCAGTATGCATGTAAAGTCAAAGTAGAAATTGATACATTTGTGCTCATGAACAAACCTGAATGAAATAATTACTTATTTAAATAGGGACATTATATATAATATACACATTTCATCTAGGAAAATCTACTGTCTTACAATCATCTCTCAAGTATCATCATTAGCATATAAACTCTATCGCATTGTAACTTTCCACATTCAAGCTAATAAAATCTATTTATAGATTTAAACTTTTTAAGCATATATATATATATCATTAGAATATATCATTAGAAAGCAGGGGAAATACATTTCAATATATTATTTATTCTGTTGTGGGGCATGTTGGAATGAGTTTTTACTTGCCAGCTTTACATTATTGTAATTATTCTTGGATTGAATGATTGCCCAAAACCAGAAAGGACAAATTAAGGACAATACACACACGACAGTAATGTGAGGAAACAAGACATGCTATCTACTCGAGCTGTTTCCAGAAATAAGGCTTGTGAATTGCTTCACGTAACTCAACACAGTGAGGTAAACGCACAGTAAAACAGCCAATCGGGAAAGTGAGGTAGATGCTTTCAATGATGGGTGATTATGGAACTATATCAATAATCATAAAATAAATAGAGACCAACCTGCAGCAACCTTTGCGTTTCAGTGTTTGTACTGCATGAACAATTACAAGAGGAAATCATGACAGAATTTCTACATGTATACACATTTCCTTTTCACTTTAGGCAAAATAAACAGAGTGGAAAAAAGGAAGAACATCAAAAATGATTTAGCAAAATTTCACAAAGCTTGAAAAATAACCTTTCACCAGTTTAACCGATTCCATTTTATATAAAACCTATGATACTTTAAAAAATAGATATTTAACAATGCTAACCTCAATAGTCAAGTAATTTGTTATCAATGATAGTTGTTCCCACTTAATATGACTACTGAGTTTGTTGAAAAAAAAACATAATAATCAAGATTTATTCCATGTCCAACTTTTCATGCATGCCATAATATGTTTTGGTATAGCTCATGATCTGTAACATTTGAATGTGACATACTGCTGGTCTGAAAACACATATTCACGTGTACATACACACACAGACCTGTCCCAGTAGCATGTTGTTGTTTTAGGGGCAGATAAACATCAAGATGCATCTCACAAAGTGTTTGTGAATGTACACTGTGATTTCAAGTAAATAGTTTCTACCGCAGCGAGCTTCAAAGTATCTTCTTTATCTTCATCACGTTGTCCTAATTTCTGGTTAGATTTGGTTAGAAATGGTTAGATTCCACATTTGACAGTATGATTGCTTTTGAGACACTGTGCATAATTCCTTTGATAGGTTTAAGTGAAGTTAGTTTTGTCCCACGTAGTGCTGCTCTAGTGAAGGTTCATATTGTCTTTGACGATATTGTGCTGCATGTATATGCAGATTTGAAGGACAGGAAGTCCATTTTCATGACTGTACCTGAAAAAAAGAGAACAGAACTCTTACCCATTGCATATTAAAAGATGTTAAAAGCTGTTATTTTATCATATATTTTAGCATGACTGGTACAACCAGAAGCCAGGACCAGAGCTTATATATTTTACGGGTGTAACGGTTCACAAAATTCACGGTTCGGTTCGATACGACACAGTGGTTTCACGGTTCAGTACGTTTTCGATACGGGGGGCGGGGCAATTGGTTATGTTGCATTGTTGGAAATATTTCAGTTTTAAACCATGAAGGTGAGCAAATGGATATCACACAAGCACACGTTTGCACCAGGGTTTGCACATGTGCAAGCTTTGTGCAAGATTTATGCCGGTGAACGTCTTAATCTCAATAAGCAGAAAGTGAAAGTATAAACGAAATGATGGAGTAATGACGGAGCTTTCTGCATCGGACGCTGCATATTCTCTCAGAGACAAAGAAAGACGAATCTACTTCAACATGCTGATAACGGTATATTCCTTAGCTGTTTTCATTTATTTCCTTTATATTTCTCTTGTGGCCCATACATCAGAAGAAATGTATTTCATGTTAAACAGGTTGTTTTTGAAAGTCTGTGCTTTTTATTTCATTTATTTTTATTGATGACTGCAGTGTTAATATTTTAATTATAGGACTATAATTAATTGTATAGCCTAATAGTTTTAAAATACCTTTTTTTTAAACATTTTAATTGAGGATTAAATAGCCTAATCTTATCTTCGCAGCGCATCAGTTATGCGTTAATTCTTCCAGGGAAAATTAATTGTACTTTTAATTTAATTAAAAAAAGTAACCTAATAATAATATGCCTATTAAAAATAAGAATGCAACAGGCCTACATTAATTGGAAATGCCAAATCCTCTTAATATTGCCAATAATTTTTGTTTTTGACAATATCTCTGGCTATTGTCAATACTAGATAATCTTTCAATGCAACCCAGCAAGGGGAGGTTATCGCGGGGCAGACTGCACGATGCCTGTTCCGTCGTTTGGGCTGCGTTGTTGAGCGCAGTGGCACTGATATTTCACACACTTTAATCTTTTATTTTCCAAATGTAATAGGATTATGCCGAGTTCACACTGCGCGATTTTCAAAGTCATTGGATCACAGCTGTTTTCACACTGCACAACTATCTGGGGTAGCATTCAGTCGCTGCTGTTTTCACATTGCACGATGGATCGGCGACAGGAGGTTTCACACTGCATGACTTAACAATAAGAACAAATCACCAACAACCCTATCTCCTCTGCAAACTACAACCAAACTCACACGAGAAATGAAGGAAATAATGCAAGATCATGCTAATATTATGGTCTATAAGTCCTCTCCAAACACACAGTAATTAACAAAGATGACTTGTTAACAAACATACTTCTGCTGGGAAATTGTTATATACAAAATTCTAAGTAGCCTACTTGAAAGTGAAATCAACGTGTTGTGCATTTTATAATCAGTTTATTTCTTATAGCCTATAAAAGCCCTCAAAGTGGTGAAAAATGAAAATGCAATAAATCTTTTATCCTTTATAGAAGAATATTATTTCCAGGAAATACCCTAGCCCCTCCTTCATCTTCATGTAGCCTACCTGATCTGTATATTCTAATGCCAAAATGTATGCACGTTGTTTGTAAATGGCTAATCGCTTTGTAAAAAAAGCTTCCCACTGCCCTATATCTTGCTCTCTCATTGGCTGTAGGTCATCACTGGTGTATTTTTCAGTCAGAATTCATTCACACAGCAGGATTGTGAATCGCCGACAGCTCCAGATGTTTAGCATGCCAAATATTTCACGGGTGTCGGCGAAACATCAGCGATTCCCTCAGATTGTGTCTTTGATAATTCACACTGCGCGATTGTCACTCGCGTGAACGAGCACCAATTTGTCTCTGATGTCGGGCATTTGTTGGCAATTAATCAAAACCTGTCGGCGGGTGAAAAATCGTGCTAAAATCGTGCAGTGCGAACTTGGCATTAGTCCAACGAATCGTTCGGTTTGTAATATGTACCAAACCGAAAGCCTCCACAGTAATACCTCTGACATTAACACCATCAGTGCCACCACTAACAGTAACATCATCGACAGTAACACCACTGACAGTGACACCACCAACAGTAACACCACTAACAGTAACATCATCGACAGTAACACCACCGACAGTGACACCACCAACAGTAACACCAGTGACACCATCGACTGTAACAGCACTGACAGTGACACCACCAACAGTAACATCACTGACAGTGACACCACCAACAGAAACACCACTGACAGTGACACCATTGACTGTAACAGCACTGGCAGTAACATCATAGACAGTAACACCCCCAGTAAAACCATTGACAGAACCACCATCAGTAGCGATGCCACCATTGACAGTAACACCATCGACAGTAACACCACTGACACCACCAACAGTAACAGTACTGGCAGTAACATCACTGACAGTAACACTACCACCAGTAAAACCATTGACAGAACCACCATCAATAGCAATGACTCCATTGACAGTAACACCATCGACAGTAACACCACTGACAGTGACACCACCAACAGTAACACCACTGACAGTGACATCATCGACTGTAACAGCACCGGCAGTGACACCACCAACAGTAACACCACTGATAGTGACACCACTGAGAGTGACACCATCGACTGTAACAGCACTGGCAGTAACATCATTGTCAGTAATACCACCACCAGTAAAACCATTGACAGAACCACCATCAGTAGCAATGACACCATTGACAGTAACACCATCGACAGCAACATCACTGACACCATCGACTGTAACAGCACTGGCAGTAACATCATTGACAGTAACACCACCACCAGTAAAACAATTGACAGAACCACCATCAGTAGCAATGACACCATTGACAGTAACACCATCGACAGTAACACCACTGACAGTAACACCCCCAACAGTAACACCACTGACAGTGACACCATCGACTGTAACAGCACTGGCAGTGACACCACCAACAGTAACACCACCGACAGTGACACCCCTGACAGTAACACCCCTGACAGTAACACCACTGACTCCATCGACTGTAACAGCACTGGCAGTAACGTCATTGACATAATTATTATTAATATTATAAATTATAATTATTTGAAACTAAATTGTAGCATGTTGCTTTTACTCGGTTTTTAGATGTTACCCAAGGTTTTTTGTTTTGCATATATATTTTTTTACTACTTTCCACTACTGTCACCTAATAGAGTTTGTCAATGTCACCTATTGGCTTGTTTAGTTGGGGCAAGTAATATTGACAATTTAACTGCACTGACAGTGTCAGATGAGAATATAATTCTAAACTGAATAGAGCTGGATAATGACACTTACATCATCAAAACAGTTATTGAAATTAATTGGGTAACACTATTTCTATAGTTTACTTTAGACATTCAAATAACAGTAAGTAACTTTGCAATTACATGTCAACTAGCAGTCATTAGAGTATTACTAGACAGTCTGCTTAATAACCTGTAACACTTTTGATGGGTCCAATATCATGACACTGATTGGCAAATGGCACTCAATCCTTTTGTGCTATTATAGTGCAGTAACTACTGATATCAAAAATGATTGACAATTGATTTTATTGTAAATTGTTAAATACATTTTAATTAATTAATTATTATTAATTACATTTCAGTTTCTGACACATAATTTATACAACATTATACAATTGTACAACAGGCTTTTTATTACTTTTTTTACTGTAAATTGTCTCTGATTATGAAGCACTGACATATATGCATGCTCCAAAACATTAAATTAAATGTAATATTTAAAGTATAACTACATGTATTAATTAAACAAAAAGTAGTACAGCTTTGGAATGACATAAGGATGAGTAAATAATGACAGAATATACATTTTGGGTGAACTATCCCTTTGCGTATAGCTGAAGAGTTTGAATTGTTCAGAGGAAACCCTAATTAGACTGTCTTAAGAATATCAACACCGTGCTGCCGTGCAACCGTGTAAATATCATCCCCGTGAAAGCCAGAGCTAAAGCCAGGCTGTTTCATTTTCACTGCACCAACAACTGCGGCAAGCCACAAAGTCACACTGACCTATTCAACACCTGTGAGCTGTAACACAATCCAATAGCATGAGTGCCACACATGACAACAGCATTATGCAGTCACTCTTATTGTGTCTTGCTCGCCATATTTTCCAGCAGATATAAAACCTGTGCTTGTCAGTGCATATTCAGATCCTTAGACAGAGTATTAAGGGACAATATTACTGGGCCACGAGGAAATATACGAGAGTCGCATGATGGCCACTGATCAACTGTAAGTGCCAAAGGTTCCTGTATTATGAAAGTATCCACGCTTGAAATAACATGACCTTTGCTGAAGTGAACACAGAAGTCAAGTGTGTGTGTGTGTGTGTGTGTGCGTTCGTGCGTGCGTGTGTGCGTGCGTGTGTGTGAAATCTATTACACACAATACAATATGACGTCGGGGGTCTTTATGTGTCAGTCTTATTTTTGCTTTTTTTTTCATGCGACAAGACCAGCATTCCCTTATAAAACATTAAATGCACGTGGTCAATGCAACACAATGTTAAAGTGGGTCAGGAAATACCCTTACTCTCTCCTCATGTAACCTGGCACGACAGTCCAACAGACTGTGGATTGACCCTGAATTAAGTATATGTATTAAATATAAGATCTATTTATTAATCAACATTATTTATGCTGTGAACTGATCTGTTTATGGAACTAGTTTAAGGATTCAGTAATTGGATAATATACATGAGTATGTACATTTGGTTGTTCCCCAATTCATTCAGTGACTATTTATGATAACTGGATGCCAATTTCAGCCAGTATATATATATATATATATATATATATATATATATATATATATATATATATATATATATATTTTACATATTCAAGATGCAATTTTAGCTATTTATTCTGCATTATCTTACCATACATTGTAACATAATATAGTAACAGTTCCTCTGGAACAGTTATCTCAAAGTACAGCTATTAAATGTACATTTTATTTTGAAGAACAGTCACTGTTCAATATTATATTGCAGTAATTGTTTTATAGATAATGAGGTAAACATAAATAATACCTTAAACAGTATTGTACACTGACTCAATTAAATGATCAATTCTGGCTTTATCAGCACACACTAAATCTACAAAAAGGATATTGAAAAAGTGATAAATCAGACACATACCTCCCCCTAGTGTACACAAACAACACAGAAAGAAAGCCTACAATTTTAACGTGTAGTGTTGTTTTAGAAGGAAATATTAGTTTTGTAATCTGTATACTGCAGGTCTTATCGCATACACTTTTACTTAAAACAACTATATTTATAGACATAAACAGTCATATTGCTGTGTATTTTAATTCAATCTACATTTTCAAATCAACTAATATACTTTGGCTAAATATATTAGGATTTATTAGGAGTGCAATTTATGATTAGTGTGTATTGTATTGGAAGAATGTGGTGCTGGGATTTGTTGATTATGTTTCATCTAAAAAAGGAAAATGTTATGTTTATTTTAAGTCTGATACTGTTCCTTTCCACAATTCATTCCACAGAACCAAATATTCAAATACTGAAAGAAAATGAGCAATATCTCATATCATTTTTATTGTCTATGGAAAAAAAACGTATCTTTGCATTTTTTGTTTGTGTTATTTTCGTAATTCTCAAAATTGTCAATATTTTCTATTTATACTGCTGGCAATTATATTGTTTACATATAGGCCTGAACATATTCTTTTCATATTTATTATTTATTAAAACAGAACATAATAAAAAATATTTATCACAAACAGCTAATTCTAAGAGACTTTGCAACACATAAACAGTTATTTTTTTCAGGGATGTGCAGTTTTACATACCTCTTCATGTCTGAACTCTTCTTGTTAATGTGAACATCCAATTAAGGGAGCCGAGAGTTTAACAAATATGTATGATGTGGTATGTCCGGAAATCTGTGCAGTTATTTCCATTTTCAGCTAGTCCATTACTGACATTGATTCTCCTAGTCCAGCCAATAGGCAGATGAGATTTTCTTTATCACAGTGACGTCATAATGAATCCCTTTTTGTGCTGAATTCATGATCCCCTCTTGATGCTGTTGCAGTGCAGAAATTAAGATGTTTCTCCATTTTTACGGATGTGGGCTATATGGTGTTACATTGTTATTTTGTTTTCACATTTGAAATATTGGATAAGCACTCTGGGCTCTTTCTTTCTAGGTCTAGTAAGAATGTAAACCTGCCTACCTGAGGGTTGGTGATTTTTTCCATTTAACTAAATTCATGAATGTATTGTTTTAAAATAAAAGCACCAGAAGCCATCTTTCATGTGACTAAATTAAGGGAACAATAATAACCCAATGTCACCAGAACCGTCTGGACAGTTGTTATGGAAACACATTTAGCATCTTAAAGACTGCATTTTCATCCTTTGTCCACTAGATCTCACTAGTGTATTGTAAAAAGAACTCGTGTCCAGATTTGAGCGCACATTCTTGAAATCGAGCCTCTCCTCATTCATTCCCTACACATCTGTTGATAATAAGAAGACACGAAGAAGCTACATGTTGCTTATCAGTGTAAGTCTATACCTGAAGTGCTTCTACATAGTTCGAATACAGTTATCAAGTAATTTTAAGATGCCATAACCTTTCAATACTAATGCAGTGCCACTGATATTATGACAACCTGAAAATGCAGTGTTCCTAAAATTAACAATCACAGAGCGTGTTTACTCTTCTACTGATCGTCCTCAAAAAAGCACGGAGATTTGTATTTCTCAAATTTCCAAATTTAACGTTACACATTATTGTAATAATATAATTTTAAATAAGCTGGGGCAAGTCTTTTTTCCCCGAATTATCTTGCAATTTAACTGTCACCGCTAGAAATAAATAAATAAAATAACAAAAAAGTTACATATTATTGGTCCTGCAATTTCTTTCAAATGAGCTATTTGTATGTAAACGTCTGCATCGCAGTCACCAAATTTCTGGGAAACTAACCGATCACGCGCAAACGAATTTGTGGACTAAGTTTAGTATAACCAATAAAGTGCTACACGTGGATTTAATTATATATATATATATATATATATATATATATATATATATATATATATATATATATAATACTTATTTAATTGTGTTGTTATTTTGCGCCTATATAACTCGCGCTTCGATGAGCTACAATCACAACAATGGAAAACAGTTTAGAAAACAATCGCACATCACGTCATAGTTTATCCACTGTCGTCGCTTCCAAATGAAGTGTTCCTCACAGATCTACTCAAGCCAGCGCGAGAGATGAGGATGTACTCACAGAGAAAGGTGCGCTTCTTTGGGTTTTTTAATTGTTTGGGTTCTACGGTCATACATCAGTAAGCTTCCCTGTGTATGCTTTACGGGGGCTGCAGTTGGTGTACTTGACTGAATCTCCATCCTCTGAATCCAAATAGTCTGATTTAGAAAGGGACGCTTTGCTGTCACTCTTTTTTAATTCACCAAACGAGGGTTGCTGCTGGCCACACGTTACGTGCGTGTACTGCATCTGCTCCTCGTGCTCGGTCTCCCTGTGATAGAAGTAATTGAAATTGGACACGATGACGGGCACTGGAAGCGCAATGGTGAGCACACCAGCGATGGCACATAAAGAGCCCACTATTTTGCCACCGATGGTGACTGGGCACATGTCCCCGTAGCCCACAGTTGTCATGGAAACTACTGCCCACCAAAAGGCATCGGGGATGCTGCTGAACCCCGAGTCTGGGTCGTCTGTCTCGGCGAAATACACGGCGCTGGAGAACAGTACAACTCCAATGAAAAGGAAGAATATGAGGAGACCCAGTTCCCGCATGCTCGCTTGCAGGGTCTTGCCCAATATCTGAAGCCCCTTCGAGTGTCTGGAAAGCTTGAATATGCGGAATACCCGCACCAAGCGAATGACCCTTAGGATGGCCAGAGACATCGCCTGCTGGCCGTTGCCCTGATGCTCGGCCAACTCCAGACCCAAGGTGATGAAGTAGGGAATAATAGCCACGATGTCGATTGTGTTCATGATATTCTTGAAGAAGGCGGGCTTGCTTGGGCACGCAAGAAACCTCACGAGCAATTCAAAGGAGAACCAGATTATACAAAGGGTCTCCACAATAAAGAAGGGGTCTGTGAATGGATTGGGCTTCTTTGAACTAGCAGTTCCATTGAATGTGAGGTGCTCCTCGTGCATTTTCCCGTCCTCCCTAAACTCTGGTAAAGTCTCCAAGCAAAAGATGACAATTGATATCAAAATGACTAGCACCGAGACGATTGCGATGCCCCTCGCGGGTCCAGAGCTCTCGGGGTACTCAAACAGAAGCCAGACCTGTCTCTGAAACTCGTTTTCAGGCAAAGGTCGCTCTTCCTCCTTGATGAAACCCTCGTCCTCCTTAAAATTCTCAATGACTTTTTCTCCTAAGTCGTAGAATTTGATCTCCTCCATAAAGATGTCCACAGGAACATTGACGGGTCTCCTCAGCCTGCCTCCAGACTGATAGTAGTAGAGAATGGCATCAAAGCTCGGTCGGTTCCTGTCAAAGAAGTACTCGTTCCTCAGAGGGTCGAAGAAGCGCATTCTTTTCCTGGGGTCACCGAGTAAGGTGGCAGGGAACTGCGCCAGTGTTTTTAGTTGGGTTTCGAAGCGCAAGCCGGAGATGTTGATAACCACCCGCTCGCAGCACTCTTGGTCTGCCCGTTCAGTGTCGTAAACATCTTGGGACAGGGCTGTCAATGCCACAGTCTCGTCGAGGTTCTCCCCGGGCACCACAGTCATGTTTGTCCCCTCAAAACGGCAAGTCGTTTTCGCGCCCCGCTTCTCGCGCTGTTCGTGGAAGATGGTCAGAGCACTTGTAGCGCGTGTCGCGTCACTTCGCGCGCATTTTACTCACGAAGATTTCTCCACATTTCCTCCCCAAGCTGAGGCTGGCAGTCTGGTCGATTGGCTGTCACATTCACAGCATTTTAAGCAGCAATGCCCCCCCTCACTCTCTCGATTTCTCCAAGCGCTATGGCAAGCCTTTGTAACATTTATTCCTTTAAACAACAAACAAAAGGTAGCAGGTGATTTTTCATGAGTCTATTATTCTAGTATTCTAAGTATTCCAATGAAGATTATATAGTTTTCAATTTCACTAGTAGCTAACTATTCCAGATGTGGATTAATGAATAAGTTGACTTAGAAATATTTTACAATAAATACATAAATATGATATGATATTATATTATATGATATTATTAAAAAAATTATAGGTTGGACACTTTTAAATGGTTTTTATTTATTTTCTTTTTTGGCATTTAGTGTTCATGCCAAATGAACATAATGTGTCACAATTCATGCCATAATGTGTCATTATTATGTTGCTGCATGCTGTGAATCAATAATTACCAGATATGCACATGAAAATGATCTAATAACCACTTCAAAACGAATTTAATTTTAAAAGGTTAACAGTACATTATCTTAATTGTAAACACAAATAGACACAATTATAAAACAGTGTAAACTATTTACAGCAACTGAGAATTAGGATACAAACACACATTATCTATGTAACAATTCAGAGATTTCATTCTTCAAAGACTGCATTCAAAGACTGAATGCATTACAGCGGCATGAAGAAGGCTGTCCCATTTCAAAGGCTAGTTTAAATGTGGACATGAAATGTGTCCTTTGTTTCCCGGGCCACAGCCATTACAATTTATGGAACCTTATTGCCCAGACTATAGTCAAGTCAAGTTACCTTTATTTATATAGCGCTTTTAACAATACAAATTGTGTCAAAGCAACTGCACAATATCAAAAGAGGAACATTTTTGAGAGGCATTTCATTATTGAATTCAGTGATGTCAGTTCAGTTTAAATACTATACTAATACTATACTAAGATTCATTGCACGCACATGAGGACTTTACACTTTAAACTTTTAAAACACGTTTTAATGAGTTTTGATACTTACAAAAAAACAAACTTTAAAGTAGTTCAAATGTTGATGAGTTTATTCTCTTAATCATGTATTTAAATATTTAGACGTGAACCCTGTTTTGTTTTCAGACAGTTATATCTTTCATATCCAATACAAATATTACTGCTGCTCAAAAATGGCAGCCGTCAAAGTGGATAGCAATATAGCCATATTGCGCCTGAACACTCACCACACGCCAGCTTACTGGTGGAGAGGAAACAGAGTGATGCAGCCAATCGGTGTATGGGGATGATTAGGAGGCCCTGATGGTCAATGGGCGAATTTGGGATGTTTAATGACCACAGAGAGTCAGGATGTTTAACATCTCATCCGAAGGACGGTGCATTTTTTACAGTATAGTGTCCATATCACTACACTAGGGCATTAGGACACACACAGCCTTCAGGGTGAGCACCCCCTGCTGGCCTCACTAACACCTCTTCCAGCAGCAACCTAGTTTTTCCAGTTGGTCTCCCATCCAGGTACTGACCAGCTCAACCCTGCTTAGCTTCAGTGGGCAACCTGAAGCATGATCCAGGACCGGTCTCATCTGGATCGGAGCAAGTGTGTTTCATTCATATTTTATATTCTCTCGTGCTCCAAATATGAACCACCACCGTATACGCACACATATCATGTCTTTTTCAAATAAAAGATGCCCAAATAAGGGAACCGATGATACTGATCATGAATGAGATCAGTGGTGTATAAAGAACCTGAAAGCCATACTCAAGTAAAAGTATAGATACTTTACCAGAAAATTACTTTGGTAGAAGTTAAAGTTACCGTTTGGAATATTACTTGAGTAAAAGTCTTTAAGTATGTGATATTTATTGTACTAAAGTATGAAAATTATTTTTTTAAATCTTAAACGTACTTAAGTATTGAAAGTAAAAGTACAAGTAAATGCAAAATGGAAAAGAAGCAAATTAATATGTATAAAAATGTTCATACACAGCTTGAGTAGCAAGATTGTGTTCAGTTTTAACGCTTTCTTCCATTTTGTATTTTTGGGTATGAATAAGAAGCACTTCACCTGCATGGTACTTAGTGTCTTTCATTCCATTAAAGAAAACATTTCTGGAATCTGCATCTGAAATAGATGTATTTACACAGTTTATGTATCTCAGAGAGAACATGGATGCATTTAACCTGCAGTTAAGGACTTTCCACACTGAGAGCAATGCGAAAAAAAAGTGTGGAAAGGCTTTTATAGATGCATAAATATGCCTAATGTTTTGTTTTTAACATAAAACATTGAATACTGATATTTTAAATAATTTAAGACATTAAAAAATAGTCAAAATGCACAATGAAAACCGCCAGTAGGTGACAGCAAGATACTGTTAATGAGTCATTGAGACAGCAAGTATCTGTTAATGAGTCAATTCATTCAAACGGCTGATTCATTCAGAAACAAAGCATTTCACTGTGTTAATGAGTGAATCACTAAATAATTTATTCAACCGATTCATTCAAAAAGCTGATAAGTAAACACTGTTCATTGCTCAGAAACCAAAACAGTGCTGTGATCTTTGGTTGGAACTATTTTAGTTGGCAAAATTGAGCAAAAACAAGCAATATTATGTCTAAAATGTAAGTCACTTATTGCTTTACTGAACTTGTATAAAATGTTATCAGTGTTATCATGTTGTATATCTGCAGCTCGCCACATGTGTTTGTCAAATTGTACTCTTTGTTTGTGATATAGATTAAGTTATCTACATTAAATTATATAAATATGTGTTTTCATACAGATTATTTTTTTTGCCATCTACAATTTAGAATGCCTGGAATGTTGAGTTTTAATAGATTAATAAACCAACATGCGTGCTGTGTGTGATTTGGTGATATGGCCTACTTGATAATGTCAGATTGCAAATAATTACTCAACCATCTCGTTTTGTCTTGTTAGGCTCCAGTGCTCGTAGCTGTTTTTGTGTTTCTCTGCACCCTTCTCTGTGCGTCCAGTTACCGTGGGCTTCTACCGCTACACCTGCCATTCCGGGTTAGCTGCGGACGCGCTGCGGACGGCTCAGCCTCTCGCTCGGATTTGCGAGCAGCCTCGCCAGCTTCATTGCTTCTGCCGCTGTTACGGCTCGTCCCGCCGTGGTGATCTAACCACAAAACAAAGGAGCATATCGATGGAATGGTGTTCTTCATTTACGGCATGTGGATGTTTTTAACAGCAATGGAGGCCTATGAGAATATTTGATTTACCCCAGCAGAGACTGTGGTGGCAGTGCCACATAGAAATGTTATCAGGTGTTATCATGCTATTATATCTGCAGAAAATTGTATCTTTGTGTGAATTATCAATAAACTTTTGAACAATATTTAAAAGTTTACAATGTCTCCCTTGTTTTTTATTTATGTGTTGGTTTGTATCATTATGGCATTAATCATTTGTCTTTATCAAGAGGTACATTACGTGCTCATACAACAATACATTTGTAATATAGTCTGAGGTACACTTATTCGATCAGATTGTTTTATTGAAGCAAAACACAGATACAAAGTAAAAATATTAACAGAACAACACTTACTCTAAAAAAATAGCAAAAGTATATAAATAAGGCTTTTTCATCCGTGTCACACCTGTACAATCAGCACTGGATCCGCTCCTCTGTGTATCTCGAGGAACGTCTGTACTTCCTCAACAGACCACGCAGCAGCCATTTTTGCTTGATACAAAAAGGTGCGTTTCTTCAAACAAAAGTTGCGTCCGATCCTTCGCTGGCTGTGCTGATTTAAATCTAGCGGGTCTTTGTTGGGTCTAGTGTCGCAAGTTCAGTGACGCAGTAATGTCACGTTTTGGTAACGGTATGGATAGCTTGGAACCTCGGCTGAGGTGGTACTAAAAAAGTACCAGGTACCAGGTACAGTACCCAGTGGGAAAAAAAACTAAAGTGAACCGTACTGAACTGTACCGTGCCGTACCGTAGTGGAAAAGCACCAATAGACTCCATTGTAAAAAGGCCCAGCAGAGCCTGTACTTCTTTCGCCACCTGAGGAAGTTTAACTTGCCACAAGAGCTGCTGAAAAAGTCCATCATTGAATCCATCCTCTGCACATCAATAACGGTCTGGTTTAGCTCAGCTACCAAATCTGAACTCAGAAGACTTCAGAGGGTAGTCCGGACTGCTGAGCGAATCATTGGTACAACCCTCCCTACACTCCAAGAACTGTACATATCCGGAGTGAGCAGAAGGGATGACAAAATTCCTCTGGACCCTCACATCCAGCACACTCCCTCTTTGAACTGTTGCCGTCTGGTTGATGCTACAGAGCTCTGAGCCCCAGACGACCAGGCACAGGAACAGCTTCTTCCCTGAGGCAATCTATTTCATGAACACATGACAATAATTATGGTACACACTATGTGATAACAGAACAAGTGAACAACACGATGGATCAAACAGATTAAACTATTAACGCCTGAAACAAATAAATGAAGAGAACAGTAGAAGTGAAATATGGCATTACTTTGCATTCAAAACAGATGATAAAGGTGAATGAACTGACCACAGGAGGCAAGACATCAAATCTGGCTAAGCATTTGTCGCTTGCTCATCCTGATCTTTTCAGAGAATTAGAGATCGACAGGTTAGTAAGTGCATCATAAATTCATAATAAGTTTAATAAGTAATTATAATAATTAATAATACGCTTTATTCACAACTTTTTTGCGGGTTTTAAAGGCTTTCTGGTTAAATGTTTCATTCATGCGGTGGTCAGACGTACACCTGAAGCGCTGCACGGAAAAGCCTGCCTAACAGCCCCTGATAACTGAACCAAGTTATCATTAGCACTAATACTGTCAAAACGCAATATGTATAGACTCAGTTGATTATGTCTAAAATGAAATTTAACAGCCGAGACAAATGGATACGTGCCTAGATATTAGATGCGTGCAAGTCTTAAAGGGACAGAACTAAACATGCAGCCGACTGTAATTAAAGGGATAGTTCACCCTAAAATAGTATTTCTGTCATTATATTTACTCACTCACATGTTGTCCCAAACCTGTATTAATTTTTTTCTTGCGCTGAACACAAAATAAGGTATTTTGAAGAACGTGGGTAACCAAACAGTTGCTGGTCCACATTGACTTTAATAGAAAGAAAGAAATACTATGTAAGTCACTGAGGACCAGCAATTGTTTGGTTTTCCACATTCTTTAAAATTGCATTTATATTCAGCAGAAGAAAGAAACTCACTCAGGTTTAAAACTAAATTATCGAATGAGTAAATGATGGTATAATATAAAACACTATGACAGAATTGACAGAATTATTATTATTTAATGCTAACACTACAAAACACAAAGATAAAAAAATTACTCGCTACTTTTGACAGAAAAAACAATACAGCTACTTTAATAGGAATCAATCTATATAGTGTATTATTTGTATATTTGTTCATTCAATTTCTTAAATGCTCCTGCCTATTGTACCAGAAAATAAAGCAATGTTTGTTTTATATGTATATTATGTGTATTTGTAATGTGTATATTTGTTCTTATTTTTAATAACAAAGATAAAATAATGACAAATATTTTTTATCTTCCCCCACTTTGTTCTAATTATCCACAAATTATTTTATATTTTGTAACCTTGAAAGGATTTGTCTTTATAATAGGGAAATTATTTTGGCTGCACTGCTCAGACAAAATAGTAAAATCAACATGACAAAGAATCGTGAAATTGTGATATTTCTAAAAAAAATAATGATATGATATTTGTACCATATCACCCACCCCTACTTTTACTGTTAGAATAACACTTTAGAGAAACATTTGTTATAATTCATTAACAGCATTGACATTATTATAGCACTTATAAATATAGGTCAATAATTATTAATACATTATAAAAGTTTACTAATATATGTTTAGTATGTTAACAATAAGCATTAAACACATACCTAACATTAACCAAGATTACTAAATACTATATATGATGATCAATCACTTGTAATGTTTTTCAGTTCACTTATTTTTTGAGTGGTTATTTGTCACCTATGGTATCGATACCAAGGTATTACATTCTGGTATCGTACCGAAGCCAAAATTATGGTCTCGAGCCATCCCTAAACTATTTGTACACTTATACATTATTTATCTAACATACATACTTATTCTACGCTTCAATTGCACATAATATACCTGCACATACAAAACTGTCCATTGTTATATACCTGTACATACAAATGTCAATATGTATATTGTTATTCCTTATTTATTTGTTTTTTTTATTGTTCTTTTTATTATCAGTTTTTTTTCTGTCACTGCCATTCTGTTGCACTGCGGTGGCTTCTGTCACGAAAACAAATTCCTTGAATGTGTAAAATATACCTGGCAATAAAGCTCCTTCTTATTCTGATATTATCGCAGAAGAAATACTGTGTATCGCACACCCAAGACTCGAATTGAATGGAAAATAAATCATCCACGGTTGTGTTTGCGCTTGTTTGCACATGAGCAAATGTGTTTTTAGGAGTCTAACATACAAGCGCCAGACCACTGATTCGTCAAACCTGCTTTCCTGAAGTCCATGTTCTTCTGACTTCTGACTGTTTTGTAGTAAGTAATGAATAAGTATACATTTTAATTAGGAAATGTAGTGGAGTAAAATAAAAAGTTGGCGGAAATATAAAAACTTAAGTAAAGGACAAAAACTCCCCAAAAATACTTAAGTACTGTTACAAAGTATTATTACTTCATTACAATACACCACTGAACGCGATGGATTACTGTGATACACCGCAAACACTGATATATAGACTGAAAATTCAAAGAAGAGTAAACAAAAAGTGACTGCCTTTATTCTTTCTGTTTAAATATATTTTAATATTAATTTGTCTGTATAATGAGTGTGTTGTAGGTCTATGTTTTATTGCTTGTATCCTCCCCTCTTCCAACCCTCTAGACTCTCACTTTTCAACAGTTTTATATTGCCTATTTCTTGAGTCTTTTTCAGATATAAGGTGTGAAGACCAATGCTGAAACAGGGGTTTCATTACACTTTGACAGTGCTCAGTTTAAAATTAATGTACTTTGAGGGATGGAGTCCTTGAATTAGAATACAGATACAGTGAGGGAATGGGCTAGAACACCATCGCCAATCAACTTGGTGAGAAGGTAACAACAATTGAGTCGATTATTCGCAAATGGAAGAAACACAAAATAACTGTCAATCCGGGGCTCCATGAAAGATCTCACCTCGTGGAGTTTCAATGATCATGAGAATGGTGAGGAATCAGCCCAGAACGGGAGGATCTTGTCAATGATCTCAAGGCAGCTTGGACCATAGTCACCAAGAAAACAATTGGTAACACACTACGCACTGAAGGACTGAAATCTCACAAAGTGCCCACAATGTCCCCCTGCTCAAGAAAGCACATGTACAGGCCTGTCTGAAGTTCGCCAATGATTCATAGGAGAACTGGTTGAAAGTGTTGTGGTTAGATGAGACCAAAATCGAGCTTTTTGGCATCAACTCAACTCGCCGTTTTTGGAGGAGGAGGAATTAAATTCAAGATTATTTGTACTGTGGTTCTGGGCCTCATTTCCAACAATGATGAGACCATGGTGCCAGGACAACTGTCTCTCTCTGAATTAGAGCAAAACTAAAGACCTGATTGTGGACTCCAGGAAGAGACAGCCGCAGCCCTACACTCCTCTTATGATCAGTGGGAACCCCTGTGGAGAGGTGAGCAGCTTCAAGTACCTTGATGTAAACATCTCCGAGGACCTGACTTGGACTACACACATTCTACACACATTGGTTTGCTCTCCCCTCTCTGCAGGACATCTACCACAAACGCTGCAAAAGCAGAGCTGCTAAAATAATCAAGGACTCAAATCACCCTGGTAATCTTCTCTTCATTTTACTGCCATCTGGCAAGCGCTTACGGAGCATGATGGCAAAAACTGAGAGACTTAGGAGGAGCTTCTTCACTCAGGCCATCAGGCTCCTAAACTCAAACTCAGTCTCATAACATCAACATGACTCTTTTAATAATCAGTAATATATTCATTATTCTCCACCATCCGTATTGCTGCTATGTATATACCCTGTACAACCTGTTTGCACATTCTTCTTGCACATTCCTGCTTATATTACTATGTATTAAGTCTACAGTATGCTGTCCTGCACATTATTTTATTGCAAATTGTTTAATATTCTATTATTTTCTATGTTTTTTATTATTTTTATTTTCTACTTAATTATTTTTCATACCTATATTTATGTATTTTCTCTTGTGTTTGTGTTTCATATAATTGCACTGTCCATGGTGCGGACCTGACTTACATTTCACTGTTGATTATATTCAGTTTAATTGTGTATGTGACAAATACAAATCTTGAATCTTGAAGTAATAATATTTTGTAACTTATACGAGACTTAATACAGTGCAGAGACTGTAAAATTGGAGTAATATGATCATATCATATGATCATACGACCAAGATGGCGCCGAGTATGGCAGCCGTGTTGCGAGCTCTGAGAAAACTCTGCAGTTTTTTGTATGTTTTATTTGTTATTTTGTTGTTTTACGTGTTGGATGTTGTTAGTATAACTGTCTACGGTAGACACACCATTTTTTAAACATTGGTTCATCCATCACACAATGCAAACCGGATTTTGAGTTCTTGAACGTCGGCGCTTTGTTTATAGACACCGTATCATAGTGTCTGGGCCGCATGGTCGCGACCAAGGAAACGCCGCCGTAAAAAGGGGAAGAGAGCCGGCACCCTTGTCAGACTCAGACGCCGTCCCCTCCGACCTCCTCTCCCAAGCATTTTGCTGGCTAACTTTCAGTCACTGGACAACAAACTCTGTGAACTGCGGGCGCGCATATCATACCAACGAGAAACAAGGGACTGCTGCATTATTTGCCTCACAGAAATCTGGATGTCTGCAATGGTTCCAGACTCAGCCATCAAGCTCACAGGGTTCTTCGTGCATCGCTCGGACAGAACGAAAGAGCTCACAGGGAAAAGCAGAGGTGTGGGTGTCTGTTTCTATATCAACAACTCATGGTGTGATGAAAGGAACCTACACTCTATTAAATCCTTCTACTCCCCTTATCTGGAGTTTCCTATATGCTTCTGTGTCGACCGTTCTGGCTACCGAGAGAATTTACAGAGATCATAATCACAGCTGTTTACATTCCCCCTCAAGCCAACACAGACCAGGCACTCAACTAACTATAGTTGAGTATCATCAGCATAACAATGGAAACTAATCCCGTATTTTCTAATAATATCACCAAGGGGCAACATGTATATTGAATATAGCAGAGGACCTAGGACAGATCCTTGTGGTACTCCATACTTTATTGGTGATAATTGAGATGACTCCCCGTTTAAATAAACAAAGTGGTAGCGCTCGGAGAGGTAGGATCTAAACCATCTTAAAGCCTGCCCTTGAATACCTGTATAGTTTTGTAATCGATCTATGAGTATGTCATGATCTATAGCAGGGGTTCTCAAAGTTTACATTCAAAGGTCCGAATCTGAATTATCATCAATGTCAAAAGGTGCGAAATAATTGTTATTACAAAACTTGTTTTTATAAACATGCTTATAACTTTATATAACAATTCAACTTGATAAATGCTTAATTATCATATTTATGACGTCATCAGGTCGTACTTGCATTTACGAAAATTAACCATAGTTTTATACAAATAAAAAAACAAAAAAACATTTGGTTACTATTAAACCATGATAACCACAAATTAGCCATGGTCTTGCTACACTAATCATAGTTTAACCATTGTATTTGTAGTAAAACTGGTTATATAAATTGAAATCAATATACAAATTTTTACTACACTTTTATTATAATAAAACCATGGTTATTTTTCATAAGGCTTACTCGACAGTATTGCATTGTTATACAACTAAATGCCCAATAAAGCAGTTCTCATTTAGACCTACATATTTAATGTTTCTGAAATAGTACTTCAATGTAACCTGCAGTCCCTTCAACTGAATTGCCAAAATCTTTAATTATATATTTTTTTAAATATATATTTTATGGAGCACAAACGTCCGAACTATGATCATATTTCAACCCTTTACAGTAGAACTACATTCATGTTCATATGTCAGACAGTCAACAGTGATAGGTTTTCGGAAACACCGGTGACATTATTCTACTGAATGAAATCAAAGGTTTATCCAAAATGTCGCTAGTTGCTATGTGCTTTGTCTTACAAAAGAGTCTGTAATCACTGCAACACTGGTTCATGCGTCTATGTGTGTGTGTGTGTGTGTGTGTGTGCCACGCGTGCCGCATGGAGGTCTGAGTGATACGAGTGCGCTTGAAATATCAAGTGGGTCCGGATTGAAGGACTTTGAGAAGCCCTGATCTATAGTGTCGAACGCAGCACTAAGATCAAGTAAAACTAGCAATGAGATGCAGCCTTGGTCTGACGCAAGAAGCAAGTCATTTGTAATTTTAACAATTGCAGTTTCTGTGCTATGGTGGGGCCTAATACTTGACTGAAATTCTTCATAGATATTATTTTTTTTGCAAGAAAGAGCACAATTGAGCAGACACAACTTTTTCAAAAATGTTAGACGTAAACGGAAGATTTGAAATGAGTCTGTAATTTGCCAGTTCACAAGGATCTCGTTTTGGTTTCTTAATATGAGGCTTAATAACCGCCAGCTTGAATGGTTTTGGGACGTGACCTTAAGATAACCATGAGTTAATAATATTGAGAAGCGGTTCTTCTGCTACAGGTAACAACTCTTTCAATAATTTAGTGGGTACATGATCTAATAAACATGTTGTTGGTTTAGATGCAGTGATAAGTTTATTTAGATCATCTTGTCCTATAGTTATAAAGCACTGCAGTATTTCTTTAGTAAATTCTGCCTATGACCCCAAGAACACCATCCCCACCGTCAAACATGGAGGTTGAAACATTATGCTTTGGTAGCATTTTTCTGCCAAGGGGTCAGGACAACTGCACCGCATCATACTACGATGAACAGGGCCATGTACCGTCAGGGCCAGGGCATTGAAGCCAGCCAGAACATTGAAAATGGGTCATGGGTGGGTATTCCAGCATGACAATGACCCAAAACACATGGCCAAGGCAACAAAGGAGTGGCACAAGAAGAAGCACATTAAGGTCCTGGAGTGGCCTAGCCAGTCTCCAGACTTTAATCCCATAGAAAATCTGTGGAGGGAGCTGAAGGTTCGAGTTGCAAAACGTCAGCCTCAAAACCTTAATGACTTAGAGGAGATCTGCAAAGAGGAGCGGGACAAAATCCCTCCTGAGATGTTTGCTTATCTTGTAGCCAACTAAAAGAAACGTCTGACCTCTGTGACCGCCAGCAAAGGTTTTGCAACTAAGTACTAACTCATATTTTGTGAAGGGGTCAAATACTTATATCTCTCATTAAAATGCAAATCAATTTATAACTTTTTTCAAATGCGTTTTTGGTGGATTATTATATATTTTTTTGTTATTCTGTCTCTCACTGTTCAAATAAACCTACCATTGAAATTATAGACTGATCATTTCTTTGTCAGTGGGCAAACGTACAAAATCAGCAGGGGATCAAATATTTTTCCCTCACTGTATTATTTAAAGAATCACAAAAGCAGTTACATTTTGTATTTTAAAAGAAACTGTGAGTGGTGCTTGACAGGACAATAAATGTAGGCAAAGTGCAGTAACATAAAAATAAACATTTCATTTAATGGCTAAATGCAAAAACAGCTTGCCACAGAGGGCTGCTTATGAATATACACATTTGGAATTATTATGGAAATGCACATCCAAATCCAGCTGATGTTTAGGAATAATATTGTTTGCACAGTTTAAACAAATCATTATTCGCGTAATCTTTGGTGGCAACAATTAGTTGCTTTGAAGTTAGTTTGTAATTTCATTGGTATTTTATTGATTTTATTGATTTACAAAGTCTCTACATTTCAGACTCTTCTCATTCCTGGTTAAATTGTGCTTCATTTTAAAGGGTATTTGTTGCACTCATCTTATGATGTCATTGTTCAAATACTCCAAACTATAAAACACTTGCAGCGATTATGCAAGTGTCTAAAAAGCTCTAAAATGCTTCAACAGAACATTCAGTGGTGGGTGGAGTTGTGGGCCAAGTTGAAAAGAATGACGTGGAGACCCAAAATAGAAATAGATTTATTTTCCCATGGAGTAAATCCGGCAGCAGCACATGGGGAGAAAAAACTACACAAGGGTCATACACTTTGTAAAAAGATATTTTATAAAGATTTAAAAGATATAATTAGTTCACAGATCTTCAAGACACCATTTCATGTTTGAGTGACGCTGCAGGTTATTCAAATTATTTTAAAACAAACATAACTTGTATTTCATTTATATTAGGCTAACTTTCCTATTTTGACATTTTAGAAAAAGGTCAAAGTAGAAAATAATAAAGTCGTCCCTCATTCCTCCTTTTCCCCATACATGACAGTGTTTTTTCTCTTCCAGTATTTGTATACTCTTCCTTGTATCATGCTTTCTAATATGTGCTAGGTACTGCATCAGAAACCTCACAGACAAATCAAACACATAATCTAAAGTAATTTACGCATCAAGTTTATTGTAATTAACCCTTTCTGTATAACAGATGTCTCCATTCATCTCAATGACCTAATGTTTAATTAGACTCAGTGAAAGAATGGGTTAATGACCTTCACGCTCTTAACTAGGTTGACTAGTTGAATTGGTTTGTAACATCATAGCATTAATTTCCTATCTTGAAAAACATCTGGATGTGACTGCTGTTTTTATTTACCTTTTTTATTTATTTATTTATCGTAATTAGAGATTGAAATATCATAGGAATGGAAGGTCTGTGGTTTAATTGACCCTTTGATATTTTCATATTTAGTTTTTCCACCAGTTTGTTTTTTAACGAAATCAGTTCCTACCATATTTATCACATTATTGTGAGCCTCTTTGAACCGGCAATCATTACACACACACACACACGCACGCACGCACGCACACACACACACACACACACACAGCTCAGGTATCCAGCACCCTGCGGATTCTATCAAGGTGACTTCCGCTCTATCAGTGAGCGACTGCTGCAGTGATTCATGCGTCTTTGAGAGGACATGTTTTTATGCTGCTGTGGAACAAAGAAGAAGGTTTTCCTAGACTGTCATTTTGTCCAGGGAAGCATTAAGGAAATGCACAGGTCACTGCTGGTGTCCTGGAAGATTAAATTTACAGGCTGCGCCTGTATAACATAAGAGCTACTGATTGGCTGAAAATGTGGAAGGGTGTCATTCATTGTGAGTGTGTGTGGGACATACAGCATCACTTTAATGTAAGGCATTCATACAGTATATCTTTATAAGAATAAGAAGAGCTTTATTGCCAATTGTGTTTGCACACACAAGGAATTTGTCTTGGTGTTAGGAGCTTCCAGTACAGGAGTACAAACACGCTGACAACATATAATTAAGGTAATAAAAAACACTAATAATGGAGAGAATAGACGATAATTATGAATAACAATAGTAATAAAATAAAAATATATAGAAAAAGAGACATGTCCATAGACAGAACTGTGAATGTGCATGTGTCCTATGTACAGATGCAGGTTTGATGAGTTATTTACAGATGTACATTACTGGGGTGAGTTATGTGTTGTTCAGGTGGGATTTGGCCTGGGAGGGGGGACTGCTCTTAAGTTCAGGGTTTTTGTGCTCCATGATCTGCAGAGCCGGCCAGAGGGCAACAGTTCAAAGAGAGAGTGAGCTGGGTGTGAGGGGTTCAGAGTGACTTTCCTAGCCCTTTTCTTCACTCTGGAGGTGTAAAGTTCTTGGAGGCTGGGCAAAGGGGCACCGATAATCCTCTCAGCAGTCCTGGCTGTCCGTTGTAGTCTTCTGATGTCTGTTTTGGTAGCTGAACCAAACAGTTATAGAAGAACACAGGGCAATCTCGATGATGACAGAGTAGAACTGTTTCAGCAGCTATATATATATATATATATATATATATATATATATGGGTGTTTGGCTTAGTGTCATGTTAGAATAATTGTTATACTCATACCTTTTGTTGTTTTAATATTTTTTTAATGTTTTTAGCTTTATTTTTTGTTTTCATTTAAATGTTTAGTTTTGAAATGTTGTTGTATGCATTTGTCATTTTATTTAATTTCTAAATTTTCTTAAATGTGTATATATAGTGTTTATAGACTTTTAACTTATAGTTTTAGTAACTTTTTCTTATTTGTAAGTCACTTTGGATAAAAGAGTCTGCTAAATGACTAAAAAGTAAAAAAGTAAATAAACCACAAAAAATGAACAAATCGTATGTACAGGTGTTATAGATAAAATAGAATAGGAAAGGAATATAAAATGAGATGTAGGGATGTACTAGGATGTATAGTGATAAATAAGTATAAGGTTATTGCACATACTTTTTTTGCACAATGGGAGAACATTTTACTGTTTATGAGGTAGATTGCCTGGGGAAAGAAACTGTTCTTGTGCCTGGCTGTCCTGGTATTCGGTGCTCTGTAGCACCGACCAGATTGTAAAAGTTCAAAAAGAAGATGGCTTGGATGTGAGGGATCCAGAGTGATTTTCTGAGCCATTTTCCTCACTCTGGATGTATACAGCTCTTGGAGGGTGGGCAGGGGAGCACCAATCATACTTTCAGCAGTCCAAACTATTCTCTGTAGACTTCTGATGACTGATTTTGTAGCAGAACCAACTGCACACTTCAGGAGCTCGACACAGGGGTCTATAGAGGTGCAGTCATTGGTGTACAGGGAGAAGAGCACTGGGGAGACGACACAACCCTGAGTGGTGCCAGTGTGGTGTGGCTGTTGGATGTGAATTTACCAATTCTGGTGAAAGCTGGTGATAGAGCTAGGAACAGAGAGCTGGGTTAGTTTGGTCTAAAGGAGTGTTGGGATGATTGTGTTGAAAGCAGAGATAAAGTCCACAAATAAGATCCTCACACAAGCCCCTGTTTTGTCCAAATGTTGAAGGATGAAGTGTAGACTTTGACTCATGACTTTGTCTTGACTTAATTTCTTCTTTTTGAACCGTATTTGACTGATGTATTTATTGTTATACCAATGATTAAATATTTCTATCATAGTATGATATGTTTCTGTTTCATATGTATCACATGTTTCATGACAGTAATACACAGAAAAAAATTAAAACACAATTTCAACAGATAAAGAGAACTGCTCATATTATACATTTGGAGTCATAATTATCTTGTGCAGTTGCTTTGACATAATTTTTATTGTTAAAAGCACTATATAAATAAAGGTGACTTGTCTTGACTTGACTTCATTAGGTCATATGTAACAACAGAAAATAAGAGTCACATTTAACTGTGGAATGAACCTATACATGATGTAGAGACTATTTACACAGTATACACAAGTGAAGCAGTCTGCATTACACAGCTGCGTACAACTCAACTTATTAACTGTGAAGAAACATGCTTTATAGCAGCGAGGTTGTTGTTAGTGTGACATATTATTGCTGTCATTGCACAGTCATTATAATTACACAAGATGTGGTTTGGCAAAATGCTTGTTTGATTTGCAAATACCCAAAGTAGACATACAGTGTCATTGTAATACACTTTAATCCAGCAATAGTCTAGTCACAATGAAAGCACTTTTGATATCTAAAGGCTGGAATTCACTACACTTTGCATTTTTGCTCGGATCTGTAGTGTGAAGGAGTTGAATCTAGTAACCAAAAAACAGAACCATGCTGCAGATTTTGAGCAATCAGAGTTGACGGTTTTGACAGTAAATCGTGCTGTGCGTGATGTGTACAGTTTACAGTGTTTTAGTTTTAAACTAGGATTAAATGGAGTCCACTAATATGAATGTTCAATCTTTTTAGGTGATTTTAGAACACACAAACTATCAAAGCGACTGGCTGCTGGCCAGTATTTTTTCGGCACTCATTTGCGTAAATTCAGATTTGCTCTTCTATCAGTCTACTTTTCCACATCCTCATTTTTACAAATATGATTATTTGACCTAATGACCTGCTTGCAGTCTCTCTTAATGACTTCCATCAGCTCAAAGTCATTTAATTAATGTGTAATTATCTTTTGCTACTGTTGAAAACTCTGTTCTTCTAAAGTAGAAAACTCAGAAGAGAAGACCAGGAGACTTCGGATTCGATCGTCAGCAGAATTTCTTTATTCTATGACATGTGTTGTTATCTGCAGTCATCGAAGATCTCTTCTTAAGTCATTTTTACAGGGTATCTTTATAGGCCGAATTGGAGGAGGGACTTTTACAGGTTGAGACAAAACATCAAATAAACATACATCTGAGGGCAATAAACCTAACGAATCCACATCTGGCCAGGACAAAGTCATTTGCAGATCAAAGGTTGAATCTCTCAGAAGTCTGACCCATTGATCTTAACATTATCATAGAGACAAAAGCACAGCTGTCGAGCTCAAATGGTCAGGAAGCGTTCTCAAACACCTGAATTTCCTGATAAACTTTCTTAGTAAGAAAAGTATCTAAATTAAACATTTAAAATAAAATTTGTAATACTTCAATTCCCCCTTTGAGAGTTCTAATAACTCTCACAAAATACAAATTTAGACACTTAAAAGTTAATTCTTGTAACTTGTAATCGTTAAAAGTTAATTCTTGTAACTTGTAATCTGTTACAGGCACATAGTACATGTTCTGTGTTGCTTATATGTAATTGCATGCTGACACAGAAACAAAATATGCAATTAGGGTCCGTGAAGATTTTACGGGTAATAGTCTCTGCGTTGTGTATTTTATTCTTTTCTTCTTCTTTCTTTTCTCTTTCTTGTGTGATAGTTGGCTCAATGGGTCTAGTTGTTTTCTAGAGGTTGTGGCTTTATCCGCAGGGTGAGAAGGGTGGTGCATATGGATCTCAGGACAGCCATCAAATGGTATCTGCACAGAGGAAGAAAGAAACACAAACAAGAGAACAACGGCACAGAGCAGTATTTGTAGAGTCTGCAAACATTAGGGTTGTATCCTCTGTTCAAAATATAGTCTGCTATGGTTGTTCCTTCTTTCCCTATTTCTCAATTCCTGCGACACCTAAAGAACAGTGAGGAAAGGATGGACTAATGGAGGAAAGGCCTATGAGGAAATCTTCACCTCAGGGTTGGCCCCCGAAGCCTGTTGCTTTCGGTTCTTCCCTGGGCTCCTCACTGGTTCTTGTGTCTGCCCTATCCTATCCCTGCAGGGGGAGGAACAATTCTAGACACTTCCTTTACTACCTGTCCTGTGAAGTGGGTACCTTGATCTGAGTCAATGCAATCTGTGTAGATATTTGCAACCGATCCTGAAGCTAGCGTGCATGCTCTAGTTAAGGCTACTAGTTCTGCAGCTTGAGCTGAAAAATGATCTGGAAGACGACCTGAAGCAACTACTTCAGTGGTGGAAGTTACTGCATATCCTGCTCGTCTGTTACCTTCAATAACTTGAGCTGAACCATCAACAAACAACTCCAATTCTGCGTTCTCTATGGGAGTTTCTGCTTTTTCACTTGTCGCTGCATATGTAAGCGTGACACAATCATGAGTCATTTCGCCTTCATCCTCTAACACAAATTCAGTCATTGCAGACATCATACATGAGGATGGGTTCGTGACTGGTGCACGCTGTATAACAATATTCGGGGCTGTGAGAGTTGCTAACTTCTCTTTTATGCTACCTTTCACAAAAATTCTTTGGTCATTGTGTTGGATTACAGGGAAAGGTAGCTACCACAGCCCCAATAATTAGTTTTTTTCCTGGTCTTGTTGTGCTCTTAGAAGAGCCTGAACTATCTGTACCACAGTTTCAGTGGTCACTGGCGGAACTACTTCAGGGTTGTGTGCAGGCTGAGAAGGAGCAGAATTATGCATAGCATTTCTTTTACTATCTTGCAACTTCTTCCTACACTCTTTCTCCCAATGTCCTAATTTTGCACAGTATTTGCATTTGCTTTCTCTTTTAGACCATCTATTGTCTTGTTTCGTTGTGTTAAACGTAGCTGCTGCTACTCTTACTTTTGCTTTGACATCAGCATCTCTTTCCCATGTAGTTAACCTGTCTAGGTTACTTCTGAGAGTTCTGTTAGACCAAGTTAGATCTAAGAATGGTAAAGCTTTTCTGTATTCGGCTACAAGGCCATCTGACCAGATACGAACCAAGGGTCCCTTGTCATCTAGCACACTTTCAGGGTCATCAACAATTCCACTGTAGATTACAGCTGACTGACAAAATCTCTCAGTATATTCACTCACAGTTTCTTCTTTCCTTTGCACACAGGTAGTAATTCTAGACCAATCTATTTTGGGTCCTAAGATATTCTTTAGGATTTTCAAAATACCTTCTCTTAAATCACCCTTACTGGCATTTCGCAGTTCAGAAGTGACAGCAGATTCAAAACTGTTGAATTCAGATTCAGTTAGTATTTGTGACATCAGCTGCGTGACTTCTGTCAACGACATGTCATAAAGACGCATTTACTGATCAATGTTCTTCTAAATTCAGAAAAATGTGTGCGTGCTGCTGGTAAACTTTGAGATAGTCTCTCTATATCTTTAGGACCTAAAGCTTTGGCAACAGTTTGTATTTGCACCACAGAAGAATTGAGAGGAACACTATCAGTTTCCTCAATCCCCTGAGATCTCCTCCTCGCACCACACACATTGAAGGAATTTACAGGCACATCAGTTACTGATTGGAGAGCTACATCTGTTTCAAAAACGCTTGTAAATCAGGGTAAATGTTATCAGGCTGACTAACCTCCACATCAGTTTTTGCCTCTTTCTTGAGGTTCAATTTCTTGGTCAAAGTGTATATTCTAGCACGGAGTTCATTGTTCTGTTTCTCTAGCTCTGAGTTACGCTGAGACTGTTGTGTGGCTAGCTAAACCAAATTCTCTGTGGCAGCAGATAATGCCTTTCACATTGTTCTTGCGAATACATGCTCCCAGTACCTTTTACACTCATCTACAGACCAAGTCTTGTCTGGATGGATCTCATATTTCTGAGTTAGTTCTTGTCTAACTTTCTCAGTGACTATTATGTTCATTTGCACTCCTAAAAGTGATTTGAATTCGCTATCTGACCACAAAGGAGTCGCTAGACCACCTTTTTCAGTTGTGGGGATCAGTCTAGCATTCTTTCTAAACATTTTGTGAGTTTCTTTGTTATCACACAATCAAAACACTAAAACTTCTCTGATCAACAGAGGGTACACTTGTTAACACAGATCAACTATTGTTAACCTTCCCTGGCAAAGCAGAGGATAACACAATTCACTAGCACTTTACGCTAATCTTCCCTGCATGAACAGAGGATAACCAATTCTTCCCTGCCAAAACAGAGGATAACAAATATTAGCACGTAATGCTAAATCTTCCCTGCCTGAACAGAGGATAACAAATATTAGCACGTAATGCTAAATCTTCCCTGCCTGAACAGAGGATAACAAATCTTAGCACGTAATGCTAAATCTTCCCTGCCTGAACAGAGGATAACAAATCTTAGCACGTAATGCTAAATCTTCCCTGCCTGAAAGAACAGAGGATAAACCAAAAATTAGCACGTAATGCCAACCTTCCCTGCCTGAAAACAGAGGATAACCTTCCCTGCCTACAAGAACAGAGGATAAACTCTTCCCTGTCTGAAAACAGAGGATAAAACAAAATTATTAGCATGAAATGCTAACCTTCCCTGCCTGAACAGAGGATAACTTTTAGTTAAACAAAACCCTACAGATGTATGTTAACTCTTCTCTGACGGCACAGAGGATACACTGGTCTTAGGTTCTTTTGGATTAGAGAACAGCCACTCACCACACTTGGTTTGAGAGAAAATTCAGTCTGGGAATCCTTGTTGAGCTTGAAGTTTCGCTGGATTCCAAAAGATGCAGATCTTTGTTTGAGCTTGAAGTTTTTTTAGGTGAGGAAGCTGGAACTCTATCCGGGTCACGGCAGCATCTGTTGAAAACTCTGTTCTTCTAAAGTAGAAAACTCAGAAGAGAAGACCAGGAGACTTCGGATTCGATCGTCAGCAGAATTTCTTTATTCTATGACATGTGTTGTTATCTGCAGTCATCGAAGATCTCTTCTTAAGTCATTTTTACAGGGTATCTTTATAGGCCGAATTGGAGGAGGGACTTTTACAGGTTGAGACAAAACATCAAATAAACATACATCTGAGGGCAATAAACCTAACGAATCCACATCTGGCCAGGACAAAGTCATTTGCAGATCAAAGGTTGAATCTCTCAGAAGTCTGACCCATTGATCTTAACATTATCATAGAGACAAAAGCACAGCTGTCGAGCTCAAATGGTCAGGAAGCGTTCTCAAACACCTGAATTTCCTGATAAACTTTCTTAGTAAGAAAAGTATCTAAATTAAACATTTAAAATAAAATTTGTAATACTTCACTACCTCACAGGAATTTGAACGTAGCTAACTTTGTCAGCAGTTTGAAAAGTTCTGCTTATTGAAAATGACATTCATGGAAAGGCCAAATCAACATTTTCTGTTTCTTGTCATTTTTGCACTGTTTTCCTAATAATGATAAATCTGTATCTTATAATATAATTATAAGTCGCATACAAACCTGTCTTTTGAGGAAGGTAAAGTGTCATTTCTATGCCGCTAGTTTACTCTAACAGTTTCAAAATAAGACATATAGTCTCATTGTCTCATTCAGAAATATATAGCAGTTACAGAAATAAAAAATTATAAGGAAATAAATGAAATAATTAATCTTTTGAGTCCAAAAGAGCTATACTAAAAAGCATAAAAATAATTCATTACTGAAAAAAAATCTTCTTTCTAAAATTAATGCCAGTGCTAAATTATGTTCATGTTAACTTTGATTTCTACCTCAGTAGTGAAATGGATTAACTTCAGTGCAATTGTGTACTGTTAACCCACTTATTGCATGCTTACATCTTGTTGAATAACAGAAAACAATGCATTGACCTTACAAAGCATTACTTGACTTGATATTCATCATTATTAAACACTTTGGGCTCTATTTGATCTTGATTTTGCTGTTTGATGTATATATGTTTGTTAGAGTTCTGGTTCTCAGTGGTGGCCGAGCCTGTAGCGCTACAGCAAACAGTGTTTCATGAAAGAGAAGCTCATATTTTTAGTGTGTGACTGCCTTTACATAACTACAAATAATAATAGTGCCATTTATTGTGGCTCTACCACAACAAAATAGACTAGGAGTGCTATGGATCTTTTGTAATGACATTAATTGTCTGCATTTCACGGTGTATCAAACATTTAAACCTAGTTTTACAGTCATGGCAGCCAACACAACTTAAAACAACTATGGTCATAAATTAAAATCATTGATTCTGCACATGTGGACAGTGATTTTGAGATCACTGATGTTGTTTCCTGTATTTATACATGTACATAAACAGTACTGACAGTCTTTTTTTAATGAGCTTGAACACTAAAGACAAGGCAATATCGATCGTGTAAAATTGCTGGTCTATTTTAGGTCTCTATACATACAACCTAATAATCCATTAATAATCCAATCAGATTCTGAATAGTCTGACAGAAAAGCATTCGTGTAAACACTTCAGTCGATCTGACTGAGCTTGATTTGAATGAAATATGTGTAGATCTTAAATAATCTTTCAAAGAGAAAAAATTATAGACCCGTAAACCTTTGAATTAGATCTTTTTCATTTAGACTTTAAAATGTCTCATGCGACCTGCTGTTCCCGTGGCTCAGTGGTAGAGCATTGCGTTTGCAGCGCAAAAGGTCGTGGGTTCAATGTGTGTTCCACACATACTGATAAAAAATGTATAGCTTGAATGCACTGTAAGTCGCTTTGGATAAAAGCATCTGCTAAATGCATAAATGTAAATGTAAAGCATGCCAGTCACACTAAGGACATCACTACTACAGATGGACAAACAAGGTTTAACGTGAACTGACTCCAAAACCACATAAAAAGACACTCTGAGCTATGGTTGCTTGTAATACAAACTCTGCCTGTAACCTTGGTAACAGTACTGGTTCCTGCATCTAAGCATTGAGGTGAATGTCCTGTTAGATTTTACATGGAAATTAATTTTGCAATGAAAATTCAATTCAATTCATGGTGGCCTCAGTCAATCCAAAAAAATATATATATTTCTCCCAAAATGTACATTCCCCTTCATGGGAAATTCGAACTGCGTCCCCTAGGGGTCGCTGTCAGCGTGACTCGTGTCTGAAGCATACATATAAAAACACCACCTGTTGGCCGGCGACAGACTATGACGTCACTACCGGCGCGACCACAGTATAAGGGGCGCCGGGAGAATACATCATCCACTTCTTTCGTCTTCACTGACTGCTTTGTTTGAAGCGTGCAATCTGGTAAGAGTACAGTTTTCTCTCTATTATCATGGCGAGCACTAGCAAGGCGTTTAAGAAGTGTGTGGAACCGTGTCCTCGTTATTTGACACCTGATGACACACACAATCTTTACGTCTTTTGTTTGGGCAAAGAGCACGCATGCGATGTCCTTCAGGGGAAAATCTGCATGTACTGTGAGCCTTTCTTCTATGAAAAAGCTCCGCTCTCGTCTGTCTCTCTTTTCGAGGAAAGAGGGGCAGCCGTCTGCTTCCCGCGATTCGGGACCCACCGCTGCCGAGGCATGGTGGCGAATGAAAACGTGGGGTTCGCAGTTGGATCTAGCCGATGAGTTGGAGAGGGACCAACCCTTTTCGCGCGCGTCGGCCGAGAACTCCCCTCACCATAGAGGGTCACATATGAGCATGCCACTCCCTTCTGAGCATTTGAGTTCCCTCTCATTCTGAGGAATGAGTTCTCCGCTCTCCAGAGCTCATTGATAGTCGAGCTAGCACTGCTCCCTTCACCATAGAGGGTCACCTATGAGCATGCTGCTCCCTTCTGAGCGTCTGAGTTCCCTCTCATTCTGAGGAATGAGCTCTCTGCTCCCCAGAGCTCTGTGACAGGTCGCTCTCTTTGTTGGTCGAGCTAGCATTGCTCCCCTCACCATAGAGGGTCACCTATGAGCATGCTGCTCTCTTCTGAGCATGTGAGTGCCCTCTCATTCTGAGGAATGAGTTCTCTGCTCCCCAGAGCTCTGTGATAAGTCACTCTCCTTGTTGGTCAAGCTAGCATTGCTCCCCTCACCTTAGAGGGTCACCTATGAGCATGCCGCCCCCTTCTGAGTGTCTGAGTTCCCTCTCATTCTGGGGAATGAGATCTCCGCTCTCCAGAGCTCCTTGCTGGTTGAGCTAGCACTGCTCCTCTCACCATAGAGGGTCACCTATGAGCATGCCACTCCCTTCCGGGCGTCTGAGTTCCCTCTCACTCTGAGGAATGAGTTCTCCTCTCTCCAGAGCTCCTTGTTGGTAGAGCTAGCATTGCTCCCTTCACCTTAGAGGGTCACCTATGGGCATGCCGCTCCCTTCTGAATGTCTGAGTTCTCTCTCATTCTGAGGAATGAGTTCTCCGCTCCCCAGAGCTCTGTGATAGGTCGCTCTCCTTGTTGGTCGAGCTAGCATTGCTCCCCTCACCATAGAGGGTCACCTATGAGCATGCCGCTCCCTTCTGAGCGTCTGAGTTCCCTCTCATTCTGAGGAATGAGTTCTCCGCTCTCCAGAGCTCCTTGCTGGTCGAGCTAACACTGCTCCCCTCACCATAGAGAGTCACCTATGAGCATGCCGCTCCCTTAAGGGCATCCGAGTTCCCTTTCATTCTGAGGAATGAGTTCTCCGCTCTCCAGAGCTCCTTGCTGGTAGAGTTAGCATTGCTCCCCTCACATAGAGGGTCACCTATGAGCATGCCGCTCCCTTCTGGGCATCCGAGTTCTCTCTCATTCTGAGGAATGAGTAGTTCTCTGCTCACCAGGGCTGTCATAGAATGTCGCCAAATCCATGTAATATGGTAAGTGCACACACTAAGGCTCTGTGCACTTTCTAAAATCCACCCGGTGGTAAGATCGCACATCAAGTGTTCTGCGTTCTTTCTAAAAATCCATGTTATGGTAAGTGCACATGCTAAGGCTCTGTGCACTTTCTAAAATCCACCCAGTGGTAAGATCGCACATCAAGTGTTCTGCGTTCTTTCTAAAAACCTGTACGGTGGGGTTACGCGCTGTAGCTTCGTGCTCCCTTTCTTTAAGTTGGTCAGGCCCCGGTTTGTACCTTGGGCCCCAATCTACCTTTTTGTCCCAATATTTTGGGTTTGAACAGCGTGTCGCTACCAAAGGGTCTGTTGAGACAGTTCCCTCAGCAAGCTCGTGCAGAGCAAGCGGTATCCCCAGGGTGACTGGCCAGGACATAGTTACTACCACTAGGTGCTTGGTCATATCCCCTTAAAGGAAACTTTCTCTGATTCCAAGCCTTTGAGCTCTACCCTGGGCAGGGTATGCAGCTCGGGTCTTTGGCCGAAGAGGATAATGTCACTAACAGCCGTCAACCGTCCCAGGGACAACTCCCTTAGCCTGGTAGAGTTGGCTTAGTGCTTGCCTTTTGCATGAAATTGGCTTGCGCTCCCCTCAGCATGGTGGAGTGGGTATATCGTTCCCCATAGCGACCCCTAGGGAACGCAGTTCGAAGTTCCCATGAAGGGGAACATCTCAGGTTACGTATGTAACCATGGTTCCCCGAGTGGGGAACGATACACTGCGTCCCCTAGACTGTGTGCCATGCTTCGGACGCAAGCTTCAGACGAAGAAGTGGATGATGTATTCTCCCGGCGCCCCTTATACTGTGGTCACGCCGGTAGTGACGTCATAGGCTATCGCCGGCCAACAGGTGGTGTTTTTATATGTATGCTTCAGACACGAGTCATGCTGACGGCGTTCCCCACTCGGGGAACCATGGTTACATACGTAACCTGAAACATTCTGTCTTCATTTACTGACCTTAATGTCATTCAAAATTTGTCTGTATGTATGTATGTATGCCTTTTTGAAGTGTCTGTTTACACTAAGTGCAAATAGCCCGCCTTGTTGGCAGAGGTAACGTGTGGTTGGGCTACACAGCATTACAATAGATGGCTAAAATATCAACGGATTCAGTGTTGTAGATGATAAAGCTTTCTTTATGACGCGAGCAACCCGAGTTTGAATACACCTTTTGCCAAACTTGTTCTTCTCCCTTTTTACATTCCTTATCACATCCGAAAGGCAATTACTTCCAATAAAAATTAAGGAAATAATTGAAAAGGTGAAAATAAAGTATCGATTAGGGTTAGGGAAGGTGTTAGTGCTTTATTGTCCCAATAAGGCAGCATCCATTTAATAATTCTAGTTAAAATCATAATTTACACCTAATACGTTATTGTTGCATGCTGTTTTATAATGTACAACAATACCGAGGTGCATATATTTGCCACTATTTGCAATTAGTATAAACAGCTGAAAAAAAATATTTTTTTATAGTGTAAATAGAATATCACTAATTGCACTTATTGTAAATAGCATATTGCTAAGAAAATACTGCTAGTTTCACTTAGTGTAAATAGAATCCATTGCTATTTGCACTTAGTGAAAATAGCATTTATCGCTAAGAAAATATGCTGTTTTGTGCCGTGTAAAACAGCACAATTTTTTAATCATTCTACATGCAACTTTTTTTCCATTCATACTATAAAGTCATAATAATGAGCATGACCGTCAAGCTCCAAAGCTGTCAAAGGACCAAAAAAAAGTATCAAAATGTAGTCAAAAGCCTGTAGTCATCTGGTCATATAAAAACATTTTTTTATTGATCAGTTTTCTGATGCCACTTGCTGACATGCCATTCCTTTTCATCCTTTTCAGTGAATAACAACTTAAATTGTCATTTCTTAACACATCCAAAGATGAATTCAGGATAGACATTATTTTTCTGGCATTTTTGTTGTCCTTTAAAAAGCCATGATCGCTATAAACTTTTTATTAGAAAGAAATGCATGAAGATTCTTCAAATCATTCTACTAATGACAAATTCATTTTTGAGTAAACTATCCCTTTAATTAAAGACAAACAAGAGCATAAATGACACTGACAAAAGAAGAAAGGGAGGTGTTCTGAAAGTTCTGAGGTAAACAAGGAGTTCCCCGACTTCCTTCCTTCAGTCTATTTTATGATCAACAGATCATATTTAGGTCAGAGCAAAGGTTGCAACATGAGACTGTAGGATATCTGTGCTAGCATCTGGTGGGGTATACCACAGCCAAACCTCCTAGGATGTTTCACACATGGACACTCCTGTGGAGGGGAGCTTTGGAGAAAATTTACATGAGACAGACTACAGTTCATACTGTAACTCACTGTCAGCCACCACTGTCAGTATTTGCAGGCCTCAATGAGAAATTCATCATTGGAGACAAGCAGTACAAAAAATGTAACATTGCAATTGAACAATTCGGAGACAGAAACAACATAAGCCAGCAAGCACACATACACCCAAACAACACAACCTAAAACTATGCTTTGATTATTCTTCAAATGTAAACAAACCCTCTAAGGAGGAATCTGGGGTGTTTGAGTTTTGGTATATTCCTCTTCATCCTGTGTGTTTATCTTGATTAGGTTAGTTATTCATAAGGCTATTTGAAAACCAAACAGTACTGTTCATCTGTTATCTTATCTAATTTTATTCGCAAATTTCTTATCTGCAGACCAGGATGTTATAGGTGTACCTTTGTTCTGTGTAAAGATATTTACTGCACTGTAGTCATTAAAACAGTTTTTATGTTCCAGGGACAGCTAATATATAATCGAGCAAAGATGCTAATTATACATATGCAAACCTTCATTTATTTATTAATTTAATTGTATATATGAAGAGCTCTTTTCCAAAACGCGATAAACGGCAAATAAAAAAAAAATGAGTTCGTCATGCGATTTTGCTGTGTACTGAACCTATTCACTGCTCCATCAATGTTTCATGCCAAATCGCTATATTTCCTTGTTTAAAATGTACCTCACTCTCCTGACCTCACAAAGAGTCGCTCTAGCGACTGATGCAAGAAGCTGTAGCCTTTGGCGTTCCTTGTTAGAGTGCCTGCCTCCCGCGCCGGAAACCCGGGTTCGAGACCCGCTCGGTGTGATGCTGCGGACCCGGGGGGGTATAACAATCATTGTTTAACATGTTCAGACTGAGCCAACAGACCATTTTAACATGATAAATTGAATATTAACAAAATGTATGGGTCTAGGTAACAAAATGTCATTTTCATGAAAACTATTAAAATGGATTTATAGCGTTTTGGAAAAGAGCTCTTCATATATATATATATATATTAGTGGTGGGCCGTTATCGGCGTTAACGTGCTGCGTTAACGTGAGACTCTTATCGGCGATAAAAAAAATATCGCCGTTAATCTATTCTCAAAGTTGGGTTGGGAGCTGGGTCTATACTACGCAAGCTATGATGACTTTCACCCTGATATTTTAGCGCGGATGTATACCTAGCCGAATTGCACTGTAGGGGGCGAGAACGAGTCTTTGAACTAGAGGCTCACAGTCCGTGATGGACAGATTGTTAACGGCTGGTCTGTGTGGTAATACAATCGAGCAGGACATCCAAACCAGAGGCGATTCTAGGGTGAGTGGATATCCGGGGCTAAGCCCAAAGATCCAAGATCTGCTATTACTTCATATCGATGATTGGCCAGTTTATATGAAGTTTATTATCAAGTGTATATGTCAGTCAGAAGTACGAGCTTCCGTGGGCGGTTCCTGACGGGAGTAAACTGCGGTTCATCATTTTAATGCGCATGAAAACTCAGTGATGATGATGCGTACAGGGCATGGTCATAAAAACATTCGGGGCTTTTCTGAAAACATTTCAGAATGTTTCAGCCCCCTTAGCCCACCCCTAGCGCCGCCCCTGATCCAAACGCTCATTCATCAACCTCAAATATGGCTTTTCATCTGAAAGATGTATGTAGTAGCAACTTTACATGGCCGCTCAATATGATGTTAACCTAGAGAAATGTGCGCTATTGAAGTGTTTGTGTGGAAGTTGCTCACTTGCTCTTAAAATCTCCTTCATTTTTGGTCATACAGATAAAAGTAGCCTAATACATCTTTCGAATCTGTAAAGACTCTACGTTTATTTGTGTGCACTCAGAATAACAACGAAACGTTGCGCTTTTAAGCAAACAGGATGCGCTTTAGGTCTCATGTGAACTTGAGCGAGAAACTTCGAAACTCGAATATATCTAAAAATACAGTAAAGTTACATAGAAAAATATATCTATAGAGAGTGAAATGTCAAAAAAAAAAATAGAAGACGTGTGTGTTAGCATGGATGATTTACATGAAATTTAATCTGTGCAACACTGTGCATAATAAGATGGCTTTCAGTTCAATATAATAACAAAAAACGACATTTTGGGTTTTTATTCAACTAATAAGGTGGGCACGCTGTGATCTGTACTATATTTTTACTGTAATTGACAGTTATCGGCAAAAAAAACAAAAAACAACAACACGGGAGTGGGAGGGAATGGGAGTCATTCTTCCGGGAGTGGAACGGGATTTTCCTCCAGTTTTTTCGTGGGATTGGGACGGGAAGAGATTAAAGTTTGTGATGCATTTTGGAAACAGGAGATGAGCCCCTGGTCTAATGCGCCACCTGGCTTGAGAAACCCGTTCTCAAAGACTTACTTTTAGTCATTATTTGGGTAGCACACATATTCTGAATGCCTTCGGCAGAATTCAAATGAGCCATTTTAATCTAGATTAATTCCAAAATTAATCTAGATTAATCTAGATTAAAAAATTAATCTATGCCCACCTCTAATATATATATATATATATATATATATATATATATATATATATACATATGTGCTGAATTCATTCAAAGCATGGGCAAGGGCATCCCTTGCTTTGAATGAATTCAGCACATATGTGGCCACAGGACACCACTAGTCTCTCACACTGTTCTGGTGTGTTCTTGGTCCAATCGTCTTCCAGTCTTCTTCCACAGTTTGGTGACTGTAGTGGGTTTTTTAGCCATAACTTTGTGACCAACGATTTTTCAGAAATTTTCCGGATCAGGGTTCTTTACTGGCCAATTCATTATTTAATTGTTTTCAGCTTCAATGAAGTTTTACCCGTTTTGCTGTGTGACAGGGGGCATTGTCCTGCATGAAAATTGGTGGGTGATTAGGCAATGAACACAGGGAAGGGACTGCATGGGTATTTAATCTACATTTAAACTGACAGAGTGTGTCTATCTCCCGAACATTACATGTGTGACTGTTAATACTGGTGAATGTGGGATCTGTAGTTACTAAACGAACAATCCGCAATCAGAAAAGAATCAGAAAACCATCTCTGCTATAAGGCAATAAGATGCGTTTTGGAGCATGTATTTTATGTTTTGGATGTTCAGTCCAAAATCTTCAGTGGTTTGGTGTTTAGCCGTGATGGTTATATTTGTTTGTTTTTAAAACAGAGGGCATCATGTTTTTGAGTATGAGGGCACCGTCGAGGGCTTCGCCCAGCAGTTCTCGGCGGTACAGCAGCAGACCGAGGCGATCCAGCACATCCTGCCCCGGCGTGATGCACCATCCACCGCTGCCCCCGGGGCCAGGCCTCAGTCTGCCCGTCGCCGTGGGCCCAGCCAGGCCCCAAGTCGTCCAGGAAGTCGACAAAGCGGCCCTGACGCGGGCAACCCGGAGATGTTGGAGTTTGCTCTTTCTCAGGAGATGGCGAGAACAGTGCCGCTCCTTCCCCCGGTGGAGGGCCGGGAGGAGAATCTTCTGTTTCGTTTTGTTTCTGTTCCGCCGCTGGTCCAAGGGCCTCCTCACTCTCGCCCACGACCCATTTTGCCAGTAGCCAAGAGAGTTCGGTTCGGGGACGACATTCTTCCCCACGCACCTCTGGCCAGTCCCGTTCGGGACCCAGGGAGTTCGGTGAGGATGCCTCAGAACGCACCGCCTTCTATGCCATCCAATCCTACTCCCTTTCGCTGCACCACCACAGGTATGTCGATTGTGCCGTTGGAGCCGCTTGCACAGCGTCTGGAGGCGTGGTTCACGCTGCCCAGCCTGTCTCGCTGGCTCACGCGCAAGACATTCGACTGCCACGCAATTCAGTTCGCCAGGCGACCTCCCAAGTTCAACGGCGTTCTCGAGACGCCGGTGGCAGTCCGGAACGCCCCTGTCTTGCGCGAGGAGATTGCTGTCCTCCTGGCAAAGGATGCAATCGAGCCGGTCCCTCCAGCCGAGATGAGGCAGGGGTTTTACAGCCCTTACTTCATCGCACCCAAGAAAGGTGGTGGCCTTCAGCCAATCCTGGATCTAGTCTTGAACCGGGCTTGGCACAAGCTCCCGCTCAAGATGCTGACGCAAAGGCGCATGATCAAATGCATTCAGCCCCAGGATTGGTTTGCAGCGATCGACCTGAAGGACGCTTACTTTCATGTTTCGATCCTTCCGCGACACAGACCGCTTTCACGGTTTGCGTCAAGGTCGGGCATGGCAGTACAGGGTCCTCCCTTCGGCTCTCCCTGTCTCCCGTGTGTTCACGAAGGTTGTAGAGGGTGCCCTTACCCCGTTACGGGAAGTGGGCATCAGGATCCTCAACTACCTCGACGATTGGCTTATTCTAGCCCAATCCAGAGAGCAGTTGGGCGATCACAGGGACTTGGTGCTCCGGCACCTCAGCCAGTTGGGGCTTCGGGTCAACTGGGAAAAGAGCAAGCTCTCCCCTGTGCAGATAATCTCTTTTCTCGGTGTGGAGTTAGACTCGGTGACTATGACGGCACGTCATAGGAGCGGTAGGAAGGTTGCAACCTCTTGCATGGCATTTGTCTGTCATGCACTCGCTTGTCAACATCTGCATACCACAAGGTTGTGACGGGGTTCAGCTTGTGGCGCTTTCCATAGGACCCCTATGTCGTCACGACATAACTCGTAGTGACCGACAGATAGGGAACGTCAGGTTACGACGTAACCCCGTTCCCTGATGGAGGAACGGAGACGTTATGTCCCCATGCCACAATCTTGAACCATCGCTGGTTGCCAGGGACCCGCCTCTCGGCTCCTCAGCGAAAACCTAATGAGTGGATGCACCTGTCGCCTTTATACCCGTATGCACGGGAGTGACTCAGGTATGCAAAATCCACTAGCCAATTTCATTGGCGTTTTCTCTTAGTCAGAGATGTTCGGGGCTTCCAGGTAAATCCCCTATGTCGTCACGACATAACGTCTCCGTTCCCTCCATCAGGGAACGGGGGTTACGTACGTAACCTAGACCCTGAGGGAACGAGACGCTGCGTCGAACGCTATGGGGAACGCCATCAGCGATATCCAGCTCTGAATCATGTGTGTAATCAGTCAAAATTGATGGCAAGACGTCAGGTGCGGGTGACGTCATGACCAGGAAGCTTAAAAGCATGTGAGGTGCAACCGGCGACAGCTTCTAGGAATGAAGCATAGCTCTAGTAGGGATGCTGGGAGTATGGCCCTCGGGGAACCATGGTTACATACATAACCTGGGATGTTCCCCTTCGGGAACTTCGAGCTGCATCGAACGCTATGGGGAACGAGATGTCCACGCCGCCAGACTTGCAAATCCCTGCTTAGTGTGTGGAAGGCACAGCTAAGGCAAGAGAACAGATGAGCCAGGAGTGGCTCGTAGATCTAGTTCATAGGACCTGATGATGGTTAGGAGCGTAGACCATCCAGCAGCGTCACATATGTCCTGAATTGGTACACCTGCGAGAAAGGCCTTGGAGGCCGCCATACCTCTAGTTGAGTGAGCCTTGACCTCCAAAGGTGAGGGGAGATCAGAGGACTCATAGGTTACTATGATGGCATCCACTATCCACCGACTAAGGGTCTGCTTGTAAGCTGGAAGACCCTTTTTAGGGGGACCGTAGCATACCAGCAGTTGGTCCACCCTTCTCCACAGGGCAGTTCTGTGGAGCAGGACAAAACGCCTGGAGTACGACAGGTCGTGGTACAGAGGAGGGGACCTTAGGGACGTACTCCGCACGAGGGTACAAGAAAGCTTTGGCCAGACCGGGCGCAAAGTCTAGAAAAGAAGGGGCCACAGAAAGGGCCTGCGGATCCCCAACTCTCTTCAGAGAAGTTAAAGCTAAAAGAAGCACTGTTTTCAAGGTAAGGAGATGCTCTGATATCTCCTCGATAGACTCAAAAGGAGGCCTGCAGAGAGCCTCTAGCACCACAACGAGGTACCAAGGAGGGACACGGGATCGTACCCTAGGTCTGAGCCTCATCACACCGCGGAGGAAACGTGTAATTGGGGGGTCTTTGCCCACTGACTGTCCACCCATAGGGGCGTGGTAGGCCGCTATAGCCGCCACGAAAACTCTTAAGGTGGAGTGGGTTAACCCTGTGGAGAACCGGGCCTGCAGGAACTCCAGTACTGTACCAATCGGGCAGTTAACTGGGTCGAGCTGGTGGTCTCCACACCATGAAGTGAAGAGTCTCCACTTCAGGCCATACAGTTTCCTCATAGAAGGAGCTAGATTGGAGAATGGTCTCAACAACCTCGGTTGAGAGACCAGAGGCTATGAGTTGTGCCCCCTCAGGGGCCACACCCACAGCTTCCATAACTCCGGGCGGGGGTGAAGGATCATACCCTCCGCCTGTGAGAGGAGATCCCTCCTGACAGGAATCTCCCATGGAGAGCCGACGAGGAGAGAAATCAGGTCCGAGAACCACACTCGGCCCGGCCAGAACGGGGCTACTAGCAACAGCCGGACCCCATTCCGGCGCACTCTCTCTAGAACTCCTGGGAGCAGAGCGATCGGGGGAATGGCGTACAGATGAAGCCTCTGCCACATCTGTACCATAGCATCCAGCCCCAGTAGAGTTGGATGAGTCAGAGAGAAGCAGAGGGGACAGTGCGATGTCTGACGAGTCGCAAACAGATCCACCTGTGCCTGGCCAAAAACTCTCCAAATCTGCTTCACCACCTCGGGGTGAAGCCTCGATTCCCCGGGCCTCGGCCCCTGCCTCGACAGGATGTCTGCTCCTATATTGAGATGCCAAGGAATATAGACTGCTCTCAGCAAGAGTTTTGGGACCACACAAGGATCTGGTGCGCCAGCTTGTATAAGGGGCGTGAACGCAGACCTCCCTGGTGGTTGATATAAGAAACCACCGCTGTGTTGTCGGTGCTTTCAGCGGAGGCGGGGCCAGCACCGCGAGAAATGCTGGCGAAGGCTCCCTCCTCGAAGAGAACCCTCCGAGAGCGAAGCTTACGCAGTGGTAACCGCTCACAATGCGGACAGCCGGCCCCCTCAAGAGCCAACTCTGCGTGATTCACTCCCAAGCAGATCACGCACAGACTGTGTGTATCCCCGCTTGTGATATAACATAGGCAGGGAGGAATACGCAGTCTATAACGTGATCTACTTTCACCCTTATCTATTTTAAATGATGCCTTTGACATGCTGGAGTTTTTCTTTTGCTTGTGTGACTTTGACAAACAACAATAAAGAACATATAAGTTTTTTTCTGACAGACACACACAGAGAGCTTCGCTGAATGACAGAAAGCTGGCGCCAGCTGCACCTCACATGCTTTTAAGCTTCCTGGTCGTGACGTCACCCGCACCTGACGTCTTGCCGTCAATTTTGACTGATTACATATATGATTCAGAGTTTCATTTTAATGAAACAAAGACATACAGCATGACCTGTGTAATCTAGTTACAGAACAAATGACTCAAATGAACTGGCTCTTTTTGTGAATCGAAAATACTTTGAAATATATTGATGGAAATGCTAAAGAACCAGATTCATTATAGGCAGTCATGTAGTCAGCATACACGGTAATGCTTACTTTTCCCCCAGGGGTGCTTGCGCACACCAGCTTGTAAGGATTAATATTTGTGTGCACCTTCAGTAAACCCACTTGTTTTGAGATTATTTGTATGCAATTGATGCATTATCACGTCGATCACTTTACCTTTCCTCACTCCTGGCAATCTCTGACAGTCATTGTCATTATCAACTGATGGAAGACATTGCAGTGAGTGGAGAAAAGTTTAGGCTAAAGCAATGTCAAGAGGGATGAATCAAATAAAAATTAAGTAAAAGTGGGGAGCACACGTGAGGCAATCATGTGACAATGTTGGAGTGGAGTCAGGGACTGGGGCAGTAAACCACTTTTTTTCTTTAGAACTACATGACTGTGTAAGAGGAGTATACGTCAGAATTGTTCAAATCTTATCTAAAGTAGTTTAATTTACATTTATGCATTAAGCAGACGCTTTTATCCAAAGCGACTTACAGTGCATTCAGGCTATACATCTTTTGTCAGTATGTTTCTTACAAATGAGTAATCCAGTTCATGGAGCAGATAATATGACAAGTAGAAGACTCCACAACGACTATTCAGTAACTCAGGCAAATGATCTGGTGATTATTAACCCAAGGGACACAGATGTTGTTGCTAGTGCAAACTTTGCGGGACTGCTTCAAAAGTCGTTTTATAGATTACCTTGACTTCCTGGTCAACACAGAGAGGTGTGGAAATAGTTCCACACCTCTTTGAATTAATGGTGGAAATGGAAATAAGCCCTTGAATTTTGACAGGAGACATGCAGGACTTGTCAAAAAGTCTTGATTACAAAGTCTTGATTACAGAATATTGACTGAAGCTCTGAGTGGGCAAGAAATAATGCTTCGAGTCTGTCTTGACTGCACACAGGTGCCTAGAGAAGACATCTTATTTTGCTTTTATCTCTCACTTTGATTCTCCTCGGCTTTCACTCATCCTTGGTTTGTCTTCTCTATCAGGATGTGGGCGGGAACTTGATCCTGCTTCTCCAGCCACAGAGAGAGAAAGCTTGTCACAGAATATTTAATATTTGTGTATTGGCAGGTCGATAAGTGTGTCCTTAAAGTCGATAAGGGGACATCAGAATAAAGAGTAACCACCTTAAGGGTCTCCAAGCCGACTCCTGTAGAGCTACTATCCTGCAGATTTCAGGTCCAACCCAGTCAAACACACCTGAACCAGCTAATCAAAGTGTAGGAATGCACAAATAAAGAAAAGACAATCAAGCAGTTCTCAAGTTAGCTATTGCTAACTTTAGCAAAGTGATGATGACTGTTTTCATCTGATTTGTGTGAAATTTTATAAATAAAATTTGTTAGGACAATATGAAGCATTGGCCTGTTTTAACTGGTCTGTACTTTTAAGAACATTATCAACTTGGATCGAAAAATAATTTTAGAGTTTCGAATGCACAGGGACCAACAAATCTACACAAAAGCAATACACTTATGTTTCGTCAAAAACTGTGTGGAAAAGATGCCTTGATTAAATTTTTACTCTATTTGACTTTTTCCTTATGTTATTTTGAATCTACTTGGCAAAATGACTGTTTGATGGATTCTTGTACAGGTTTGGGCAGTCTGATGCCTTTTGCCTTTGCCTAAGAGTTTGTCTTGGGTTGACATTCACATTTCTCATTTAGGCAAGCTGCCATCGTCTTCATTAGCTTAAGTAACCCTGTCGCACTGCTGAAGCTTAGATACATAACTATTTAACCTTGATGACTACAACAAACACATATCTGAAAGTTTATAGGACATTTTAGACATTATTTTGTCCATAAGGTGAATAACTATAATATGTGGGTCCTTCTGCTACTCTGAGGCATAATTATATATTACATCAGCTAGTGTTGAGCCATTTCAGGCTATTTCACCTTAACTTCACACAGAGAGTGAAAATGATTGCTATAGGTGGTTGTGAGGGAAAACATATCCCATGAGTAAAGCCTTAGAGTCTTTTTTCATTAGGTACTTATTAAGTACTTCATAGCCTTTGGCACAACAGTACTTGTCTTTTCTTAATTTAGCACAAGAATAAGCTTGACAGAACCTCTTTGGATCTGCTACCTGTGTTTTGGAATGAGAAGATCTTGAGGCTGCAAAACATTGTTCTTAAATATGATCACATTGCTAAGTATGTTTAGTATGTTAGAATTAATATGTTTTAAAATCATTCAATTATTTTATGTCTCGTCTTCAGTTACCATTGACAAAATCAATAAAACTGTTCCTAAATATATATTATCATCAGTAATTGTTTTAAATACACTTAATATGATTTTTCTTAAATGGTATATGTTCCCGGATCGCAGGTCCCGGAATGGCATTCCTATCAACCATTCTCTATGTAAAGGAAGTGACTTCACAATAACTATTTTTACTAGGAGCACTGTAGCCACTGACTGAAATTTTTTAGGAGCACAAGCAGAAAATCTAGGGGCACACCTTGAATCAGCCAGCAATGCAATCATTCAAATATTTTCCCAATTTTAACTGTATTACTGACAAATGCCTTGATAATAAATATACTTAACTCATAGAGATTACAATGTGCAGTATTCCTTTAATTTCAGAGAGATATTACAAATACACAGTGTATATATATATATATAATATTTTTATATATTTGTATATATATATATATATATATACACGTGAGTGTGTGTGTGTGTGTGTGTGTGTGTGTGTGTGTGTGTGTGTGTGTGTGTGTGTGTGTGTATGACTTATTTTGCATTAATACGTGCAGTTAATAATATTACATATGTATTTCTTGTTTATTTTATGTTTATACACATTTGACAGTAAAGCACCAAGCTTGAGTTGGGAAACGTACAAAATGTATTTTAATAATAACAACAGTAACGTGCATCATTTTCATGTAGAAAAGATATACATTGTACTCTTATTAAACCAATGGTACCATTGTACCATTAAGAGTACAATGTATATGAATCTGACCAACAGCTTCATTGATTATGTGTGAATTAGTCTTTTTTTTTTTTAAAAGCACTCTGGCGTTTTTTTTCACTTCATAAACAAAAAGAGCAAAAATCTGATTTCCTGATGATTGATGTTTTGTAATAGCAATTTTATCATTGTTATTTTATCATTTCAAAATATTAAGGAAAAGGTATAAATGAATGACTAATAAACAAATGCTCCCTTGCTGCCATCCACAGGTTATAATAATGATTTTATGTATTTTTTTTTTGTTTTACATAAGTGTTTGTTCACCATAGTATATTTCGAAATCAACTGTGCTGTGGTTCCCGAGTAAACCTGTTCTGAGATTGGAAAAGTTTGTTTGCGCTGCAAAGCTCAGGATTAACAGGATTTTTTTTTACACTTTTGTTTCGTTTGCCTTATGTTTCTCTTATGCAACAGAAAGGGCAGCGCGAGTTGAACAATGCGTGGACAGTGCACAATGTACAAAACAGTGCACAAAATGTACTTGCACCGGAAGAAAAATATTTAGTCACAGTCTGAATGGAATGAAGACCCATTAAAATTGTTAAATAATAGGCTGCAGTGATGGATTTTCATTGGTTCGTCTGATCCTTTTACCACCTCACATTTTACACAAAGAATGAAGAGTCCAAATAGCAAGTGACCAAGCACACCAAATGAAAATTCAATTTACATTAAAGGTCATGTTTGATCACTTTCAAGTGCCCTCTCCATTAACTGATATACCTCCAGTTATTTACCAGTTCCTCCATTCTAAACAAGAGGGGCACACTATGTACACTGTGCATACCTACGCATAGAGGTGCCATTATCCATTACCGTCTCACTTTAAACAATATTTGTTACCCCATGAATCAAAGAGTTCCCAGCAGCAGCCACAAAGGTTTGCAGTTGCAGCTAAGCAGGAGAGGCGCATGTGTTGACATCGCAGTGACAGGTGCATATGCAGTCACTCTTCTAAGTATAGCGGATGGCGAACTAGCATACACGTCTTGAGTTTGGGATTAAAATACAAAGCCATTTGACTGACTGAAACTGATGATCTGTTGCATGCTGTGGTGCTCAATTCTCAGACAACAGAAATATAGATTTTCTATAGATAGATGAAATAGAAATATAGATATGTTTAGATATAGAATTAATATAGCACAGTCCCTTGAAGTACACCAGAACATCATAATCATCTTCAGCAGTTCTGTAGCCTGATATTGTTACTTGTGTTTCTCTATTAAGTTGATTATGACATTTGTGTTATTATACTTACTAGACAATGCACTATTATTGGGAGATATCTTGACAATTATATACTTTATATTTGAATTTCCCGATCCTTGAGATCCACCTTCCTGCAAAGTTCAGCTCCAATCCAATCAAATAAATGAACCAGCTTATTAAGATTTTAATAATTACAGACAGTTACACTGAAAAAAAAAAATGTTTTTGTCAGTTCAACTAAGAAATTGTTTCAACTGGTAACATCAACAATAACTGGTTTTGTTTAAATGAAATAAATGACTTAAGGTTACTGATTATAACTTAATTCAACCATACATTCATGACATACAAAAGGCAAAAAAAAAAGAACACCAGTGTGCACTCAGAATAACAACGAAACGTTGCACTTCTGTAAAATAATTAAAGCAAACAGAACGCGCTTTTTGCCATCTTGGTCTCTGTGAACTTGAGCGAGAAACTTTGAAACTCTGTGTATGAAAATATATCTATAGAGAGTGAAATGTCTACTTTCAAATGAAAAAACTAAACAAATAGAAAATGTGTGTGTTAGCATGGATGATTTACATGCAATTTAATGTGTGTGTGTGTGTGTGTGCACACTGTGCATCGTTTAAGCTAGCTTTCAGTTCAATAAAATAACAAAAAACTACATTTTAGATTTTAATTCAACTAAGTTGGGCATTCTGTGATCTGTACTGTATTTTTACTGTAACTGACAGATTCTGGACCAAAAAAAACAACAACATGGGAGTGGGAGGGAATGGGAGTTTTTTTGTGGGAGTGGGACGGGAGAGGTTTGAAAATCCACTGCCGTGTCACCCTCTAGTTTGGACATGTTTTTAGAACTCAAACGAGTTCACCTTCAAATCATGACGTCAAATTCACATTTTACTAAAACAGCACTCTGAAGAACAAATAGTCCCATGCCAGTGGGATGACAACATATGATTTCCTATAAAGTGCTCTATCAATAAACTCAAAATAGAACAATAGCTAATAGATGTGCTGTGAAGGTAAATTACACAAAGCCATTTATTTTCATTTCTGTATTATTTAGGTTCCTCTATTGTTCAAAATGCAACGTATTGTCTAAAACAAAAGTTATGACTCCTGTGTACGTTCACATACATTGATACTGGTCTGCACTTCACTACAATACATTTTCCCCGTGCTGCAGTGCGTTGCAAAGCTTTGTCACACAGATTTTGATAGGTGTATAACTATAATAAAACAAGCGGTGTGCCAGAGGACTAAAAAGCTCTGCCTCGGTACGGTTTGAGTCAAGCCATTGGTTAATCTGGCTGTTTGATGAAGATAAAGAGATAAAATGTAGTAGAAATAAACATGTTAAGAATCTGTAGAGGACTATTATTATTATTATAATTTTTAAGGACAATTATTATGTTATGTTTGGTTGACCAATCAGCGGAGAAGGGCGTTTCACTCCGCCCACTTGTAGAAATAGAATATTCAAGTAATTTATCAATTTTCTGTTCATGAACGTAAAAATTTATGTTTTTTGTTGAACAAATAAAAAACAAAACATTTGCCTTTTTTTTTTTATTAAATAAAAAAACTAATTTTTCGAAGGTACATGGACATTTTCTTTATTTGGGTGCTTGATCCTTGACTTTTTAGCATAATCTTTTCTCTGGTTGCTGTAAATGTTTGTTTCTAAAGTACATTTGACGCAGCTGAAAGTGTGTACTATTGTACCTGTAGCAGAAGAACCACTTATCAATATTATTAACTCATGGTTATCTTTAGGTCATGCCCCAAAACCATTCAAGCTGGCGGTTATTAAGCCTCTTATTAAGAAAACAAAACTAGATCCTAGTGAACTGGCAAATTACAGACCCATTTCAAATCTTCAGTTCATGTCAAATAATTTTGAAAAAGTTTTGTCTGTTCAATTTGTGCTCCTTCTAGCAAAAATAAATTATATCTATAAAGAATTTCAGTCAGGTTTTGTGCCCCACCATAGTACAGAAAATACACTTGTTAAAATTACAAATGACTTGCTTCTTGGGTCAGACCAAGGCTGTATCTCATTTCTAGTTTTACTTGATCTTAGTGCTGCGTTCGACATTATAGATCATGACATACTCATAGATCGATTACAAAACTTTACAGGTATTCAAGGGCAGGCTTTAAGATGGTTTATATCCTACTTGTCTGATCACTACCACTTTGGGAGTCATCTCAATTATCACCAGTAAAGTATGGAGTACCACAAGGATCTGTCCTAAGTCCTCTGCTATTTTCAATATACATGTTGCCCCTTTTAATATTATTAGAAAATAAAGGATTAGTTTCCATTGTTATGGTGATGATACTCAACTATATATCTCAACAAGACCAGATTAAACTTCTAAATTATCGAAGCTAACGAAGCGTGTTAAAATGTAAAAGATTGGATGACCAATATACCAATTTTCGCCTATTAAATTCAGATAAGAAAGATATATTATTTATTGGACCAAAAAACAGTACAAAAAACAGTACACAGAATATCTTGGATCACAATTTGCAACTAGACAGATGTCCTGTTACTTCCTCTACAGTCAAAAATCTGGGTGTTATATTAGACAGCAACTTGTCTTTTGAAAATCATATTTCCCATGTTACAAAAACAGCGTTCTTCCATCTTAGAAACATTGCCAAGCTAGGGGAAAATGTTAACTGTTTCTGATGCAGAAAAGCTAGTTCATGCATTCATGACCTCTAGACTGGACTATTGTAATGCACTGCTAGGTGGTTGTCCTGCATCTTCAATAAACAAGCTACAGATAGTACAAAATGCTGCGGCTAGAGTCCTTACCAGGTCAAGAAAATATGATAATTTTCAAAGCTGCTTTGCAATGATTGTATCGTAAAAAGTGCTATACAAATAATCTTGAATTGAATTGAATTTGTGCTGTGAAAATTGAACACCCCATTCACAACTGCTGATTTTGTCTCTATTTTCTTGACTAAAATTGCATTTATTTAGACACAGAACTTCTTTACGACCACATCAAACGGGAGACTTTTCAGCTGTTTTTAGAGTAAAATGAGCTTTTCAGACCATATTACTCCAATTTTACAGTCTCTGCACTGGCTACCTATTAAGTTCCGTATCAGTTACAAAATATTATTACTTGCCTATAACGCCCCCTAAATGGTTTAGCTCCTGCGTACCTAACTAATCTTCTATCACGCTACAATCCTACCCGCTCCTTAAGGTTGCAAAACTCTGGACTCTTGGCAGTACCTAGGATAGCAAAGTCCACTAAAGGAGGTAGAACTTTTTCATATTTGGGTTGAAAACGCGTGATTAATTATTTAGTTTTTTTTATCAATTGACAGCACTAACATATAAAAGTTTAAAATTAAATTAGTATAACACAGTTCCTTGAGGTACAACAGAACATCATAACCATCGTCAGCAGTTCTGTAGCCTAATAGTATTACTTGTGTTTCTCTATTAAGTTGATTATAACAGTTGTTATTATACTTCCAAGACAAGGCACTAGTATTGGAAGGTATATTGACAATTATATACTGTATATCTGAATTTCCCAATCCTTGAGATCCACCTTCCTGCAAAGTTCAGCTCCAACCATGATCAAATACTAATGAACCACCAGCTTATTAAAATTGTCATAATTACAGACATCCATGTTTGATCAGGGTGGGAAATGAACTCTGCAGCAACTGAAACTGATGAGCTTTTGCATTCTGTGGTGCTCAATTCTCAGAAAACAGAAACCCCTTAGAGATACAAAAGCATGGGAAAGTCTAAAACTTGCGTGACATAAACTACTTATATATTAAAATACAATTAGTAGAACACAGTTCCTTTAAGTACACTGTAAAACCTGATAAGTTAAGACAACTCATAACATTTGAGCAAACTCACTGCCTCAAAACATTTGAGTAAACAAACTCATTTTTTTTAAGTTAGTAGAGCTTAACATTTTTACGACAAATGGGGCGGGGCAAAGAGCAATGGGAGCCAAGCCTTGTTTCCATGACCCCACCACACTCATCACAATGATAATTATATGCAATTTGCTTCCATAAACAACACATTCACTCCAATCTTTACAGTTAAGTGCTAATTAATATTTATTACATTTACATTCCGTAGTCTTTAAATTTTGCTGTCCATCCTCACCCTAACCATAGGCTCTTTTCTCTACCACAACAGTTAAACTACAAAACCAACATAGAAACCTATGTAAATCCTAACATAACACAACATTTAAGTATTAACTTATGTCTCTCTATGTTAATCTTGTGCAAAACCCCACAAAATAACACTTAATTCCTACATTTATTTCCATTGTTGTCTGATGCAAAGCATGCTGGAAACTATAAAACGCAATCATTTTAAGTTCATCTTACTACAACGTCATTTTGAGTTAACAGAACTTTTTTCAATTAAGTTCAGTGAACTTTCATTATTATTTGAGTGAAATTAACTAATTTCATTAAATTCCTTTCACTGTTCGGTTTTACAGTGTACACCAGAACATAATACCATCTTCAGCAATTTTGTAGCCTGATGAACTACCGCCTGACAGCAGTCCATGATCCAGAAGACTGTTGTGTTGTTGCACTGTTGCACCTAACATTGTTCGGGAGGTAGACACACACTCTGTCAGTTTAAATCTAGAATAAATACCCATCTCTTTAACCTGGCATACACTTAACACACTAATATGCTTCTAATATTCAAATCCGTTAAAGGATTATTAGGCTGCATTAATTAGGTCAACCTGAAACGTCTCATAAACACTTCCCATAAAACACACTGTACTTGTTACATCGTAAGAAGATTGACATCTACGCTAATATTAGTCTTTTTCCTTTCTTATTCCGAGGTCACCATAGCCACCCGATCCGGTGCTGATCCACCATCTGATCTGGATACGGACTGGATCTAGTGACTGCAGTGATCATCTGATCATCGACTTACTCCATAGATAATCAAAAACTCTTGATAAAACCCTGAGTTTACAGAGAATGTTTATAGAAAGGGTTGTAAACCCACTGAACTTTATCTATAAAATGTTAGATTTATTTGGTTTTTCTAAACCTACTGAAACTCAGTTTGTTCAAATTGTTCAGCTTTTTGTAACAGGTACAGAGTTAATCATACATTTGGAGTTGACAAACAACTTTTTTACTGTAAGACCATTGAACCTGACTTAAACTTGACATTTGGTTTTATCAACTCTAACCTAACCTGAAACTTAGGGTTTGTGTCATTATGAGATAATAATAATTGAGAAACTATATAAAACTATACATTTAATAATTTATTTGCCACAATGTATTGAAGTGAATCAATTAAAAGTAGTTGAGTATAACATAACTGCCAGAGTGATATTAATTAATTATGACACTGTGGCACATTGCGAAACTATGGGTTTCTTTCATGTCTAGCTAGTACACAATGTGTTGTGATTTTGCAATCTGTTGTGAGTAACACTAGACTCACAAGGCCTTCAATATGAGACTACATAGTCTCCGTCCTACAACCCGGAGACTGTTAACAGTGACTCTTCGACACTTCTGTTTGTTCACAGCCATGGTAACCTTCAACTATAGCCCGTAATATATACTGTACTTCCACAGCCCCAACAGCTGTCCCTTCAACATTCCATGCCCAGTACTTCTGCTACTGTATCATCTGTAAATTATATTTGTAAGGTCAAATAAAATTTAATTAAGTGTAAAAAAATCCAAAACAAAATTTAAAACTGGAACTTGGTAAGCAGGCACAAAACTGAAAAAACAAAATAAAATAAAATAACGGTACTGCCAATGCCAGCCCAATGAAGCCCCCTTTTCCTAAGCAAAATGTGTAAAGCACACCTGCCAATCTGTCATGATCTGCAGAATGGAGATGACCCTTGCTTCCTTTAGACCAGAGGTCTTTAACCGTGCTCCTGGGGGCTCACTGTCCTGCAAAGTTTATTTCCAACCTGCTTCAGCACACCTGCTTGTGTTTTTTTAAGCAGTCCTGACTAAATACAGGTGTATTAAGTTAGGGATGGAGCTGAACACTGCAGGAAGGTTTGTCCCCAGGAGCGGGGTTTTGACAGACAGACATGTTTTATGAAAATACTTGCTTTTTTAAATGATCAGGTAACATGACGTCAAATTATAAATTATGGGTGTCTGACTTCATTGTTTGATCGCTTATAATCACTTTTGCTTTTCTTCTCATGCACTGAGCTGAACAGCCAATCAGAGTCATTTGTTTCAATGACTGCCGATGCCATTGGTCAAAAACCCACAACACACTTCATTCTGATATTCTACTTTTGCTGACAATAAGTAATGTCACGTCGGATGACCGACAAAATTAGGATCTCGCCAGAGAGACCTATCCACTTCGAGTGTAACTTAAGTCAAGTCAAGTCAAGTCAAGTTGAGCTTTATTGTCATTCCACTACATGTGTGGACATATAGTGGGACGAGATGTCGTGCCTCACAGGACCACGGTGCTACATAAATACAGATATACGACACAAAGTAAAACAGTATAAACCTATACACAAACTAACCTACTGTCAGCTTTGACTATACATATGCTATATATAAAAGTGGTTACCTATACATAAACTAAAAAACAAAAAACAAAAAATACAAACTGTACAACTGAGCAGATGACTTCAAATACTGTACATGTGCAAAAGAGAGACATTCAAGCAGCTGGCTGGGGAACAGTGTAAGGTGATTTGTGGTGCATGAGCCAGTAAACATACGTACATTACAGTCATATATTTTAATCAGTCTTTTGTGGGATTATGGACACACAATGGTGTGTGAAAGTGTCTAGTGCATGCAGAGGAGAGTGTGTTGCTACAGGTGGCTTGTGCAGGCCCGCTCACCTGAATTCCACAGAGATAAAAGTTTAACAGTTTTTTCCTGAGATGTGGTAAGGTGAGGGGGTTGTTTGGGGTTTCAGAGAGGGGCGGTGTGATGTGAGTTCAGGGCTCTCACAGCCTGGGGGAAAAAGCTGTTGAGCAGTCTGGCGGAGCGGTCTCTGATACTCGGTACCGTCTACCTGAGGGTAGGAGCTGGAAGAGACTGTGGGAGGGGTGGGTGGGGTCCTCCACGATACTTTTGCTTTGCTGGAGCATCGTGTAAGGAAAATGTCCAGGATGGAGGGAGAGGGGCACCAATGATTTTGCAGCGGTGTTCACTGTCCGCTGGAGGGTCTTCGGTCTGCTGCACAACAGTTTCCATACCAGACAGTGATGCAGCTGGTCAGCACGCTCTCAATGGTACCCCTGTAGAAGGTGGTGAGGATGGGTGGAGGAGACTTGCTCTTTTCAGTCGGCGGAGAAAGTGTAGGCGCTGTTGTGCCTTCTTGGAGATAGACTTGGTGTTGGTAGTCCAGGTGAGGTCCTCTGTGATGTGCACCCCAGGAATTTAGTGCTGCTGACTCTCCACAGTCGAGGTGTTGATGGTCAGTGGGGGTGGTCAACAGAGTTTCTCCTGAAGTCCATCACAACCTCCTTTGTCTTCTCCACATTGAGGGATAGGTTGTTAGCGCACACCATTCAGCCAGCTGTGCCACTTCCTCTCTGTAGTGCGTTTCATCGTTGTTGCTGATGAGACCTACCACTGATGTGTCATCGGCAAACTTGATGATGTGGTTGGAGCTGAACTTGGCAGTGCAGTCGTGGGTCAGCAGCGTGAAGAGCAGCGGGCTGAGCACACAGCCCTGTGGGGCACCTGTGCTCAGTGTGGTAGTGCTCGAGGTGTTGTGGCCGACCGAACTGACTGAGGTCTTCGGTTAAAAAGTCCAGGATCCAATTGCAAAGGGAATTGTTGAGGCCCAGCAGGCTTAATTTATTGATGAGCTGTTATGGGATTATTGTGTTGAATGCTGAGCTGAAGTCGATGAACAGCATTCTAACATATGAGTCTTTATTTTCAAGGTGGGTAAGAGCCAAGTGGAGGGTGGAGGAAATTGCATCATCCGTAGAGCGGTTTGGGTGGTATGCAAACTGGAGCGGATCGAGTGTGTTGGGGATGCTGGTTTTGATGTTGTGCATGACTAGCCTCTCAAAGCACTTCTTTATGATTGGAGTCAGTGCTATGGGACGGTAGTCATTTAGACAGGACACAGGTGATTTTTTTTGGTACCGGTATGATTGTCGTGGATTTGAGACATGTGGGGATGACTGCCTGGCTCAGCGAGGTGTTGAAGATATCTGTTAGGACATCTGTCAGCTGTTCAGCACAGTCTTTCAGTACGCGGCCAGGTATATTGTCAGGACCCGCAGCCTTGCGTGGGTTAATCCTAGATAGGGTCTTCCTTACGTCGGCTGGAGACAGACAGAGTGCCTGGTCGTTGGGAGGTGTGGGCAGTTTTTGTGCAGATGTGTCGTTCTGCATTTCAAACCGTGAATAAAAGTGGTTGAGTGCATCTGGGAGGGATGTGTCGTCGTCACAGGCCTGTGGCGGGGGCTTGTAGTCAGTGATGGTCTGAATGCCTTGCCACAGGCTCCGTGTATCTCTGCTGTTTGTGAAATGGTTATTGATTTTATTGCCATATGACCGTTTTGCATTTTTGATGCCACGGGACAGATTGGCTCTTGCTGTTTTGAGGGCTGCTTTTTCTCCTGATCTGAACGCTTCATCTCTGGTTTTTAGCAGCCCACGAACCTCTGCTGTCATCCATGGCTTCCGGTTTGCACGTGTGGTGATGGTCTTGGTGACTGTCACATCATCAATGCAGTTTTTGATGTAAGCAGTCACAGTTTCAGTGTACTCCTGCAGGTCTGTATGGTTATTATAGGTGGCCGCCTCTTTAAACATTTTCCAGTCTGTGTCCTGGAAGCAATCCTGCAGTGCTGAGGTAGCATTGTCTGGCCATACCGTGATCTGCTTTTGAACCGGTTTGGCCAGTTTGAGAAGCGGTCTGTATGCTGGGGTTAGCATAACAGAGATGTGGTCCGAGTATCCGAGGTGGGGGCGGGGTTCGGCTTTGTATGCGTTTTTCACTGTTGTGTAAACAAAGTCCAGTGTGTTATTTCCCCTTGTTGCAAAGTTCACATGTTGGTAGAACTTTGGTAAAACTGTCTTTAAGTTAGCGTGGTTGAAGTCGTGGCTATGATGAAAAAGCCGTCGGGGTTATTTGTTGTTGTTCGCTGATGGCGCTGTACAGTTCACATTTGCGTCCTTAGCATTTGCACACGGGGAATGTACAGCGACAATAAAATGGCCGTGAACTCCCGCAGATAAAGCAGTCGACATTTCACAACCATAAACTCCACCAGCGATGAACAGTGTTTTGATAATACCGCTGCATTGTTACACCATTCTTTGTTGATATACACACAAGCCACCCGCGAGTCTTACCAGACAGTGATGAATCTCTGTCCGCTCGGCAGCAGGTTAGTCCGTGCAACTGAATGGCGGAGTCCGGGATGTTGTCGTTTAGCCATGTTTCAGTGAAAACAAACACACAACAATCCCTTGTCTCATGCTGTGTAGACCGGCTGAGTTGAATTAAGTCCAGTGTGTTTTCCAGAGAGCGAACGTTTGAGAGCATGAGTGATGGAATTGCTGGACTAGTTGGATTAGCCCTTAGCCTAGCTCGAATACCTCCACGCTTGCCGCGCTTCTGTCCCCTCTCACACCGCCGGCGTCGCCGCTTTGTGCGGGTAGCATCAGTAGGCGAGGCCGCATTCTCGGGGTCCTTCAGATCCGTTGCTGGCCGAAGAGCTAAACACCTTCTACGGCCGCTTTGAGTGCAATGGCGGCAGCGTGACTCTGCCGATCAGCGCGTCAGGAAGCAGGGTCAGAGCAGCGATGATTATGCTATCACCGTGTCGGAGGACGAGGTTCGGAGGGAACTAAGAAGAGTGGACGTCAGAAAAGCAGCCGGACCTGATGAGATTACTGGCCGCGTTCTGAGGTCCTGTGCTGTTTAGCTTGCTGGTTTGTTTACATCCATATTTAATGAGTCCCTCGCTACCGCTGTTGTTCCCACCTCCTTTAAAAAATCTGTTATCATCCCTGTGCCTAAGAACAGTAAACCCTCTTGCCTGAATGACTATCGTCCAGTTGCCCTCACATCAACAGTCATGAAGGTTTTTGAGAGACTATTAAAGAACCACATTTGCTCCTCCATCCCTGCTACTTTGGACCCTCTTCAGTTTGCCTATCGGCCAAATAGGTCTACTGATGATGCCATCTCTCAGGTCCTGCACTCACATTGACAGCAAAAATGGCAACTATGTAAGGCTGCTTTTCATCGACTATAGCTCCGCTTTCAATACTATAGTCACCACCAAGCTGGCTGTTAAACACTCAGACCTCGGCATAAACAATTCACTCTGTCACTGGATTCAAGATTTCCTCACCGACAGACCTCAAGTGGTGAAAGTCGGCCAGTTCATTTCCAACTCCATCACCCTGAACATAGGAGCCCCACAGGGCTGTGTCCTGAGCCGCCTGCTCTACTCTCTATACACTCACGACTGCGTGTCCTCTCACATCTCCACTTCTATCGTTAAATTTGCTGATGATACTGTGGTTCTGGGCCTCATTAACAACAATGATGAGGCCGCATACTTGGATGAGGTCGAGAGACTTACAGCATGGTGCCAGGACAACTGTCTCTCTCTGAACGTGAGCAAAACTAAAGAGCTGACCGTGGACTTCAGGAAGAGACAGCAGCGGCCCTACACTCCTCTTATGATCAGTGGGACCCCTGTGGAGAGGGTGAGCAGCTTCAAGTACCTCGGTGTAAACATCTCCGAGGACCTGACATGGACTACACACATTCAGACTCAGGTTAAGAAAGCCAGGCATAGACTGTACCATCTGCGACAGCTGAGGAAATTCAGGGTCTCACCAGCAATCCTGAAAACTTTCTATTCAGGGGCCATAGAAAGTGTACTGAAGTGCATCTCAGTGTGGTATGGTAACTCATTAAATCAGGACTGCAAAGCTCTACAGAGAGTCGTGCGCTTAGATGAGTGCATCTCAGGGTCTGCTCTCCCCTCTCTGCAGGACATCTACCCCAAACGCTGCAAAAGCAGAGCTGCTAAAATCCTCAAAGACTCAAAAACCATCTCCGGTAACCATCTTTTCCGTTTACTGCCATCTGGCAAGCACTTCAGGAGCATGATGGCAATAACTGAGAGACTGAGGAGGAGCTTCTTCCCTCAGGCCATCAGGCTCCTTAACACAAACTCAGTTTCATAAACATTTACAAGACTCAATTTATTAACTGTAAAACATTCACTATTCTCATCATCCGTATTTCTGCTATGTGTACATACCCGGTACAACCCGTTTGCACATCCCTGGTTATATTACTATTTATTAAGTCCCAGTATACTGTTTTGCACATCTTATTTGTTTTCTTTTCCACATCTTATTTGTTCTGCACTTTTTATTCCATTGCACATTTTACTCTTTATTTCTCCTTCTTTTTTGTACCTATATTTATATATATATGCTCTTGTGTTGTGTTACTTTTATTTTATTTTTATTTTATTTGCACTGTCCACTGAGCGGACCTGACTTGATTTACATTTCACTTCTGATTATACCCTGTATAATTTAGTATGTAACGAATAAACAAACCTTGAACCTTGAGATGGCCCAGGCTGCATCATTAGAGATGGCAGAACATGGTCTGCTAGGGAAAACACGGCTCTTGTAGGAATACTGTGGAAAACACATCTGGGATCTAGGGGTGTCGAAATGAATCGTTTCTACGGTGCATCGCGATGCAGATGAGGACGATTTGGTATCGGTTCAGTAATAGACCATAACTGGTTATAATGTACTGAAGCTTTTCTGCACATGCAGAATACATGCTTTGTCGCGGGAGCATACAATGGCGGAGGGACGCGAGTGCGCGTATAATTGAAAATGCTCCAACTACTTAAAAAGCCGACATCTGGCTTTCATGAATGACCTGGTAAGCACGACCTGGAGAAGACGTGCTGTGTGTAAATCGGCGGTTCTCAATTACAGTCGCCCCCCCCTCCCACTCTGCACATTTCGTATTGTAGAGCCTAGTCACCCAAAAAGGGATTTGAGAACCAGCACATTCCTAAGGGTTCGTAAAAAGGTTAATACATGAGCCATCCGCATCTAACTGGCTGGCCGAGTTCCTGCCCTAAGCCTCCTTATCTCAGGAGACCCCCTAAAACTGGGAGAGATTTAAGGAAAACATCTGGATGTTCTCCAAAACAGGACAAAGGAACTCTTTATCTGGACATGGCCCGGGATGGCCATTTATCATATAATTCAATAAAGCAGGACTGTTTTATGGTGAAACTTTCGGGCTGATGTTTTCCAGATCCCAGGACGTGACCCAATCATGACCCCAGGGCAGCCCCTCTTTCGCTCTGCTATCGCCCCCTGTGCAGGTCAAAGGAAATAACTTTTCTGTGTCTCTGCCCAGTGCAAGAAACCCACCCCAAACTGGTGTTCCTTTATGCAAAAAGACATTCATTTATTCCATGGCTATTAGAATAGTGTACTCAAGAAACAATATATATATATTAATGCTGTGCTCTGTCTTTCATTTTCTTGGTGATTTATTTAGAATGTAGGATGTTTTAATCTGTGCCTTAACCTGTATAGTGGAAAAGCTTTTTAGTCCAGTCTGCTTTTACTTGCTCGCTCGCTGAAGAACCGGAAGCTGGTCGCGCTGGACCACCGCCTTACCATCAGGCTGAAGACACCATCTAAAAGCATTCAACACTTCGTCAAAGTAATAACAACTCGAAACGAACAGCTCAATAGCTTCCGCGTTCCAACAAAGAAACCAAGACTGCCAATCACAAGAGGGCTTCCCGGTGACGTCATGCAGCAGCGACGTAAGCCATCAGAGATTTCCAGGAAACACAAAGGAAACACGGGGACGAAAAAAAGATATTCGGCCAGCCCAATGTAAAGCAATTATCAAACAAAGTCTCTATTCTTACTGAACTGGTGAATTGATCTGTGTGCAGAAACATAGCAGAGCCTCTGTTCGTGATCTTCTTTTAGTTACAGTTATGAGATAGAAAAGGGTGCCACTTTAAACTTTGTTTTAACGTTACTCGCAAAACTCCTGGTATGTGTGTATGTTTATGTGTTTTTATTAAGTTAGTCCATGTATTGTAGAATAACAGTTAGCAAATAAACCTTGTTTCATTTATAAATAATTATGTCTTGGGATGTGTGATTTCTCGTTCAAACTATTTGCCAAGATCGCGTTACCTAGCTCAAATGGTATAAAACCCTTTAGTTTGTCTTATCGTTGGCCGCGAAATAAAGATAAACTAAATTGCTAAAGATATACTGATGTTAATGGTCGCTGGACGAGTCGTTAATAAAGTATAAATCATAAGTTAAAGATTAATATTTCTTTAATCAAAGCAATATTGTATCTGTAATTTAATGATTCCCCAAAGCTGAAATAATAGCTTCATAGTTTCATTACAGTATGTTCCTCTTTATCGCTTCAGATGTTTGTTCTATTCGAACGTAAGTGCCCTGCGAAGTGGACATCACAGGATATTCCACCATGATTCCAGTTCGAAGGAACGTATTCCATTCAAAGTGCATATAAGTGTGCGAGACGTGAATTAAAATTGTATATATCAGAGGTATATGATGTCACACTCGTCTGTGCTTGAAGACGTTGCGCAGCGCAAACCATGAATGAATGCTCCGAGGTGAAGTAAACTTCAAAGGATTTCCCCTGCTCAGGGAGAAGGGAGCAATGAACACGGTGTAGGGAGCATGTCAATCGGGACACAGTTCATGCACGGAGCGCACTTCTAACGAGCTGATTCTCTGAATCAGGTATGTTAACAAAGAAAGACATGCAAAATATGCGGGGCGGGAGGGCGAGGACTGGAATTGAGAGCCGCTGGTGTAAATCATGTCATGCTTAAATAAAATATGCAGGGGGTAATACAACTAACTTGAGAAACCACATTAGCTGTTTTCATCCTGTGCTGTTAACCCTGTCAGTGCCAAGTATTTACTTTTTTGTATTTTTTTCTAAATGCTTCTGTGCCCAGACTTAGTTTTGTTTTATGTTTGATACATTCGATAAGCGTGTTTTCTTTTGAGCAAGTAAGATTAAAGATTCAGTTCATATATCTGACTGCTTGTATTTATTGACAAAATTGTATACATGTGAAGGAAAATTTAAAATTGAGGACGCAGTACACCGTCAATTCACCGTGATGTATCGTGATATCGAATTGAACCGAATCGATGACATGATAATCATAATCAAACCGAACCGTAAGATCAGTGTAGGTTCACACCCCTAATGGGATCCCAACATGGTCACTCATATGGGCACTTGCCTCACACCAGATTTCAAGAATTCATTGGCTGAAAGGCCTGGCGCTGGACGCTCCGCCATGTCTGGGCGCTGGACGCTCCGCCATGTCTGGGCACCGGACGCTCCGCCATGTCTGGACGCCGGAGTCCTGGAGGACTTGACAGGGTTTGCCTGGTTAAGGAACTCTCTGGAGAATTACAGGTGCATCTCAATAAATTAGAATGTCGTGGAAAAGTTCATTTATTTCAGCAATTCATCTCAAATTCTGAAATTCAATGCATACAGACTGAAGTAGTTTAAGTCTTTGGTTCTTTTAATTGTGATGATTTTGGCTCACATTTAACAAAAACCCACCAATTCAGTATCTCAACAAATTAGAATACTTCATAAATGTTTTAGTGAGTTGTTGGCTTTCTGGAAAGTATATTAATTTACTGTATATGTAATCAATACTTGGTAGGGGCTCCTTTTGCATGAATTACTGCCTCAATTCGGCGTGGCGAATGGTGATCAGTTTGTGGCACTGCTGAGGTGGTATGGAAGCCCAGGTTTCTTTGACAGTGGCCTTCAGCTCATCTGCATTTTTTGGTCTTTTGTTTCTCATTTTCCTCTTGAAAATACCCCATAGATTCTCTATAGAGTTCAAGTCTGGTGAGTTTGCTGGCCAATCAAGCACACCAACACCATGGTCATTTAACCAACTTTTGGTGCTTTTGGCAGTGTGGGCAGGTGCCAAATCCTGCTGGAAAATGAAATCAGCATCTTTAAAAAACTGGTCAGCAGAAGGAAGCATGAAGTGCTCCAAAATGTATTGGTAAACAGGTGCAGTGACTTTGGTTTTCCAAAAACACAATGGACCGACACCAGCAGATGACATTGCACCCCAAATCATCACAGACTGTGGAAACTTAACACTGGACTTCAAGCAACTTGGGCTATGAGCTTCTCCACCCTTCCTCCAGACTCTAGGACCTTGGTTTCCAAATGAAATACAAAACTTGCTCTCATCTGAAAAGAGGACTTTGGACCACTGGGCAACAGTCCAGTTCTTCTTCTCCTTAACCCAGGTAAGATGCCTCTGACGACAACTGTAACCAAATTCCTTGACACGTCTGTGTGTGGTGGCTCTTGATGCCTTGAACCCAGCCTCAGTCCATTCCTTATGAAGTTCACTCAAATTCTTGAATCGATTTTGCTTGACAATCCTCATAAGGCTGCGATTCTCTCGGTTGGTTGTGCATTTTTTTCCTTCCACTCAACTTTCTGTTAACATGCTTGGATACAGCACTCTGTGAACAGCCAGCTTCATTGATAATTCATATTTGTGGCTTACCCTCCTTGTGAAGGGTGTCAATGATTGTCTTCTGGACAACTGTCAGATCAGCAGTCTTCCCCATGATTGTGTAGCCTAGTGAACCAAACCGAGAGACCATTTTGAAGGCTCAGGAAAACTTTGCAGGTGTTTTGAGTTAATTAGCTGATTGGCATGTCACCATATTCAAATTTGTTGAGATTTTTTTTAAATGTGAGCCAATTTTTTTTTTAATGTGAGCCAAAATCATCACAATTAAAATACCAAAGACTTAAACTACTTCAGTCTGTGTGCTCTGAATTTATTTAATACACGATTTGAGTTGAATTACTGAAATAAATGAACTTTTCCACAACATTCTAATTTATTGAGATGCACCTGTATGCGTTAAAGGACACCGCAAACAGACTCTGAACATGGCCTCTCAGTGCCACTACCCGTTTGAGGTGAGAACACAGGAGGAAACCAGTTCGAAACGCAGGCTAGCGAACCTGTTGGGAGTCACCCAACCCGCAGCTCAACAGATGTCAGCTAGCGAGTCACTACGAGCCAGCACCCAGGACGATGCGACACCCTTAGTGGAGTAAGCACTTAAACTGAGCGGACAGGGTACACCTTGTGCTTCATAGGCCAATGTGATTGCATCCACTATCGAGTGGGCCATCCTCTGCTTGGAAACAGCCCTCCCCTTCTACTGTTCTCCGTAACAGACAAAGAGCTGTTCTGAGGTCCAAAAGCTTTGAGTTCTATCCACGTACTGTCGCAATGCGCGTACAGGACTGATCAAAGCTAGGGCTGGGTCTGCCTCCTTTGAGAGGCAGCACTTGCAGGTTCACCACCTAGTCCCTGAAGGGAGTGGTAGGAACATTGGGCACATAGCCAGGTCGGGGTCTCAGTGTTGCACTGGAGTCAGCCGGCCCAAACTCAAGGCATGATTTGTCAACCGAAAATGCCTTCAGGTCCCCCACCCTCCTGATCGAGGCCAATGCAGTCAGGAGTTGGGTTTTCAAAGATGGAGCCACTAAGAGGACCTGCTCCTCGTCCTCCCTGACCTTGCAGAGTGTCTGTGCTAGTATGCTCACTGGGGAAACGCATATTTGCACAGGCCCTGGGGCCTAATTTGTAGAGAAGTTCAGTCCTGGAACTGGAGTGAATCATGTGGTATTGACATTGAGCAGGTTTGTCTTTGGTTCAGGCATGTTGCTGATGGGGTATTGACTCTGTAACACTTCTTGTACAATAAGTCTATGATCTATCATCAGACTCAAACTCATCTCATTGAACTATTAATAAATATTTAGTTCTTGTTGTTGTAGTTGACAGTCTTTAGCATTAGCAGCAAGCAAGAGGATGCTAGCTGCCTGAATGTTGGCTCCTCCACCTCACTCAATTATTAACACTATTCACACTACAAAACCCTTAATGTCACTCAAATACTGACTGAGAAGATGTTGCTCTTTCATAGATTAGAAGACTTCATGGATCTCATGAATATCTTTGTTTGTTGTTGTTTCATTAATGTACAGTATCAACAATGTTTTGGACCAAGTTGTTCTCCAATTCCCTCCAAAATATTTTCAAACTTTGTTATCTAAATTAGTCTGCTAGGCATTAGTCTCTGCTGAGACACTATTTGAAACTCTTGTGAAACATTTTTTTCATTGTGGGGCACATATGTTTTTTTTATATTCTATTCTGTGGAATAAAAAACAGAGAGTTAGATAAAAACTGCATCCTGACCTTTGTGAGAATAAACAGCGTCACTCTGTCTGTCTTACACTTAATAATAAATTATATTCTGTTAACGTGTGTGATGTGCCATAAACCCTTTAAGTTGTGTTAAGGGACAACCTCACTTTGTTCCATGTCACATTGTAAAATGCACTATGCATGAGGTCTTTGAACTTCATGACATTTTCTATTTGTCTAAAAAATTTAAAATAGAAAATGCCTTGTATTCCAGGCATTAATGCAAAATCCTGAATTTAAATTAATTGAAAATGTTTTTAACACAATGAGAAAATTAATTAAATCAAGTGATCACACTAGCAGTCTTTTATTTTTATTTTTATTTTTAATTTTCCTTATTTTGCACAAAATAAATAATGGCTTCTAAAAAAAATCTTAGACTAATAAACACTACAATTTAGATAATTTAGTCGTTTATATGTTAATAGCATTGTATTAATTAATACTATTAATAATAATTATCAGCATGTTGTATATGTATATACATCATCATTTTGTAGTTATCAATTCCTTGTGATCAAAGTAAAAAAAGAAGAACTGACAAATAGCTGTCTAAAGCAAGAGATTAAAAACTGTCAGCTGTATCATCTGTGTAAGTGTGATTGATTATTTCTTCTTTAACCTTTAACATGTCAATAGTAATAAGCATTATCAACGTGACTATGCGCATTTTACTTAAGATTGTAAAACATTCATTTGGAAGTAATCTTTTATATTGCTGCTACGTCAATTGAGAATAATTAATCTAGTGGTTTATAATTATTAACATAGTGGAGCAGGTTATGGCTGTAAAATAAAATGAGGTCAGAGACCTACAATGCATTAATGAAGCCTCCAAACAAAAGTAACAAGCTAATACCTGAAGGGAAAAAATACTTTAAATTGCTTAATAATACTTTTAATGATTTTGTTAGAGACCTCTGTGCGCTTGACCCATGTAAATTTCCATGAGACCAAAATATATTACATCAAGTATCTGGAGTCTATACAGAAATCTAGACCTCTGAGACTGACTCTCGAGAAACGTTCCAGTCTGTGTGCATATCTAACCCCCGTCTGCCCCCCACCCCATCCCATCCCATCCCATCCCATCCCATCCCATCCCACCCCATCCCATCCCATGCAGTGACGTATCCTGTTTTGTGTTCGGACCACTGCCAGGAACAGTATTCCTATCGTAGGTTGAGTTTTAGCCATGTACTATTTATGTACATTTATGTGGCCTTACAGTATTTTGATTTTTCATCACATCCCCTTATGAGCTATTGCATTTCCAAATCACTTTATTTAGCCTGCACGGATGATAAAATGAACCCTCCCATCTCATGGTCAGCATGGGTGACATCTGAGGTTGAATCTCTTCAGCTTGTGAAGGGGGACAGAGGGAGCCAGCCAATGGCACATGGGGAGAGCGATATTACCAGACAGCTGAACCGGCAACATTTGAAAATGTTAAATGTCAGAGGCTGATTTGTTTGTGATGAGGAGGGTGGGGGTGGACACAGGGAATATTTTGATTAAAATGTCTTGTTCGCTTGATCAGCCTGATTCAGAAACATGAGGAAAATATGGCTTCTGACCAAAACAAATGGTTGGATTGCTGTTCAAAATGGTTCTTAACCTCTCCAGAAGAAATCCCCAGGGTATATCTATATATGTGGCATGACTATTAATAGATCTGCTATGTCAGTTGCAGTAATATCAGCTTTATGTTTTTGCTTTCAATTGTGAACCTTATCAATCAGTCCTTTCTCGTTTCAGATCACATCTTGGATTTGCACAGGCTTCTCTTCATTAGAACTTATCTAAGAGCACATCAACATTATGAAGTTGTGTGATGGAGCATTTGAACAACAGAAATGTGCTCTGAAGGTTTGAAAAGCAAAATTCTCATTGTACAATAGATGTCTAGATCAGAGGTTATGGCATCAAAAGTAATGTAATTAAGTCACATAACAACACATCCTTAAGGTATTCTATGAGACAGCATGGTCTTCTTTAGTGTGTGGGCAACTTCTGGATTTTTATGCACTGGAAGAGACATTTTGAACATTCTTTTTTTTTTTAAAGACATAACTATCTGACATCAGCCTTTCTCACTAACTTACCTTAAAATTGCAGAACTATTTGTATAACATAAGGGGATAACCCAGGAAAGACTCAGCGGACTATTAAAGGTCAACGGAAATGGGCCCAGGACAGAACCTTTGGGAAGTCACATTATTCAGAATGCGCTGTAAAAAATGGGAACCCACACATACTGTGGTTTCTAAGTCAGTTAAATGAGGACATCAAATAAATTGTTCAGATATGCCCTCCATTTATCCCTCAGCATTTGGACTTGTATTGTATTAAGTAGGACTCTTAGTATATGTTTTATTTGAAACTGAAAACTTTACTGATGCTCCATTACAGGTTTATCAATCAGATAAATGTGTTCTGGGTTGTTAACATTGCCAGAACATAAATGGTTCTCCTAGAGTATCAATACTATTGTGGTTATTTTAAAAACCGTACATACCCAAAACCTTTCAAGAGTAGTGAACCTGCTTTATTACTCTTCTGCAGACTTTTGCACAGATTGTACATTTTCTTCCTATGGCACAACCTTACCCTTACTCACTCTCCGCGATATTCAGAATTCAGCGTATTTGCTTTAGTTCCTCTTGGAAGCTTATCTTATTGTAATTTTGAATGAGAAGTCCCAAAATGGATGAAAAAAGGGTGGGGTGAATTAGACAAAGACTTTCTCTATTCATATTTTTATCTCTCCACTTTGGTTCCTGTAACTGGTTCCATTTCTTATTTCTTAGTGTGTTACATGTCCAGACACATTTTCATTTAATCATGTGATTTACACAGATGGAGCCACTCCTTAAGCCAATGTATCTGCACCCGACACTTGATGGTCAACCAGGTGATACGATTACTGTTTAAGAACAAAGACCTATAAAATCACCATTAGGATAATGGCATTACTCTTGTCTGTAATAATATTGTTAATAGCTAATATAATTTAGAGCTGCTTTTTATTCATTAATTTTTTTATTAAATTAAAAGTGTAATACAGATTAATGATAATAACTTGTATAAAATTAAGGGTTTAATTTAGGATATCCATACAATCAGTTCAATTGTTTAGATTATGTTTCCATTCGGAAACTAAAAACAAAAACATGAAATAATTCTAAAAAAATTTGTTTAATAGAACAGAATCTTTGCTCCTGGTAAAATTTATTTTTGTAGAGTTCAGACCAGGGGTCACCAAACCTGGTCCTGGAGGGCCAGTGCCCTGCAGAGATTAGCTCCAACCCTAATAAAACACACCTGAACTAGCTAATCAAGGTCTTGCAAGGTATACTTGAAACTTCCTGGCAAGTGTGTTGAGGCAAGCTGGAGCTAAACACTGCAAGACACCCACCCTCCAGGACCGAGTATGGTGACACCTGGTTCAGAAGGATGATGAAAAATTTTCCACAGCAGTAAGGGTCTTTCCTCTAGAAGGTATTTATTAATTAAAATGTAATTATCAACAGCTTATCCAAATTAAAATTCACCTCATCACCACGCTCTGGACAAGGACAGACTTACAGGACGAGGGCGTGCAAGAGTGAGCTGCTTTAGAGAGCCGTGGATGGCAGTGGGGTTAAAGGACTCGCGGCCAGCGGAGTCGCGGCAATCCTCCCGAACTATGGCTAGTGCTAGGGCGTTATGACGAGCGGCGACTCTTTGCCGTGGGAACCAAAAACAGGCACAAACAAAAAACTTTCAAAAACTGAACAAAACGAAGTGAGTGGGCGCCGCTTACTGTTTAGGTCTGGTCTTCTGTCACAGTGCACACAATAGGGAGGAACGAGTAGATGAGGATTAACTCAAATAACTTTAATTCGGACAAGCAAGACAAGGCAGGGCAGACACACAGGAACATCGGGAGCAACGAGTAGACCAGACAATACTAACTAAACAGACAGCAACTTAAATACACAGGTTAATTACAGACAAAGACTAACACACAACTGAACAGTATAAACTAAAAATCACACTTAACTAGGACAGGAAAATAACCATATATGGACACAAGAGGGCGGGAAACACACAACACAGGATATCTATAATGGTAATATCAAATTACTCATTTGGACCTGTGTAGTTAATCATTAATGACAGAGTTGTATTCCATTGAGACCAAAGTTTATTTTAGCTGACACATCAGTGTCATTGGTCCTAATCATTTTCTTTGTGTCACTTAACATACATTTATCAGGCTACTACAGCAATGTAAAATAATAATAATACTATTTTTCCAAAACAACAAAAGTTTGAATGTTTTTTTGGGAAGTTCATTGATGATTTTCACTGATATTTTTTAGCAAAGATGATTTAAGGTATTTTAGAGACTCAGTGGCATAGCGTCTGGGCATGCAGGGAATGCAGATGCATATGGGGGCCGGGCAGATTGGGGGTCTGCCAAGCCAAAGGGGAACTTTTAAATGAAAGGGAACGAATATAGAGCCTTGCACGGGCCCAGCCCTTGTGCGACTGCTAATCAAAATTCTCTGCCTGAGTCCGACCCGAGCCTGACCCCCCTTTACACTATGACGGCGTTTTAGTGCCTCATAAAAAATAAAACAAAAACATCTAAGATTACCTGAATAAAGTTGTACAAATACATCTACTGATGCTACTGGACACATCTTCAGTGATGTTCCTGGAATCATTGGGTGTTTTGGGTCTTTCAACATCATACACCCTCATCCAGGCGACCCAGCTGAGGCTGATCAGACCCCAGCTTGTGTCCAGTTGGCGAATCTAGCTACTTTGCCCCCATGGATCTCCTCTCTTGAGCCATAGCCATCTTGAGGCTTTCTCTGCTGCTTCGGTGGTATTATAAATAGCTTTTCTCCTCCTCACTCCATCGATGCCTAACAGACTGAAGGCTCTGCACAGGGATCGGGCCGCAAAGCCCCTGTTTCCGACCTCGATTGGGAGACACCTTGCTCTCCATCCGGCTTGTTGACACTCGCTGATTATTCCCTCGTACTTGGCGAGCTTCCTTTCAAAGGCCTCTTCCAGGCGGTCTTTCCAAGGGACTGTTAGCTCCAACAGAACCACTTGTTTGGTGGACTCAGACAAGAGAACAACGTCTGGTCTTAAGGTGGTTGTCACAATGTGGTTGGGGAACTTGAGTTGGTGCTCCAGGTCCACCAACATCTGCCAGTCCCTCGCAGTGGCCAGGATGCCTGTAGATGTTTTTGCAGCTGGTCTTGGCTGCTCTCCAGCTCTAATGAAGGTGATGGCTTGCTGCTTGGAGGGGCGGGAGCACTTGGCCCACTCGACTCCTGCAGCAATGCTTCAGCGATGGCCTTCAGCACCTGGTCATGTCTCCACCTGTACTTCCCCTCTCCCAGTGCCTTTGGGCAGCAACTCAGAATGTGCTCTAGTGTTCCACGCCTGGAGCACAGTGGACATGCAGGTGACTCCACTTTGCCCCATATGTGAAGGTTTGATGGGCTAGGAACCACATCATATACCACCTGGATTAGAAACTTGATCCGCTGTGGCTCTGCCTTCCACAGCTCCGCCCATGTCACCTTCCTCGCGATCGCGTTCTCCCATCGTATATAGGCCCCCTGCTGCCTCATTCCCACTGTCCTGCAGGTTCTCTCCTCCTCGACCACTGCTCTCACCTCCTCCTGGATTAGGTGACGCCTTTCCTTCCCTTTGATGGTGTCAATGTGGGGAGTTGAAAAGGAACCCAGTCCAGCCCTGCCTCTTACTACCACTCCCACCAGCCTGTTGTGATCTAATCTTGCCTCTGCTTGTCGAACAGCCCCTTCAGCCTTCCACTTCCGACCAGTCCTAACTTAAATTCCAGCCTTTTCCACCTTTGAATCGCTTGAGTCTCTATACTGCAACACTTCCCTGGCTCTCGTTACCTTGAACTCCTCTTCCAAGGACTTTAGTGGTAGTTGCAGTTTGTTGTGGTGCCCATAGAGTGCGATGCTGCTTAGACTTTTTGGAAGCCCCAGCCATTTTCTGAGGTGGCTGCTGACCTTCCTCTCTAAGGTTTCCAAAGTCGAGATTGGCACTTCATAGACGAGGAGGGGCCACAGGATCCTGGGAAGAATTCCATGCTGGTATAGCCAAGCTTCCCTGGCAATCCAGACTGGTCCACTGATTTCAGCCATCTGTCCAGCTCAGTGCAGCTTGACTGGATGGATGCTGCTTCCCTCAGGGTGCTGTCAAACACCTTGCCTAAGCTTTTAACAGGCTTCTCGGTGACGGTCGGGATTGTTGCCCCTGCAACACTGAACCAGGACTTGTCATCTACTTTTCCTCTTCTCAGCACCATTGATCTCGACTTGGCTGTTTGAAACGCATCCGTGCCCACTCCATTAGCTTTCAGAGACCCTTTAAAATCCACCGGCAGCCTGGAACTGACTCTGTGGTGACTGTGAGGTCATCCATAAATGCTCTTATCGGTGGCTGACATTGAGCCGACTTAATCTTGGGCTCTCTACACTCTGGTTCAGCAGACTTTGTGAGCATATTCATGGCCAGGGAGAACAGAATTACGGAGATGGTACAGCCTGTAATGATACCGATCTCAATCTTGTGCCAGCCTGATGTCAGTGCTCCTGAAGAGGTTCTCATCCTGAAGTTGTTGTAATAGTCAGCGATGAGGTCTCTGACCCTAGTGGGGACGTGATGTTTTGTCAGAGTGAGCTGCACAAGCTTGTGTGATATTGAGCCATATGCATTTGCCAGATCGAGCCACGGCACTGACAGATTGCCCTTGTTCTCTCTGGCCTCTCTGATGAGCTGCGTCACCACACCTGTATGTTCCAAGCATCCAGGCATTCCTGAGATTCCCCCCTTCTGAACTGATGTGTCATTAAACTTATTCTTTGAGAGGAAGGTGCACAACCGGTTGGAGACAGCACTGAAGAAGATCTTGGCTTCAACACACAACAGGGAGATGATGCGGAACTGGTCTATCTTCCTGGAGTTCTCCTCCTTTGGAATCCAGACCCCTTCAGCAACTCTCCACTGTTCAGGAATCCTGCCCATCCTCCAGATGACACGCAGGATCTTCCACAGGCGCAGCAGGAGTTTAGGACAGTTCTTGTACACTTTGTACGAAGTGCCGCTTGGTCCTGGAGCAGAGCTTGCTCGCGCTTTCCCGACAACCTCTCGAACCTCCCTTCAGCTGCAGCTCTGCCATGTTGAACTGCACACTTGGCCCTGTGGGATCTATCAGAGTGCTGCACTCTCCCAACTCCTGTTCTCTCGCTGGGTCGCTGAATGTTTCCTTCAGGTGGTGATCGATCTCCTCCTTAGAGCAGACCACCTGGCCGCTACGCTTCTGTCCTAGCAGCTCCTTAGTGAACTTAAAGGGGTTAGCATTGAATGCAGCTTGCCTCCGGGCTCTTTCGCGGCGGCGCCTCCGGTGCCACTCTGCCTGGCAGAGGATCCTGATCCTTTCGTAGAATGCACATCAGCTGTGCCAGGCCAGTGCGCTCCTCCTCTCCTGCCTGCTTGAATTGGCGCTTCAGGGTCTTCATCTCCTGCCTGATGTTGGGGATTCTCTCCTCGCGTTGGTTCTTTAGGTAAGATCCTTTGGAGCCTCCTTCCTTCACCTCATCACCGAACCATTCGGATGCGATGCTGACGATGATCGTTGTCATGGCTTGCATTTTCCTGTAAACATCTCCCCTCATCGTGGCCTCCAGAATATGGTCGACATCGATGTCAAACTGGTTCCACAGTGAGGTCATGTTCGCTGCTGGACACTTGGTTAAGGGTAGGGTAGGTATGGACATTAAAAAAAGCCTCAAACCACGAATAAGATGCTGGTAACACAATCTGATAGGTAGCATTTTTCGCTATCGATTTGTGCTACCGATCTTTTTTAATGGGAGGTAGCACAATCTGAGCGGGTAGCACAAATCGTCAGAACACCGGCCCTCCAAGTAGCCTAGTGTGAAAAAGACATCTCTGGAATAAATTTAGTTCAGCCGGAAAACAGCCCCTACAGTTATGAAGTGACGCGCATCTGTTTAATGCAGCACGAGCTGTAGTCGAAGGCTGCGCAGAGCATGAGTCATGTGACGTTAAACGAGTGGCACGAGCAGTCTCTCTGGTGAGACGCAATGACTGACAGGACGATGATAGATCATAACTTTTGTTAGTTTAATTTCTTCTGTTTATTTATTTATTCGTGTTTTTTTTCCCCACAATTTTTTTTTGAAATTCAGTGTAAAAACATAAACCCTATTACAGCCTTATTTTTTCCTAATATCCACGCCACTCGTAAGGATGCTGATGTTGCTCTCTCTTGTTCTGTACAAGCTCCATACAGGGTAAGACGTCTTTTTTTCATAGCATGCAGATAGCCCCCAATTTTTCGCTGCCGTTTGTTTTCTGAGTGACGTCTTTCATCACTTGAATCAACTCAATAACGAGCTACAGGGCAGAGATCGAACATTCACGCAACTTGAGGAGAAACTTCATGCATTTCAAAAAAAGCTCACACTTTTTTCTGCTGATCTATGTCCTGTGCACATCAGGTCAACAAATCACAGAGGTGATGACTGGTTTCATAGATGCACTAAAAAACAACTTTGCTGATAGGTTTGATCATTTTAGTATCCCGGCTGAAGTGAGGAAATTTGTTAAGGACCCTTTCTGTTTGAATGTTGAGGGAGAGTTTGCATCAAAAGCAAAGGAGCTGGTAGTGTCAGATGAGGCGTCTTTACAACTTGAACTCATTGAAATTCAGTCATCAGATGACCTGCGTCAGTCATTACAGGTGGCAGGTTCTGAAATGTTTTGGACACATGAAGTCAGCCAGGAGAAATTACCTAATTCAAGGGGTCTCGCCATTTTTGTCCATGTTTGGCTCTACTTACACGTGCGAGTCATCATTCTCACACATAAATGCCATTAAAACGAGTAATCGCGCATCTCACATCCCAGCACCTCCACCACTGTATGAGTTTTGCGCTGACAACATATACAACTGATTTCGCTGCTCTTGCTAAATAAAACAATTTAATTTCTCTCATTAGAAGGCAGTATTAATGTTTACCAATTATTGAGATGGCTGTGGTAGTTTAAATAGGGCTACTGAAATTATTTACTTTAACAAAAAATACCATAAAACAATCTTATGTTCCATGTTATTAACTTTTTTGTTATGTGCACTAAAGTTTCACTTAAATAAGTTTCTAAATGAGTGCAATATGGCTCTTTGATTTACCTATTTGAATGTAGAAAAAGCCTACTTGGGCATCTTACAATGCAATGATGTTTTTGTAGTTTCAAAATACAACATTTGAATATGTTTGTATTAAAGGCCTTATCGAGGGGTGAGAACCAGAGTGGCATTTCGACAACTTTATAGGAGAGACAAAACTAAAATGTTACCATAGCTTGATCTGACTTTGTGTACTGATTTCAATTGGTTATTATACACATTTGTACACTCATGGATGACAGTACTTTTGCCAGTATAGAAAGAGCTCACAAAAATGTCACTTATACCCTTCTGTTTCTCACCTCTTGTTATGTACAATGCACTGAAGTTGATATGCAGCTTCAAAACACAACATATAAACTTGTTTGAATGTAGACGAAGCCCACTTGTGCATCTTAAAATGCACTGATGTTGTTATGCAGATTCAAATTACAACTTTGAACTTGTTTGAATGTAGAAAAGCCTCCTTGAGCATCTTACAATGTACTGATATGCTTCAAAATACAACATTTGAATATGTTTGTAAAAAAGAAAACCCTAATGTACAATGCACTGATGTTGTTATGCAGTTTAAAAATACAACATATGATCATGTTTGAATGTAGAAAAAGCCTACTTGGGTATCTTAAGGTGCAAAAATACAACATATGGGCTTCCTATATTACTGTTGTGTCACTCATATTGCAAGCCATATCTCGCCGGCCCCTCATTTGGGATGCTTTTCATGAACTGGCCCCCATGACAAACTAATTGAATAGCCCTGGCCTAGACCATTTAACCTATACCATCTGGTTTAGATAATGTCTAGCTTTTAAAGATGTTTGACCAAACCAGTTTGAAAAAACTGAATCAATAAAAGCATGAAAAAAACATGATCATTAACGTTCAGTCAATATGAAAGAGTGATAATTTCCTCAAACAATACAAGTGCTGGTGACCTACATGGTTTGAGTAAGGTGTGTGATGGGAATCAGCTGTGCAATCAGCTGTGTGTGACGTGCAACAGTTAGTGTAGTGCAAGAGTCAATGTGGTGAGCGAGTGACCTCTGGAGGTGAGTGAACGGAAGTTCATAGACCGGATTCGTGACAGTTGGACTGTTGTTTAATATAGACAATATTTGCATTCTGCACCTGACTGAAGTCCTGTAAGTCAAGTCACCTTTATTTATAATAATAGCGCTTCATACAATACAGCTTGTGTCAAAGCAGCTTTTGAGTGTAAGTGTTTCAATAATGCAGACGCAATTCAATTCAGCTCTAAAAAGAGGACAATAGTAAACAGTCAATTTTTCAGTTAAAGCAAGTTCATCATTTATTCAGTGATGTCATCGTCCAGCTCAGTTCTAATAAAGTGTCTGTGTAATCAAGTCGACAATATTCAAAACAAGCTGCCAATATAAAGTGTTCCCAACAAAACAAGCCTAAAGGCAACAGTTGGCAAGGATCCAAAACTCAATCTGTGACAAAAATGGAGAAAACACCATGGAAGAAACCAGACTCAGTCGGGGGGCCAGTTATCCTCTGAGCAAACAAAACCAACATAGTGTGGCTTAATTCCAGTCTGCAACACTGTGGATTGTCATCACTCAGAACATCCATACTGTTCCTTAAATACTGATAAAAAAGTTTTTTTTTCAGTATCTGCTCACACACAGAAAAAAAAATAATAATGTTTAGCCTGAATGCACTGCAAGTTGCTTTGGATAAAGGCGTCTGCTAAATACATAAATATAAATGCTTGAAGAATGAATACAGCTAGCCACGGGGTGTGCAGAGGACTCATCTGGTTCTTGTGGTCTTTACTGAGGATTTGTGCTGTAATACACATGAGTGAAATCCAGACGCGCGGCGCTCAGACAAAGGAGTAGCCCATGCGGTTTGAGAAGGGAGAAAATTTGCGATCGATTGAATTGTTTTATATGTGTGTTGTGTCTAAACAGACAAATATCAACATAAAGGTCCGCCGAGGCTTTTGATGAGTTATAATTGAATTTATCTCGCCCCAAAATGAGTGAGATTATATGTGCTATAAAAGATTAAAATCTGAATAATGCTTGTTGATTTTGAAGCGTGGAGCACATTTACAGGTTACAGGCACTGAGTTGCCATAGCGACCAGTTTAGCCAGGAAGTTGTAAAAAAATAAAAAACACCTTCCGGTCATTTGCTAGTGGAGACTTAGCCACAGCGCCACCTTGAGTTTGTGTAAACTAATAGCATTAGCGCTAAGCTAACGGAAACAAAAAAGCTTTAGCATCGAAGCAAATGCAATGCTATTAGCATTACAGCTAGCGATTAGCACGTAGCATTTAGAGAGTTTGAACATGAGTTGAATGCAGTGTGTGGAAATGTGGCTCACAGCTAACATTAATTCTCTTTCTCTCTCTCTCTCTCTCTATTTATCTCCCCTTTTGAAAAGACTAACAAGTGTTCATAAACTTTTTATTAAAGTCTTTTACTTTTAGTGGGTACCAGTTTAATAGTTGGTGGTTATTAGGAGATAATTCAGTATTACCTCATTACCTTGATAATATGGTGATTTCATTCAATTATAACTGCTTTCCTGATTTTAAAACACATCAGTGGATAAGTTGCTATTGTTAGGAATTGTTAATTGAATGTCATAATTAATTACAAATTTGAAATTAATTTCATTTCATAAAATAATTTCAGTTCCTTCCAAATAGCATCAGTATCCATTGATTTATCATAAGCGCGCTTATAATTTGACAACCACAGTAAAACCTTAATTATTATCAAGAGGGCCAGAAATTTTTTATTTCATTTACAATTAATTAAGGTAGTATAGATTAATTTGGTTTGATGTTAATGACACAATGAGGAAAGTAACTTGGGAAATTATTTAATTCTTATTATAGGAATACGAAACTAGTGATTTGGAAGCTGCAATTTAATTTCATAATTAATTATGAATTTGAAAATTCTAATTACATTTAATAATTAATTAAACTTCCTGTTTACATATTGCAACACTATTGGTTTATCAACCCCATTGTAGATTGCTCTTGTAATTCTAATCCTAATCGATCCTATCAATTTTAATGATAACATCATTACATTTTTATTAGAAACCACAAATTCTAATTTTAATTCTAATTTCAGCCCGTAGGCCATACTTAATTCCCTCAGGTGATCTGATTAACTCAGCTAAAAGGTAATAAAGTCCTCTTTAATTAGGCCTGAGAGTAGATAGTGCTCCCCCTAGTGTTGGATTGGTGAAGTGACAGTGACACCACTTAAAGCATGTCATTTCTCACCAAACTTAGGGTATAAAGATGTTAACCTTTTAATTAGAAAACCCCAAAGGGAAAATTAAGGGTCCCTCAACTTAGGTCAGTTTGTTTACCCTGTAAACAGCAAAACCAACCTAAGTGTATCGACTCAACAGCACCACCATGCTGCCAACTTATTATTAGTTTTAAACCTTGGGAATAAATCTTCACTTCTCTTATCTTTCCTCCCTGTTACTAACTTCTAATTTGACTTGTTTGCTTAAGACTTTGCCAGTGGGAAGATCACGAATAGAGAGAAATGTCACAATTGAACAGATGTTTATGAAAATTGAGAACTACGTTCAAAACTGTTTGCTATTTACCCTCTATTGTGAAATCCTACCCCTCCAAGTTAAAACAGGTGCAATGAGAAGATAGGCATCGGCAATTTTTTTTTTAAACACGCACGAGAGACACGCTAACCAGCGTTGCGGTGAAAATTTAGCCATTAAGGAATAGCACTGTCATTGCTATGGTTTTCCTCCGTCCAGGAGAAAACTCCAGATAGCAATCACAGTCCTATCACAAAAGAGAAAATTTCACCTACAATCCTCTGATTAGAAGCGTCCTTCTAAATCAGACTTAACAAAAGCGACAAGAAGAAAATCTGCTATTAAAAGAGAGATTTGGTTATTGTTATTGTCCTTGTGTACTCATTCTGTTAGTGTGCTTTTCTTTCTCTGTTTCCCAGCTGTGCTGCCTTACGTGCGCTCAATTTCTATGCAGAAGCTGCAAATTACAAGCACCCCACCAGAGGATCACAGACACAGAGAACCACACTCAAACACTAGCAGATACTACACTTTGCACATTCACAACCCTGTTTGTTTTGCTTTGTTCTGTTTTGTTTTGCTTTGTTGTCAGTTCGTTTCGAAATCTCCCTCACCCGCCAAAAATGTCTCACAAAACAGAACATGTCGGTCACTGGGAAGAACTGGGAATGTGGCTAAGTGTTGCAACAGACAGCATCCTCCCTAAAGCTGCTGAAACACTCCAACATCAGACACAGGACCAACTGGATGACAACATAACAAGCATTATGAGACAAGACCCAAATCAAAGCTACAGTCACAAAGAATTAGCCAAGATCACCGGCTCCTTAAGTCACACTCATCGCCACCCTCATACTGAGCGACAAGCACGTTGCACAACGCCAGCAGGAGCTGACAAGCGCACAACGACGCATAGAGCAGCTGGAACGTGAAGCTCAGGAACGACAGGAAGGGACCGATGAGGTGGAACAGGGCGCTGAGGAGGAGATCATCAGGCTAAAAGAGACTCTAGCAGCTACCAGCCATGAAATGGAGCAAATCAAAAAGGACTTCGCTGATCGTGCTGATAAGCTACAGTATGCAGAGAAGCTACTAGATAAGGCAAAGACTGACTTAATGGACAAAAACAGCAGAATCAAAGCCCTTGAAGCTCATCTGGCTGAGTCAAGAAACGAAATCAGCCGCCTAACATGACAGCTCGACTACGTCACAGAGGAGTCTGAAAGTTTCCAAGAGGAACTCAAGCACGCTTATGAACTACGCCATGAGATGTCAAGGACAGGACGTGCACCAACCGCACCCCTGCCAAGCAGGACCAAGCCACCTGTTCCTGGACTGACACGTGAGCATAAGACAGAGGGGGGGGTGTTAAAACATTCACCAGGGCCGTCTGAAGAACTTTATAGCACAACAGAATCACAACAGAATCACAAGATCCAAAAGAATCTTCTGCAGCCAGCCGCAGATCGTTGCACGGCTTGGACCTAAAAGTCCTTGACAAGCTCGCCAGAAACGTTGGCAAATTCAACCCCAGCGTGCCAAACAGCCAAAATGTCCAAGCTTATCTGCAAGATATTGATTTCCATCTGGAAATGCGACCTAACGTTACGGACAAAGATAAACTCTACCTACTCCGAACGACATCCAGTCCTGAAGTGCGCAGCTTCCTTGACCGGCAGCCTGTTAACACAAAGACTGATTATCAACGGCTTCGAAAAGCCCTCATTAAAGAGTTCGCCGACCCTGAGTCCGATCAAGGCTTAGTGGCTGCCCTGGAGACGAAACAAGGACGTCACGAAACTCCTCAAGCTTACTACAGTCGACTCAGACAAGCATATTTTGGAACTCGCAATGAATCTGACATGGAAGATGAACTGAACTTTAAAACTCTCTTTCTAAGGAACCTTCATCCTGTCATAAGTCACCATCTTGGCGTCCTTGCATGCCCACGAACGATGAACACTCAGCAGTTGCGAGACTTGGTGCAAAAAGCCTACTGCAAACAAAAGATGACCTCAGAAAAGAGCGCAAAAACCCCAGCAGTTCTTGATTTCAACACTCAACACCACGAACTGGCGCTAGAGGGCACCCAACGGCAGTGCTAAGCCGCCACACAAAGAGTGGAATGCACCCCCGTCCAACAGAGAAGGAGACTCACACGCTGGCACTCCTAAACAGAGGTATGACCGATGGGATGGACCGCGTAGACGTCAACGCTCACCTGGACGACACTGGGATAAGTCATGGGACCAAGCAAGGCCTCATGAGAGCCCATGGGATAGATCGTGGAACCAGCCAAACTCGTATGGAAACTCCAAGTGAAAGCGACAAACTCACCCTGGAGCAGTCAGCCCAAGGAATCGACGAAAGAATTCACCAAGATTCCAAACTGACCGAGCTCAAACTGAATCCACACAAGAACAAGAAACACCACCGCACTTCGACTCACAAAAGCTGATGGAAATGATGATGAAAGAGTTCTTCCAACGAAAGGAGGAGGATCGGAAGTGGGAAAAGAAAGAGAAACCAGATTCAGCCTGACTAGCTGTCGGATGAAAAGGCAGTGACAAGCTGAACAAATCAGCCACAGAAAACAGCACTTCTTCACCTCACTCTCAGAGAACAGTAAACACCCTAACTTCAGATGGACATAAAACCCCACCTGAAAACCCAGCAACAGAGTTAAACACTAATACTCAACACCCAATACTCCACATCACAGCAGCGTCCAACAAACACCTGCTGATGAAACCCCTCAAGTTCCTGAAAGTGCTGTCTTAGTCACCTGCCATTCCTCAGAAGAACACCAGATCAGTTCTGACATTCTAAACGTTTCCTCCCAAACTCCCCTCCAATTCCAGCCCCTCAAATGACTAATCCGATGCCCTCACCAAAGCAGGTGCATTACATGAAGACCCCTGGACACTTTATGCCCTCCCACCCAACCCTACAGTGGCAGCAGTAACCCGCCGCCAGCACGCCACTGGCGCGCACACCCCTGCCCCCTCCCGCATTGCCATACCACCTCAGTTCGCTGCTGACGATCTCCTCACCCTCCAAAATGCGGATTCGTCACTATGAACCATGTCAGACCCATTAGAACATTCAATTTCCTCCACGGACCTAAACACATCCTCCGAGCTCTGCACGCTCCACTCTGTCAAGCACATGCTGCATCTGCAAGACGGTGTCCTCACGTATGTCCCTGAGCCACTCACTGCGCCAAAGCTCGTAGTACCTCACGACCAGAGGGGGATTATGTTGACACACGCACACGATTCACCATGTGTTGCCAGTTCCAACCGGCAAATCCAAACCACCGACAGGAAAAGGGGGAAGATCAAACCCACTGACATAGACCGACAACTATATGCTCTACAACACACAAGCATAAGTATTGTCATTTTAGGAAAACATATAGCAACCATGCTTAGACACAACCCATATGCTCTCCTCCGCAGCACTGCTAGGACCAATCTCTAGTAGAGAGGAGTTACTCTCAATTTTTTCAAATTTTTTTTATTAATTTTTTTGTTAAAGAGTAAACCCTTCGTACGCGATAATACAGAGGGCATCTGCGGCTTAGAATCCATTAGACCCAACCAGTGGTGGACAAAGTACACAGATCAAGTACTTGAGTAAAAGTACAGATACGTATAATAAAATATTACTCCAGTAAAAGTAGAAGTACTGCTTTTCAATTTTACTCAGTGAAAGTACAAAAGTACTCAATTTTTATGTACTTAAGTAAAAAGTACTGATAGACAGATTTATTTTGCAATTTTATATAGACTACTTTATTTAATTTTATATTAGCACATATTTTTATAATCATACTGCCCAAAATACCTGGGTTTTTCCCAAAATAACCACTATATAGAGTCAAGATATATATTTTGTTGATATGGACTACGTTGATGAGAGTGATGTAGTAATGTTCACTGTGAAGCTTACACTGCCATGTACCTGAGAGAAAACAGATTTCACCATCTAATTTTCACCAGTAAGAAAAAAGTGTTTTAGAACTTGTTTTGCAGAACGTCAGTTATATATGACATGAGAATTAGGCCTGAAATTAAAAGATCTAATTATATTTTCATAATGATTTTTTTTCCTTCTCAAACCTTGTCTGTGGTGTAAAAACACCTCTGGCCAAATGCCCCCAGAGGGCATCACTTCCCAGTCTGATAATTACTGTAGTTACTATGTTCTGAACATCACATCCTTTCTTTTTCCCTCAGATGGAATCTATCTAGGTGGCTGAATAAAGACATTTGGACTTTATATCTAAAAAATTCCTCAACTTAGGACCAGCAAGCTTGTTAGCTAGACATCAGCTAACAATATTTACTTATTTTCAGTATGGTTATGAATAAACATTCATATCTGTCTACTCGGCTAGTTGATCTAAACAATATAAAAATGTATACTGTTGATAAACAATATAAAAATAGACGTCACATAGGTCTAAATGCAAAGCATTTAAAAGAAAACTGCTAACGTTACAGCAGCGGGGAATATGAACGAGTGTATCTCCCCCGAGTCCACACCATCCTAACTCGTTCTTGCTCCGAGCGGGTCGCGAACCCGGGATTCCGACGCGGGAGGTGGGCGCTCTAACAAGGAACGCCAAAGGCTACAGCCTCTTGCGTCATTCGCTAGAGCGCCTCTTTTTGAAGTCAGGGGAGTGAGGTTTACACACAGCCCTTACTGGTATACATCCGTTACACGTGCATGAGTTATTTTATTTAATCGGTGTTATTTTAATGTTTTGTTTTTTGACCTAAAACATAACGTTACAGACACTGATGTTGATCTGTCTGCATTCAAGCATTTCAGTGGGCTTAAATAGATCACCCTTTACAGCAGATTTAGTTCACAAACAACTGACAGTTTTGACCTAAATATTATTTTCAGTTACAATAATTAATCCTAAAATTCGACATTAGTAACTTACTTTTCACAGCATCAGTAGCGCGCGCTCAAGAGATCTCCCGGTTCTTTACTTGTGAGTTCAGTTCACTGAAGAAGACTCGCTCTAAACGGATCATTTGAATCAGTGAGTTTTCGACTCGAGAACAGCTGCAATCGGATCATTGCAATTTGTGAATGAATCGTTTGTTGCGATTTACGAACCGATTGAATAGGTTCATTGAAAAGAATCAGTTTGTTCATGAATCATACACCGCTTCTGCGTCTCGGAGCACGTGATGTATTATAAGGAGTAACGATATGTTTTATGAAATGTAGTGAAGTAAAAAGTACGATCTTATGCTTTGGAATGTAGTGAAGTAAAAGTAAAAGTTACTCAAAATAAAACTACTCCAGTAAAGGACAGATACTTGAAAAATGTACTTAAGTACAGTAACGAAGTAGTTGTACTTCGTTACTGACCACCACTGGACCCAACACTAGCTGCCCCGCCGAAGCAACACCACGTTCTCAAGTTGAGGTAACGCAAGCCGAAATCATCGGAAACCGATGGCTGATCAATACCCCAGCACGAACAGCTACCCTCACATATAATCAACACGACACCGCAGCACGCATTAGTTTGCCCAACCAAACTTTATGGATCACTGTCCCAAAGGGCTCGATCCTCCATATTGACGAGTTAGCATTGTATCACCTTACCGACGATGAGTATCAGGCTGAATTCGAAATCTCTTATTGGTTTGACACTGGTTGACACAGCTTTAGAAGCTATCGCTCGCCTTCCGCCCTCCGGCGCGCCAATTATTCGGTCTTGGTCTGCCGCTGACACAGCGCTTTGTATTTCTACTATCATAGGATATGTTGTGACTTTGACACTGGCCTTCCTCCTACACAAGTGAGCGAACGCCGTTCAAGAGTCTCTCAACAGATGCACGTCAGGCGTCCCGCGCCTTTTTCCGACGTCGTAAACCCGACCAAGAACCCGAACCCGAGAATCTGACCAACCTGATTGAGATCATGCCTATACCGCCTCGTCGAGCCCCTGACAATTAAACCAGTCAAAACGACCCAAGTGTCAATCATTCTAAACAAGGCATTCCTACATCTTCTCAAGTTTCTAACCTGTTTCTTCCCAAACTACCCTGCACCAGGATTCAGTCAATGATAAAGATGATGTTTGTGTCTTGTGCGTGTCTGTTCTCTCTGCCTCTCGTTTCAGTGCCTGCCGATGTTCCATCGGGAACATCACCAAGCAAAAGGGGGATGTGTAATGCCAGGTCAGCATGAAGACACACATGCAGAGAATTACAAAACAGACATTATGAATTATTCCTCATCCTCTCACTGCAGAAAGTGAGATGGTCACCTGACCTACGTCATTAACTCCTAAAGGCGCCTCATTGTCTGCATATAAAGCATCACCCCCAGCGCACATTTTCCTTCATTCGGGGACAGAACAAAGGAAATTACTTTTCTGTTTCTCTTCTCACAGGGAACACCGAAACTTGCATGTTCCTGTATGCAAAAGACATTCATTAATTTCATGACTATTAAAACCATCTACTCAAGAAACAATATGGATATTAATGTTGTACTCTGCCTTTCATATGTGGATGTGAATTATTTAGAATGTGGAATGCTATTTAATCTGTGCCTTAAACTGTAGTATATGTACCATTGTATTCCAAATGCGGAGTGTTTAGTCTCTAAAAGAAGCTGGCGTCGTAATTAATAAGTGGTGTGGATGACCGTTAAAATTTTGCATCATAATGTATGATTACAACATATATAAAGGTCTGTAAGGATATCTTTCATGGGATGAATTAAATATCAGATGACGTAAGCATGGCCACGGAAACCATGCGAGGCGGGGCTCCGCCCCACATGGACACGCTGATTCAAACAGCCGTCTGTGGGCAGGTCTAAATCGGACTGTTTAAAACAATGCGCTCTCTTGCTTCGCCTTTTCATCGCTCTCCAACTCGCGCAAGGACGACCCAGAAGCCGGTCCGCTGGACTCTCGCCTTAACACTGGCTGAGACAAACTATCGAGGCGAATCAAAGACTTTGTAAAAGCCGTAACCTCGCAGAACCAACATCAAACAGCCCCGGGCTCCAACACGGCTTCCCCGGTGACGTCACGCAACAGCAGCGGAGATTCCCAGAGCAACATGTGGAATGGAACAAAGGATCGAAGAAACACGTGGAAACGAGACAAAGACCCAGCCTGCTGAACCAACATAAAGCAAGTACTATAAACAGAGTCTCTATTTCTAACTGAACTGGTAAATCGATCTGAACGCAGTAACAAAGCATAGTCATTTGTTGTGATCTTTCCGTTTGGTTTAAGTTTTACAATAGCTAAGAGGGCTATTTTAACTTTCTGAAGTTACCCGCAAAACATCTGTATGTATGTGTGTGTGTGCATGTTGTGTTTTAATAGTTTAGATCATGTATGTTAGAATAGCAGTAGAATAAATAAACCGTGTTTCATTTTATAAAGAATTGTCTCTGGGGATGTGATTTTTTCAAATATTTTAACCTTACTGCCAAAAAGATAACGTTACCTCGCTCAAAAGTTGAGAAAGATTATTAATCCCGTTTTATTGTTCGTTGGCCACGAGGCAAGAGAAATGAGATTTAATAAGACATGCTGATGTTAATGGCCGCTGTACGAGTCGTTAACAAGGTATGATCATAAGTTAAATATTAATATTACTTTAATCAAAGCAATATTTAATCTTTAAGAAATTAATTCCCGGAGCTGAAACAATAGCTCCTTTTTAATAATATGCTACAGTACTAATGGCCATCTAATGTCTTCGCATGGGGATCTGTCTCTATGGCTTTTCTATTTTTCCTGGTCTCAAATAAATCAAAACCTACAAAAAAGTAGCAAGAAACCAGGTGGGAAAATGTGTTTGAGCTTGTTGAATGCAGTCAATGTCAATACTACAATTTGTGTAAAACAGATAAAATAGAAGTTTTATTTGCTTGTCTTTGTTTTTAGCAACTGGGAGAAAATTCGGTACAGGGTTTTGTGTGCAAAATTTGGGATGCAGATATTTACATATAACAATTGCAGGTGTTTACATTACATAACAATAACACAAATATGATTTATGCAGTAGAGAGTTGTTATATACAGCAATGTGCACAGAGATAATACAGAGAGACATGAGTCTGTACATGTAATTTAAATATGGAAAATATAATTATACTAGGGCTGTCAATCGATCAAAATATTTAATCGTGATTAATCGCATGATTGTCATGAGTAAACTCGCAATTAATCGCACATTTGTATTTGTTCTAAATGTATCTTAAATTAATACTTTTCAAGTTTTTAATACTCTAATCAGCATGGGCATGGACAAATATGGATGCTTTATGCAAATGTATGTTTATTATTATTGAAACCATAGTCAACATAGAGCATGAAGACTTGACATGTTTCAAAGGTCATAGATGTTTTTCAAAGAAATTGTTCATGTCTATTAGACACGTGAAAAAAAAAATACAAGGTTCCCAATACTTCTCTTTCTTTGCACTGAGCAATTTACTTAAACCCGTTTAAATTTTTTGCAGGACAGAGCAGCTCACTTCTTCTGAACATGCAAAATGTACATCGCCTATATTGTTTATTATTACATTTGTTTGCCTCTCTGAGCCACATACAGTATTTTGATGCAGCTAAATTCTACATAAATTTTACTGTTTCTGTTGTCAGACAACGAAAATGAATATGAAAAAGTGATTGAAATGCGACCAATTAAGACTACATAACTAGCTCTCCTTTACAAGATGTTAATCTGCACAAATCCTTATAATCGAGACGTTATCTGATGAAATAAAATACCCATAAGATAATGACAATAGCTGTGCTGTGATTTTGGCTATACTTGCATGTAAAATTAGAGAAGCAAGCAACATAATATCTGTATTTAACTGAATTAAGCTCTGCTCTTCTCTGCCAAGCTCTGAACAGAAACTGAGCAGACGCGGAGAGAGAGAGATGTGTGTGCGTGCGCTGAACAGAAACTGACCAGAAAGACGGAGAGAGCAAAAGAGAGAGAGAGATGTATGCGTGCTGGGTAAACAAGATCTTGCGCAGCTATACTGGCGATTCTCGGAGACTAAATAAGGTTTGGCCGCTTTTTGAAGGGAAAAAAAGTCGCTAAAGTGGTCTGCAATGTTGCTAAGTTGGCAACATTGTGCATCTCCATTTCTCCAACTACGGGTTGGGCCACGGGTCAAACAGAAAATACGCGCTGCGTTAATCGCGCGTTAATCAAATTAGTGCCGTTAAAAGGAATTAGCCTCAACGCGTTATTAACACGTTAACATTGACAGTACTAAAATATACATACAGTGGGGCAAGTAAGTATTTGATACACTGCCGATTTTTCAAGGTTTACCAATTATAAAGAATGGAGAGATCTGTTATTTTCATCGTACATACACCTCAACTGTGAGAGACAGAATCTAAAAAAAATCCAGAAAATCACATTGTATGATTTTTAAATAACTAACTTCCATTTTATTGCACAAATTATTCCATTTGATCACCTACCAACCAGCAAGAATTATGGCTCTCACAGACCTGTTTTTTTGTCTTTAAGAAGCTCTCCTATCTTCCACTCATTACCTGTATTAATTGCACCTGTTTGAACTCGTTACCTGTATAAAAGACACCTGTTCACACACTCAATCAATCAGACTCCAACCTCTCCACTATGGGCAAGACAAAAGAGCCTCGTGGAGTATCAATGATCCTGAGAAAGGTGATGGATCAGCCTAGAACTACACGGGAGGACCTGGTCAGTGACCTGAAGAGAGCTGGGACCACAGTCTTTAGTAACACATGACACCGTCATGGATTAATATCCTGCAGTGCACGCAAAGTCCCCCAGCTCAAGCCAGCACATGTCCAGGCCCGTCTGAGGTTTGTCAAAGACCATCTGGATGATCCAGAGGAGGCATGGGAGACGGTCATGTGGTCAGATGAGACCAAAATAGAACTGTTTGGTATAAACTCCACTCGCCGTGCTTGGAGGAAGAAGGATGAGTACAATCCCAAGAACACCATCCCAACCGTGAAAAATTGGGGTGGAAACATCATGCTTTGGGGGTGCTTTTCTGCAAAGGGGACAGGACGACTGCACTGTATTGAGAGGAAGATGGGTCGTGGCTGGGTCTTCCAGCATGACGATGACCCCAAACACACAGCAAGGGCAACTAAGGAGTGGCTCCGTAAGAAGCATTTCAAGGTCCTGGAGTGGGCTAGCCAGTCTCGAGACCTGAACCAATAGAAAATCTATGGAGGGAGCTGAAACTCCGTGTTGCCCAGCGACAGCCTAAACACCTGAAAGATCTGGAGAAGACCTGTATGGAGGAGTGGGCCAAATCCCTGCTGCAGTGTATGCAAACCTGGTCAAGAACTACAGGAAATGTCTGACCTCTGTAATTGTAAACAAAGGTTTCTGTACCAAATATTAAGTTCTATTTTTCTATTTTATCACATACTTATTTCATCCAATAAATTATAAATGAATTATTAAAAAAATCATACAATGTGATTTTCTGGATTTTTTTGATTCTGTCTCACAGTTGAGGTGTACCTATGATGAAAATGACAGATCTCTCCATTCTTTGTAAGTGGGAAACCTTGAAAAATCCGCAGTGTATCAAATAATTATTTGCCCCACTGTATCAAATAAGATATGACAAATAGCGGTTTCACTTTATTTTGATGGTCCTGTAACTTAACTATAAGTAACTTTGCACCTACATTTCTACTAAGTCTCATTAGAGTGTTAGTGTATTAGTTGATTGTTAGGGTTAGAATAAGTTGGCGTTACTTGCAAAGTTGCTTACAGTCAGTAGAGTGTATGTTGGGAGACCATTGCAATAAGTTAGCATATATGAAGCAGACAGTCTACTAATACTCTAATGAGAGTTTGTTGACATGTAGTTGCAACATTGCTTAGTGTCAACAGAATGTTCAAAAGAGATAATTCAAAATAAAGTGTTACCCAAATAGTGGACTGAAAAGTGCACACATGGGGTTATTAAGGTATAATTATGAATTTACATATTGCACAAATGTTTTATATTGCATTAAACTGTTTTAAACTGCATTAAACTGGCAGGAGAGAAAAAGTTCATTGAGTTTGTGCCTCGGGTGTGTGGGGTCAGAAATAATTTTGCCTGCTCATTTCCTCACTCTGAAGTTTATGAAGGGCAGACAGGGGTGCACCAATGATCGTCTCGGGAGTCTTAACTGTCCGCCGTAGCCTATTTCTGTCCGGTTTGTTAGCCAAGCCAGACCAGACAGTTATAGATGTGCACAAGACAGACTCAAAAACCGCTGAGTAGACCATTCTAATTATATTTTAGACAGTTCATTTTTATAAATTATGTAAATTCATAATTTAGACAGTTTAATTAAATTAAATATGAGTTAAATATGAAGTCAAAAGATTTTTATGTCAAAACTATGATGTTGTATACAGCTATAGTTAAAAGTTAATCTATTCATAGGTTTCACGTGACGTCACAGTGTTTTATCGCCGCCATTTTTGTGTTCAAGTCACAGCTGGGCTACCTATCAGTCTATGGTCACAGTAGCCACAACTACCAAAGGAAGATCAATGAAACACTCCCAGAAGGTTCATATGGTTACAGTATGCCCGGGATATGTTGTGCTGTAACAACAGTTGTAAGAAAAACCCCGAACTACAGTTGTATTTGATCCCAAAGAGATTAGATTGGCAGAATAAATTGTTGGCTTCAATCAGAAAGCATAAATAATGTTAGTGTTCCTGTAGCACAGTGGTTAGAGCATTGCATTAGCAGCGCAAAGGTTGTGGGTTCGATTCCCAGGAAACACACATACTGACAATACAAATGTATAGCCTGAATGCACTGTAAGTCGCTTTGCATGAATGTAAATGTAAAATGTTTGTGTCTGCAGTTAAGTATATATATTTACAGGTGTATAAAAATAATCACAAGGTTTTTAAAAATAATCACATTTGTTTTTGCTAAACCTATTTATTTATCATACAAAACAAAACTTCCTGAGCAGGGCTCTAGAGTGCGACCAATTTGGTCGCACGTGCGACCTAATTTCTCCAGGGTGAGACTAAAATAAATCTGAGGGCGCACCTGTGCGACCAGCCGTTGGAGAAAATACAAAAAAGAGTTTCAGCACGCGCAACATGAAATCCCTGTTTATGATAGAAGAGAGAAATAACCATTAAAACATGCTTACACTTTAGGCCTGTGGCTGTTATATTAAACTAAGTTTATTTAATGGTTTTTATTTTATTTTTGCTTCTAAGTATTATAGCCGCGTTTCTTCTAGCACAACTTCCTTCCCTTCACAGCGGCGCGCATTTGTTCCTCACTGACCAAAACTTAACGTCAGAATCAGATCAATCGTCTGTCGATTGTTGTAAAATGCCGTCTTTACAGTTACTAAATTGCTGGACATGTTTGATAATAAAATGTTGAAAGTACAATCCGCACTAGAGACGCTGTTCCCCAGGCTGAAGTGTGTGTGCGCGTGTCGAGTGTCTGCGTGTGTGTGTATGTGCCTGCGTGGCGTACTCTAAAGCTGACAAGCAAAGTACACTTTGAGCTTCAGATCAAATACAAACGATCAAATACACACAAAGCATGTAAAAATGGCCGGCTTGGAGAGTATTCACTTAAACACAGTTTATGTCTTGAAGTGAACGAGAACAGTTGGGAGAAAATTGTGTGTCAATATTTTGTTTTAGTGACAGACTGGTGCTTCATTAATGTTAATCAAAGAACAAAATACAAAGAGAAAATCACTCACAGCTCTTAATCTGAATAAAGTTATAGCTTTAAGCATTAATCTATCAATACATAAAGTGAAAACTATGCAGTGTTCATTTACATTTGATCACTTTCAGATTTCTTTTGTAGCTATTACTTACCTGAACATTAATGTTAGTAGACATTCATGGAAAAATTAAATCACTGTTTTTTTTCATTTCATTTGTACATTTGTTTTATTGGTATGACAAATGGTATGTTTGTCAGTTTGTTTAACTTTGTTTCTTTGTTCATGTTCTTACTCTCTTATCTTATGTATATACGACACTAAAAATGCCTGCACACTGGTGCATTTACAAATTGATGTTTTATATTTATTTAATTAAATAATTATTTAACATTTCAGAATATAAAGCAATGTTAATTAAACTGCTAATCTATCATATACATATAGATGTATGTATATATGTATATATACGTATATATACATATATATATATTTGTGTGTGTATGTATGTATATATGTGTGTGTGTGCATGTGCGTGCGTGTGTGCGTGCGTGCTTGTGTGTGTGTATATATATATAAATAAAAAAAGTACCGATAAGAATACAGTTAAAGTACCGGATCGATAAGCAGTATCGATAAGAATAGTAATACCGTTAAAACCTTAACGATACCCATCCCTAATTAAATTATACAGTATGAGCACAGACAGACCAGGTGTTTTTTTTCCTCTTCAAATACTGTTTTTTTCATAATGTTTAGTGAAATTATTTGGTAGTCTGAGGTGGGACGGGGGCGCCGGATTGTTTTATGGGTTTAAGGGGGGGGTTTGAGAAGCACAGCACTAGAGCATCCCTTCGTTCAGACACAGTGGAAGATCTGATAAGAATCAGTGTAGAAGGGCCAAGTCTGGAAGATGTTGATGCTAGAGAGAGTGTGGCCAGCTGGTTTAGCCAAGGACAAAGATCAAGAAAGCTAAACTACAGGAGTTGGCCATCCGAGGGGCATGTGACTGCAATGGAGGATAGTCCATAAGACATTGAGCCAAGAGATGTTCAGTTTGACGCCCTTAAAACACTTAATTTAGATGTTCTTTTTATTCAATTTATCTTGAGATGTTTTAAGTTTAAATCTCTGCTCAGTGAAGCACTTTAAGCACCAACACTTTTTCTGTAAGTTACCTTTCTTGTAGAATTGTGCTTCAAATAAATAACGTTATGTTGACCAGATTGTTAGTTAATCGTTTACTAGTCAATATTGCCTATATGAAAATTTGGGGGCACCTAACTTTTGTGCTGGTGCACCTAAGAAAAAACTTGTCGTTGTCACATCGGACATAAATATCGCGGCGAGCATAGCGGAAGTGACGTCTTTGGAACCCATGAATAGTTAAATATATTTAAAACTAAAATCTAAGATTTATGCTTTTACTGTACCATGTACCACTATATATATATATATATATATATATAATTAGTGCTGTCAATCGATTAAAAAAATTTATCGCATTAATCACATTCATGGACTGTGATTAATCATGATAAATCACAAATTTTAAATACTAGGATTTACCTGTAAATGTGTTTAAATAAAGAAATACATGACAAGATAGTTTAAGGAAACCTCTGCCAGGTATGAGACATAATTATGAGACACCTTATTATTCTTTTATATTATTTAGTTTTTATTCAGCCATTATTAGTCTTTTTACTGACAATAAAATGTTTACCAAGCCACATCACTTCAATCCCAGTATACATTTACCCAACTATTATCAAAAGTATTTCAAAATAAATACAACAAAACATTTTCTTGTGACCTTATGTGAAGTATTATCACAAAATGCATTATGAAGAAGAATTGGACCTGTTCTGCAGCTGCATTAGAGCTAACATTAGCATCATGCTTCATAAGACAATTTATGAGATTAATAGTACACTTTTACTCAGAACTCACTTCAAACCACCATCGAGTGTTTTTAATAACTTCCTTTTGCGATCACATGTGGAATTTGGTTGGTTACTGTTGTTAAAATATGCTATTTATAGCCTGTTATATCACTGCACAAATTTGCATTTCAGATGTACACATTCATCTCAAGAAAATCACATACAAACCATATTCTATCGTACTTGTGTGTTTATTGTCTTATATAATCTATAGTGGCTTTTGTCATGTTTATTTCTGCTGTGTAAAAGCCTTAAAGGGCATGTTCCAGGTTAGAGACTCCAGTGAGTTGATGTATAGAAAAATAATGTAGGGACTAGATTTTCTTTAAAATATACTTTAAAATAGGCTATTACGGCTTCTGGAGTCGTTTTTGTGAGATAATTTTACTTCCGAATCTAAAAACTGCCAAAACCGGAAGTGACGTAACGAGAGGGAGAGCGGTCCATTTTAACCATAGGAAAACAATGGATCGCAATGACAGTTCGGACGCTGAGGAAGTTTTCAATGTTTATTTACACTTGTATGACGGACCACAGATAAAATTATAAACCTGCTATTCGGCCAAGAGAGCAGGAACAGGCCATGATTAAACAGAACAACGGTCAGAGGAGACACATTGAGTGATGTGTGAGGAGAACTGGGCAGGTGTCTTGGTGAGAGATAAGTGTTAGCATACAGATATACACACGTTAGCTCATGTAATCAGGCAATAGCACAGCTAGTATTGGTCATCTATGAGTATTGATACTTACCAGTAACATAAACTAATAAGCGTTGATCAGACGTGTCACGCTCGCTAATATCTGACACTAACATTATGTGATATAGCGGTTTCTCATCACCACAGGGAGAGAGAGATTAACACGTTTTTGTTTCATTTAGTGTTTGTGGTAAATGCGAGGCCATGGTCACAGCTGAGGAAAGTCAGTGCTGCAGGGAGTTACATACTGGGCCTTAGTGGAGAATGACCCCCACACTTTATGTGCGGTGTCTGACTCTGCACACAGGCTTTGAGGCTTACTGTCTGAACCCATATGTGCCACAGATAGCCTCAGACTGGAGCATAGACCTCTCCAGGCCAGCAGACATGAGTGTGTTTAGGGCAGAGATAATTTATTACTCCAAACTAAATACTTGTATGTATAAATACATAGTATATTAAAGATTTGAAAACCAGTTTAAAACCATCTGAATAATTTAGTTTTTTCAATTTCAAGTTGCTCTATATTTAGGTAGGTCACAAGTTCACAACTCCCTGTAAGTCACTTTTTGATGCCATTGGTATAAGACAATCAATATTGACAGCATATATACATAGATACTGTATATATCAAGCAGATCTGCATTTATACATTTACATTCATGCATTTAGCAGACGCTTTTATTCAAAGCGACTTACAGTGCATTCAGACTATACATTATTATTATTTTGATCAGTATGTGTGTTCCCTGGGAATTGAACCATGACCTTTTGCGCTGCTAACGCAATGCTCTGCCACTGAGCCATTCAATTGTTAATTCAATTCAGTTTTATTTATACAGCACTAAATCAAAAATATTATTTCAAAGCACTGTTAATATCTAACTCAAAACACAACATTGCAACTGTTAATTAGCAAATATATGTGGATTTAGAGGCACCAAACATACTACCGAAAAAAAAATAGACCATCTGACCCATTTAAAAACATTTAACAAACTTCTGTGTGGGAATCACACCCATGTGTTGTTAACGTGTTAAATTGTGAATGCTGTGCTAGATACATGCCAACAGCCTCATATTGTTGATCCTCTGGAGGGATCTGGAAAGAGGAGCAGGTGTAGAGGAAGACAAGACAGTGCTGCGTTGGAGCCTGTGGTGACCTGCACTATTCCTCTCTCAGACGGCATATGCTGGGAGAAGCAAGCACAAGTTTAGATCGCATTCACTGCTGACCATGCTTTTCCACTTGGGCTCCATCACATCTGCATCTCCATTAGGAGTGGCTGTTGTCCAGTAGAGATGGTTAATAACAGCTGGCCTCCACTTCATATCTTCACACTCCCATCTTCCAAAGCCTTATAAACACGCCACAAGACAAAACAATTACCAATTAGCTGTGCAAATAATGTCACTAAGCTGTCACTAGACTTGATGGTTATAATATTAGCAAACTGAGGTTAACTTACCAGCTATGCCTTTTAATGGTAACGTTTTTACACTGTTTTAAAAAATAGAACAATATTGCTAATGTTTACAATCTAGCTGCAGTGCTTTACAACAGCTTATACATCTGTGTCTCACTATTTAAATAATGATGTTCACTGATTTTGTAGTTAGCAAATGTAAAAAAACTAAACTTGCTGTGTACAGTTGACATTTCTCCCGCCGGCGGCCGAATACAGGTTGACCGGGACCCGATGAAGAAGAAGGTGCTATGTGTACCGAAGGAACCGCACCAGCTCAGAGTCCCACTCCCACTCGTTTCTTGCTTCGGTATCCCATGTTGAACTGCATCATATCGCCGGGATGATAATCTTCCGGTATAAAGTGATCGCTAAGTTACACACCACCGCGTTGTTTGAAGCAGATGCATTAGTGAAGACCAGTCTCTTCACCAGCACAAACGCACAGAGGCCCGGAAGATACCGTCCTATTTCTTGTTAGGAAACCTGTGAACTTGATGTCCTGGCAGGCTGGAATTTGTGCAACCTCTACAAACACAATCCTTTACCATGACGATGATAAATTGAAATAAAAATAGCTACCGAAAACACACTGAGTCGTGTAGTTGTTATTGCTGCTGCAGAACAGATATAGTTATATAGAACAGATATACAGTATAAACTGCTTGATCCTGCAGGTTTGCATTGCACAACATCAGAAAGAGCAGGCCCTTTCTGACAGAGCATGCTGCACAACTTCTTGTCCAGGCCCTTGTCATTTCTAGACTGGACTACTGCAATGCTCTTCTAGCTGGACTTCCATCAAATACAATCAAACCTCTACAAATGATTCAGAATGCAGCAGCACGACTGGTCTTCAGCGAACCCAAAAGCGCCCATGTCACACCTCTCTTTTGGTGCTTTTCCACTGCATGGTACGGCACAGTACGGTTCAGTATGGTTCACTTTTGGGGGGTTTTCCACTGGGTACAGTACCTGGTACCTGGTACCTGGTACTTTTTTAGTACCACCTTAGTACCACCTCAGCCGAGGTTCCAAGCGATCCGTACCGTTACCAAAATGTGATGTGTAAACTCTACTGATCACTGATTGGCCTGAGAAAATCGTCATTACTGCATCACTGAACTTGTGACAAGAGAGTCGAGACCCAACATAGACCCGCTAGATTTAAATCAGCACAGCCAGCGAAGGATCGGTCACAACTTTTGTTTGAACAAACGCACCTTTTTGTATCAACCAAAAAATAGCTGTTGTCTGTTGGGGAAGTACAGACGTTTGTCTCGTTGATAGCAGAGGAGCGGATCCAGTGAGAGATTGATGGGGCAACGCGGAATGAAAAAGCCTTATGTATATACTTTTTGCACTTTGAATATTTTTAAAGTATGTTTGTTTTCTGTTTATATTTTACCTTTGTATCTGTGTTTTGCTTCAATTAAAAACAATAAGTGTACCTCCAGACTATATTAAAAATGTATCATTGTATGAGCACGTAATGAACCTCTTGAAAAGACAAATGATTAATGCCATAATGATACAAATTGCCAAATGAGCTGATCTGCTGTCCTTCATTACGCAGCACTCTTGTTAGGATGACAAAAAAAGCTTTAAAAGTCTGCTCTGCCTCAGCGGGCTAACAGCGCTCGTCAATGTCAAAATAATTGAACTGGCCAATCAAATCAAATTAGGCAGGGTTTAGCGTTCACAGATGCTGAGCACGCCACAAAGCGTCAGATTAATGAGAGCGAGGTAAGATGGAAGCTGCTAATCATTTAATGTTTAGTCAACTGTTTTACGAAAGAAATCTTAAATGACTGACAATTATATTCAGTGAAGCAAACTACTCTACTTTTTTCTCAAATATAACCATTTTGAGAGTGAGAGAGATCAAATGTGCGTGTGTCGATTATCTGCATCTGTTTGTCTATCCCTACAAACTGTGAATTTCGTTCTACATTTGCATTTAGCAGACGCTTTTATCCAAAGCGACTTACAGTGCATTAAGGTTATACATGTATTGTCAGTATGTGTGTACCCTGGGAATTGAACCTGAAACTTTTGCGCTGCTAACGCAATGCTCTACCACTGAGCCACAGGAACACTCTACTTAAAAAACACGTCTACTACTTCTGTTAAAAAATAATAAAACTTAATTTTTTCAAAGACATAATCACAAATTATTGTATTTTTAATAGTAAATCCTTTATTTGCCAAAAATTTTAATGTTTAATTTTCATTCATTAAAATATAAATTAAATAAATGTTTTATGCATTCATCTGATAACCAGTCAAATTTAAATACACAACACAGAATTTCTGTGATTAAAAAACATTTTATAAGGCTACTGTAAGAGTAAATATAAATAGTTTGTATGCATTCAAATAATTAGATGTGCTAAAACACAGAATTTGGTAACAATAAAACATAAGGTGAGAAACATTTCATAAGACACTAAACATGTAATTTAATAAATTAAGGTTAAATTGTATAAGTTTCATGATTGTAATTAATTAGACATGCTTTTGATTAATACAATTTAATTTGACCATTAGAAATGGGTCCAGAACATTAAAAAAAAAAAAAAAAACGTACTCTATAGAAAAAAAAAAGAAAAAAAAAAGGATTTCATAGGGCCCTACATATATATAGAATTGGTTATAAAAAAGTGGGCTCCCCCAAAGTCTACGTAATAGTTCGAACACTGATCAAACCTATTCGAAAAAAGAAAAGAAAAAAGTTTTCCAGCTTTTGTTACAAATTTTGCCTTATAACATCAAATTGATGAAAGAAAAATGCCAGTTCTAATAATAAAAAAATAATAATAATTGAATACTAATTTAATACTTCATAGAGCCTCATTTTGTTTTAATTACATTAATATTTTTGGATGTGTCTGTACTAGCTTTGCACACCCAGATTGGAGAATTCCGTGGTGAGCATCAATGGACTACTCTTCCATCCATAGGTTTTCTTTAAAAATTTGGATGCACTTGGCAGCATCCATTTTCACTTCAACCCTGACCAATCGCACAGTCCTGGCTGAAGAGAATAATGCTGCCACCACCATTCTTCACTGTAACTATGGTGTGGTTTTGTTGTTGTTTGTTGAGTCAATTTTGATCTCATTAAACCATAGCACCTTTTGCCAGATCACATCAGAGCCTTCCAGGTGTGATTTTACATAGCGCAAATGAGACTGAGACAAGACACTTTTGCAGGGAAGGCTTCTTTTTTTCAGTACTATGTTTGGCTTCATATCCATACTGCTTTCTCTAATTATCAGCAGTTTTATTTGGGTGAAATTATCTTTTCTTTGGCAGCTGACCAATGCATCTCTTTCTCCACACACAAACTGCACACAGAGCTGTTATTTCTTTCCTGACGGGTTTGGAGGATTTAGATGAAATATGTTCATAAGTGTTTAAAGTAACTCGCAATGCATTAATTATAGGAACCCAGGATGTGTCCCTTTTTACCTAGTGGTGGGTCGCCAAAATGACTCAAACTGGCTATTTGAGGTCATTGCAATTTGATCGCAATTAGTTTTTGCAATTTTAAAAGGTTACAGGCTTAAAAAGCAATTTGAGGTTATTGAGGTTTCTTTCTTATTGAGGTGTAGTGATTGTGTGTGTGCGTGTGTGTGAATGCAAATGTCAGTGAAACTTAAACAAGTTTAGATATGGGTAAGACTTTATTAATTATTGGACCACAAACTTTTTCCTGTAATAACCTGGATCACTGTCTAATACTTGATGCTGCTCTGTAAATTTTCCATTATCAGTTAGGAACTGATAGCAATCTTTTCTTCGAAAAACAGGTTTTTAGCATTTGTAAAACAGCATTTTTACATCTCAAAACAATATATAAATCAAGTCAAGTCAAGTTCAAGACAAGTCATGTTGAGCTTTATTGTCATTCCGCTACATGTGTTTAAATGTCATGCCTCACAGGACCGTAAATTACGACCTATGCTCTCAATGTCAAATGCAGAAACATTCATTCATGCGTTCATGATCTCGAGGCTTGATTAATGTAATGGTTTATTGGGTGGTTGCTCTGCACATTTAATAAACAAACTACAGATGGTTCAAAATGCAGCAGCTAGAGTTCTTAGAACCAGTAAGTATAACCATATTAGCCCGGTTCTGTCAACAATGCACTGGCTCCCTATTAAACATCGTATACATTTTAAGATCTTGCTAATTACCTATAAGGCCCTGAAGGGTTTGGCACCTCAATACTCGAGCGAGCTCTTATCACATTATAGTCCTCCACGTCCACTACGATCTCAAAACTCTGGCCATTTGATAATACCTAGAACATCAAAATCATCTGCGGGCGGGAGATCGTTTTCCTATTTAGCGCCCAAACTCTGGAACAATCTACCCAACACTGTTCGGGAGGCAGACACACTCTGTCAGTTTAAATCTAGATTAAAGACCCATCTCTTTAACCTGATGTACACATAATACACTATTGCATTTCTATAGAATTGCTAGGCTGCATTAATTGGGTTAACCGGAACCAGGAACACTTCCCAAAACATGTACGTGTTACATCATTAGAAGAATGGCATCTACGCTAATATTAGAATGTTTCTTTCTTATTCAGAGGTCACCGTAGGCACCCGGTCCAGTCCGTATCCAGCCCAGATGGTCACTGCAGTCATCAAATCCAGTCCTTATCCAGATCAGATGGTGGATCAGCACCTAGAGATGACCTCTACAGCCCTGAACGTCAACGGAGTCTAGGACACCTAGATGAGCCCCAGAGACAGATCCCCAGTGAGGACCCCATCACCTAGACAGCCATCGGAACAAGACCACGGGAACCAGATGAGTCCTCAGCACAATCTGACTTTTAAAGCACATATTTTCAATGACCATATTCTACATCCCTAACTGTCCATTCACACCGCAGGCGGCGAGAGCGTCAAAGTAGCCAGAAGTCATTGATTTTCAATGTGAGCGGGTGGCGAGCTCCGGCGAGAGTGGCACGGCACGTTTTGGACGATGAGAGCGTCGAGGAGAGTTTAAATCAGGTCAACTTTATGGTAATGAGCGATGACTCAACTAATCGGAATGTAGAAGTCCGGGATATGTCAATATGATGGACCTGATGGGATTACTGGCCGTGTTCTGAGGTCCTGCGTAGGGCTGTGACGGTGGCAGATTTTTACCACCGCGGTGGTAATGGACCAACTACCGCAGGTGGTGCGGTGTTGTGATATATATATATATATATATATATATTTATATAATTCTGAAACGCAAAAATAAATAAATGAGGCTCAATCATCTATTAACAAACATACGTGTTTATTTTAGCACTTACGTCAGAGAACACTAAAATAAATATCAAATAAATAATACAGTTAAATAGGAAAGTAGCCTTAATTGAGAAAGTTAAATACACCCGATCTACCTCACGCGTTATAATCAGTGATGCTGTCTACACCAGATGCGCGATACAACACGACAAATCGGTCGCAGTAAACTGTCTCGTCCTATTTATGACGAACTGAAACAAAGTTAAAATGTCCTGTGGACAGACTCAACCTGTTGTGTTGCGACGTGGCATCCGGTTTAGACATGGTTCACTGTTCTGCCACCAAGCAATCGGGTGCGTTAACTCCTCGTCTGCTGCACGCGCTCTCTGTGGAATAGGAATCGCGCCGTATGTTGCCACATTACTTGTTAAAATCTTCCATTTACCGCGGTCTTATTCGTATTTGGCCAATTTGGAGAAATTCTCACCAATACACACCTGATCATCCGGGCGTTTGCGATGACGTGAACTTGAAGACACTTGTACAAACGCGGATGGGTGACATGAATGGAGATGATTCCAGATCAGCGATTTAGTATTTGGTTTCCCAACAAGGTCCATCGCTCATCACAAAGTAAATATGCTGAATGCAGAATAAACAGTATTTTCTTGCACTCAAACTTGCCAATCTAAAGGAAGCGCCCTGTATGGCGTTTGAGGTAATTTGTGAATTAGCAGATTTATAGTCTAAATAAAACAATTTGCAACTGTTACTATTATTACACTTGTTTACAAAACTTTGTATTATGCTTGTTATAGAGTGTGTGACGTCACGTGCACTACCGCCGGTGGCAATACACAACCGCGGTGGCAACAGGCTGCTATTCATTGACTATAGCTCATCTTTCAATACTATATTCCTCATCAAGCTAGCTTTTAAACTCAAAGACCTCAGCCTAAAATCTTCACTCTGCGACTGGATTCAAAACTTCCTCACCGGCAGACCTCAAGTGGTGAAAGTCGGCCAGTTCACCTCAAACTCCATCACCCTGAACGTAGGAGCCCCACAGGGTTGTGTCCTGACTCTGAGTCCCCTGCTCTACTCTCTCTACACACACGACTGTGTATCCTCTCACAGCTCCACTTCTATTATCAAATTTTCTTTTGATAATGTGGTTCTGGGCCTCATTGCCAACAATGATGAGACCGCATACTTGGATGAGGTAGAGAGACTTACATCATGGTGCCAGGACAACTGTCTCTCTCTGAACGCGAGCAAAACTAAAGAGCTGATCGTGGACTTCAGGAAGAGACAGCAGCGGCCCTACACTCCACTAATGATCAGTGGGACCCCTGTGGAGAGGGTGAGCCAAGTACCTCGGTGTAAACATCTCTGAGGACCTAACTTGGACTACACACATTCAAACTCAGGTTAAGAAAGCCAGGCAAAGACTGTACCATCTGCGACAGCTGAGGAAATTCAGGGTCTCACCAGCTATCCTGAAAACGTTCTATTCAGGGGCCATAGAAAGTGTATTGATTCAGTGCATCTCAGTGTGGTATGGATACGGCTCCAATCAGGAATGCAAAGCCCTGCAGAGAGTTGTGCGCTTAGCTGAGCGCATCTCAGGGTCTGCTCTTTCCTCTCTGCAGGACATATACCTCAAACACTGCAAAAGCAGAGCTGCTAAAATTAGGGGTTGACCGATATGTGTGTTTCAGGGCCGATGCCGATACCGATTATTACAGATCAAGTAGACCGATAACCGATATTTTGAACTGATATACGTGTCTGGTGTAAAAATTAAAATGAATGCCAAAATTAATAATAACAAGAGCTCTGACAAAAAACTTTCTTTAAATGCTTTTAAACATGTCTTTAATTCTGAAAACTGTTAATAACAACAACATTAAATAAACAGTAATATTAATAATATTAATAATAACATAAGTGCAGGGATCACCCAGAAGCATTCTGTAAACATTTTGTAAAACTTAAAGTAAACGTATTTAGCGTATTGTGTGATTATTCTCAACAAAAGTTGTAATAATTGTTGTAGTTGTATTACGTATATTCTACTGCACCACAGTAATATATTTGGCTAAACCGAATTTATATTTTGACAGGTTGCCATGAGGACCTTTTAGATTTCTGTAGCCTATGTATATATGATATGACGATCGTTTTACTCAAATGAAACAGTCAAATGCTCATGAAGTGACTCTCCGAGCTGGGGATGTTGTTCATGTATTTATGTCCTCATTTAGTGAGACGGCAGATGCTGAAAACACCGCGAGCATCACACGCACTTCAGTATGTATGTGTGCAGTAAATGAAACGGCACGTCTGTGTCATTCATTAACAGAGATGCAAAACATGCAGGATTCATATTTAAATAGTGTTTTTGCGGCTTAATATTTATAGATACTAGTCCATAGCGCAAGTCGATTTAAGTGTACTGACCTACTTTTGATTAATTCATCCAAACTTCGACAAATTCCATGACATTCCACATTATACGGTAAATTCCATTATATGACTGCATTCCGGCATTTCACCCGCATCATAGGTTATATTGAGGTGTTTTGCAACTTCAGTGTAGTGGATTGTGATTTATTGCAACTTCAGCAACCTCTGCTGCTGCCTTACCTTTGAGAGACAACTGATGCGTGATCACAGAGGCAGCTCCAGTTAGCAAATGCTTTCGGTGTGAGACTGCCTTCATTTTTCCACCTTGATTGATTGGACTCGTGACTCCCTACATATCAGATGAGCGGTGGGTGGAGATTGCTCTAGGCCACAGAGTGTTGAGCTCAGACAGGCTGCATAGAGCCAAATAGTGCATTTAAACATTAAATAATTTCACCTGTATTATTTATTCACCAATAAATAATGTCACCTGTAAATAGTATGTTTGTTTGCATAAAAAAAATAAAAATCATCGGCAAATCTGTTTTGAAAATGGCCGATATCGATAATCGTACAAATGCTTAATATCGGCGCCGATAATCAGCCAGGCCGATAATCGGTCGACACCTAGCTAAAATCATCAAGGACACAAATCACCCTGGTAACCGTTACTTCATTTTGCTGCCATCTGGCAAGCGCTTCAGGAGAATGATGGCAAAAACTGAGAGACTTAGGAGGAGCTTCTTCCCCCAGACCATCAGGCTCCTTAACTCAAACTCAGTCTCATAAAACATCAACATGACTCCATTTAATAATCAGTAAGATATTAATTCTTCTCCACCATCCGTATTGCTGCTATGTATATACCCTGTACAACCTGTTTGCACATTATTCTTGCACATCCCTGCTTATATTATTATTTATTAAGTCTACAGTATACTGACCCGCACATTATTTGATTGCACATTTTATCTTATATTTTATTATATTTTACTCTTATTTTTTACTTCATTTTTTTCCCCATACCTATATTTATGTATATTCTCTTGTGTTTGTGTTAAATATAATTGCACTGTTCATAGAGCAAAAACCTGACTCAAAAACCTGACCTGACTTACATTTCACTGCTGGTTATATTTCATATAATTGTGTATGTGACAAATACAAATCTTGAATCTTGAATCCTCCACTTGAGAGCATTCCAGAGAACGTTGTCCTGTAAACTTTGGTTCCGACCACATTAGTTCCCCAGCATTTTAGCGCTAGAGGAACGCTTTGTTTTTCAGTGGGAATACTATTAATTTCAGTTTGTAATGTAGGCTGCGCACAAATTAACGTTAATGTTTATTAAAGACCAAAGCTAGTAAACCTCTCCTATAAACTGCATGCTGAAATTAACCATGAACACAAAAGCCACACCACACAACTGGCTTTTAATTGGTTTATTTCGTTTGCAAACATGCAACTATAATAGTTAAATTTATATCAATCAATTTATTTTCTTTCACATTTAAAATATTTCATGAGGTTAACTATACCCTACTTGTGGTCAGTCTGCACAAGATCAACGTGCTTGTTTGCTTTGCGGCTCCTTTAAATACATGACAAGCATTCGATCTACGTCAGAGCGTCCACGAATCTTTCTACAGCATTGCTGGCAGGGCAGACAGGGCGAATTTTGATGCTCTCGCCAGCAGCGGTGTGAACGCACAGTAATTCTTACACAATACCTAAACTACCTTAGTTTATTAACAAGCAGCAAATTAGGAGTTTATTGGGGCAAAAGTCGTAGTTAATGGTTTGTTAATAGCAAGAATTGAACCTTAAAATAAAGTGTGATTAGATTTACTCATAAGCTTATAGAATTATTTAAGGCAACTAGAGGCAGAATGTTTTTGCACCGATTATTATATTGCATTTACTGTATATGCCATCTCCAAATGGACTGCAAAATTAAAAGTCTTTAGTCACTATAAAAAGTATATGTATATATTTTAATTGTCCGCTTATATAGAAAATGCAGTATTCTTTACATGTTAACAACAAAGCACCACAGATTTATATAAAAAAAGAATTTTAAACTAGAAAGTATTATGCTGATGTAATTTGCTCATATATTTATGCATAGTTTCTGAAATACCATTTAGGATTGACAAATCACTTTGCTGTTTCTTCTCAGACCAGCATCTGAATGACCCAACAGTAAATTTGTTTTTTCCCTGTCCTGCTGTGTAAATGAATATGTCAGAGTGACGAGGGAACCTCGTTTTGTGTCTGGACTCTTGAAAACAATTAGTTTGGAGCAAAAAGTTTTAAATGGGGGAAAACAACTGGAACAAATAAACATCCTTGAACGTTTGAATCATGTCCTCCAGTAACTTACTGGGGCTAAAGAAAGCTTTTATTCAGTGATACAGTAAATGGAATTCACCTCAAAAAGCATCCCACAAATATATTTAATAGTTGAAATGATAAATGAGTCAATCATTATTTGGTTTAATGTAGTCCAAAGATGTGAGTTTCTATTCATTCAATCTGTGGCCCAGATTTAATGACTCAAAATATCATTAGAACTGACAACACATTTCAAACCTTCAGGCACTCAATAAAAAAAAAGCATCCATGTGGAATATCTCAGGAAAAAACAGCCGTCGTGTGATTCAGCCATGTTGTACATCATCATGGTGACGGAATGCTGAATGAGTTTCAGTAAAAATATTCAACCTCCGTATTGGTCCCACCACAAACAAGCCAAACATCGCTGGGCAGGGAAATAAAACAATGATCACGTAGGAAGGAGAAACAGTGTTCATCACCAAAGAATATGGTTGCCCAGGTGTGATTTGTGCAACAGGTAGGATTTGTGTCTTAATATGTCCAATCATGGTTCAGTCATGGAAAAAAATTACAAATCTTTATGGCATATTCTAAAGAGAAGTGCCATTTATGTCTGAAGTTTACAAGATTTACATCAGCAGTTGGGGGTTCGGTGCCTTGCTCAAGGGCACCTCAGTCAAGGTATTGAGGGTGGAGAGTACTCCCTCCACCTACAATCTCTGCCGGCCCAAGACTCGAACACGCAACCTTTGGATCCGACTCTCTAACCATTAGGCCAAGACTTCCCCAGAACCTTAAGTTGTGTTCCAAAAATAAACGGAGGTCTTATGGGTTTGGAATGACATGAGGATGATTAATTAATGACAGAATTTTCATTTTTGTGTGAATTATTCTTTTAAGTAAAGACTATGTTACATGAAGATATTTTGTAAATTACCTACCATAAATATATCCAAACTTTTTTTTGATTAGTAAAAAAAAATATATATATCTTAGCAATATGCATTGCTAAGAACTTAATTTAGACGAGCTTACTGGTGATTTTCTCAATATTTAGATTTATTTGCACCCTCAGATTCCAGATTTTCAAATTGTATCTCGGCCAATTATTATCCTATCCTAACATACCATACATCAATGGAAATATTATTTATTCATCTTGCAGATGATGCATAAACCTCAATTTAAAAAAGTGTCTGAGTGTTAATCCCCCAGTTATAAATATGTTGTTACTGGTTACAGGCTTGAAAATTACAATAAAAATCGTAAACCCCATACAGTGTTTCAGTCCTGTCAAAGTTTATTTATGTACATTTACATTTATGCATTTAGCAGATGCTTTTATCCAAAGCGACTTAATCAGGTTATAAAAATTTTATCAGTATGTACTTCAACGTTTATTTAAATATTTCATATTAATAGATGACTGAATAAATTCTGATAGTATAATTTTATAGTTTGAGTAAAAAATCTCTATGCACAGTATGTTTAGTAGTATGTCATGACATTTCTTTTTTAAAAACATGTTTAGTACCTACTCATTGTAAAGTGATTGATGGGAAGTGATATTTACCTTTTCTGTTTTTCTTTGTTTTCTTCACACATTCAGTGTCTCATGTTTCATATTAAACTCTTCGCTGATGCTGTTGTCTATTGGTAAATAGATTATGCTAACTTATGCTACTCTAAATTTGCTAACTTGCTTACTAAAGGAAGTTATTAGGAGCATAATCAGTGGACGTGGAGGAAACTGAGAGACCTTTATAAATAATTTTTAACAGTTTTCATATTTGAAGTATAGTTAGGGGTGTAGTGGTGGACAAACTATGTGAAATGAAATGTGAAATAAAAAAGATAAATCATATATTTTAGAATAGTTTTGAGAAAATGGGATTCTCAGTTGGATATGGATCCTGAAATCTGTCAGGGTCACTCAAGGACATTAACCTCTTTGATGTGATGTTACCCTGAGGGACTTTTTGCTGTATGTTTTGGATCATTGTCTCCAGTGCACTCATGGTGTCACGAACTCAGCCGCTGTGGCTCCCTCCGATCACCACCAGAGGGAACCTTCACCTGAGTATTAACTCCCTCACGGACTTCATTTCCCATATACCCCGTACCTGAGACTGATTACCAGTACAGGTGTCTCTCATTGACTCTTGCCTATTTAAGCTGCTCTCTCATTGAACTCCTTGCGAAGTCTTGTTTTGCTATGCAACCATTTCCGAGCGTTTCTTCCGTGTATGATTCCCTGTGTATGACCTGGACTATTTATTGGACTCTGAATCTCCGCCGCCTGCCTACTTTAATCATATCTGCCTTGTTTACTGGTTACCCCGAGTGTTTGCCGCCAGCCCCGATCATTAGCCTGAACTCTGACTCTGATTCTGCCCTGCCTACGTTGTGTTTGAAGCTTGTGTTTGAATTCTGCCTGTCTGACTTGCATTTTGTATTATTAAAGCCGCACATGGATCCTCACGCCTCTGACTCCGCGTTACAGAAGACTTCGCCAGAGATCGATCCAGCGGTATTTTTCCACTTCACCACTGAGGTATCTGCTCAAGCCACGATCTTAGTCACTCATCAACAACAACTTACTCGCCTTACCTTGCTGACCGAAGAGATGATAACGGCTGTGCGTGAGCTTCGTCAGCAAACACCCATGGCTCAAACACCTGCCTCAAACATTTCATCTCCAGACCCGACTCCATCAACATCTATCACCAGTCCTCGGCTGGCGTTCCCCGACAAGTTTGACGGCTCACCCTCGAAGTGTAAGGGTTTCTTATTACAATGCTCTATGTTTGTGAGTCAACAACCCAGGCTATATCCCACGGATGAGAGCCGCATCGCCTTTGTCTGCTCGCTACTCACGGGACGAGCACTGGAGTGGGCTACAGCGGTATGGAGTGATGGTCGTTCTGCCTTCCCAACCTTCACTGCTTTTATCCAGCGGTTTAAGGAAGTGTTCAACCACCCCGCTGGAGGAAGAGAGCCGGGTGAGCAACTGATCTCGCTACGTCAGAGAGGAGGTTCGGCAGCAGATTATGCTCTCTCTTTTCACACACTCGCAGCTCAAACGGGATGGCCGTGTTGGAGCCCTTCACACCGAGACCATCAGTCTATTTGTTTTCCAGTCACCACAGACCCCAATCATCCTGGGATTACCCTGGCTAGAAAGACACAATCCTTCTATTTCCTGGTCTGAGAGACAAATCACTCAGTGGTCCGAATCCTGTAAACAGAACTGCCTTCCTTCTAACTAGCCAGAAATTCGACGTGCATGCCCGAATCACAACTCCCTACCGAATACAACGATCTCACGGAGGCCTTCAGCAAGACCAAAGCTACCCAGCTTCCACCGCATCGAACAGGTGATTGTGCCATTGACCTCCAACCAGGTTCACAACCTCCCAAGGGGAGAATCTTCCCGCTATCTCAGCCTGAAGCGGAGTCTATGAAATCATACATTGAGGAGTCTTCTCTTCTGGCTCTCAACGGAGGCGGTCGCTTTCTCTCCCCGTCCTCACCCTTATCTTCCCTGCTTTGCTCCCTTGTCTCGTGAGAGACTCTCTCTGCACTGCTCTCCAAACTAAAATATTATGGATTAACTGGTCTCTTAATGCAATTGACACCATCGAAACTTGGGTTTCGGGGAACCTGACTGCCCTGACGGAACGTTCGCAGCCGGCTATACGATGGCGCGTGGGAGAGGTGGCGAATCGTGTGTCTTGCGGCTCTTTCTGTGGAGGACATTGATATCTACCTTTTCGGCACCATGATAACAGGTATTTTGCTGATTGGATTAGGCTCTGCCCTGGGTAATCGAAGAATTCAGAAAACGGGAACAGCTGTCCAAAGCCCCACAAGGCTGCCCGTATGATTGAAGCTGTGGGAAGAGCGGTCAGCATTGAGACTGAACTATAATCGCAATATGGATTCTACCAAGGAGAAGTTCACAGCTTTACAAAGGAAAATTGATTAAAATGAGACCAAAATGGACAAAAACGGACAGAGAGTAGCCTGCAAAAATTGGAATGTTTACTCGCCCCAAAGACAAAACAATCTTATCTTTTTCTGGCTCCCCTACAGTGGCCTTGGCAAGGCTGTTGCAGGAAAAAAAACCAGAAGTGCAATGCAGTGAGACACTCTCGCGTTCCTCCCCCACCCTACATTGCCCCCCCCCTCGACCATTCGCCTCTGTTCGCTTCTATCCGCTGGCCTGGTCAAACGGGTCTGACCAGCGCCGGATCAGTGGCTGCGGGATCAGATGGCTGCTTGCTGGGCCGGATTCACTTCCCCTGTGGCTATGTCGTGTATGTGCTTTTGTGTTGCTGAGGTGTTTTTCCTGTTCTCACACTGTACTCCCCAAGGAGCATAGTCTGGGGATAATTTTTTTCTCCTCCCTTTCCTCATGTAAATGCTGTATTTTTCTTCAATTCTACTTGCATTTCACTACTGATTATACTTGTATGATTGTGTATGTGACGAATAATAAAGAACCTTGAACCTTGAACCTTGAACCTTGAACTCGCGAAGGGATTTCTTAGACCATCCACTTCACCTGCTTCTGCCGGGTTCTTCTTCGTCAAGAAGAAGGATGGGGGACTGCGTCCTTGCATTGATTATCGAGGTCTCAACGACATAACCATCAAGTTCCGTTACCCGTTACCCTTAGTACCAGCGGCTCTAGAACAACTCCGGGAAGCACGATATTTCACCAAACTTGATCTACGCAGCGCCTACAATCTCATCCGCATCCGGGAGGGGGATGAGTGGAAGACCGCCTTTTCCACCACGACTGGGCACTACGAATATCTCGTTATGCCCTTCGGGCTTGCCAACAGTCCATCCGTTTTCCAATCTTTCATTAACGATGTATTCAGAGACATGCTTAACCGCTGGGTAATTGTCTATATCGACGACATCCTGATATATTCCACGACACTCAAGGATCATATCAAGCAGGTCCGAGCAGTTCTTCATCGTCTCATCGACCATCAGTTGTACGCCAAGGCAGAGAAGTGTGAATTTCATCAGGAGTCCGTATCCTTTCTCGGCTATGTGATCAGCTCTGGAGGGGTAGCGATGGATGACAAGAAGATCCACAGTGTAGTCAACTGGCTTCAACCTACTACTCTGAAAGAGCTTCAGCGCTTCTTAGGCTTTGCCAACTTCTACCGGAGATTCATCCGAAATTTCAGCACGGTAGCAGCCCCGCTGACTTCTATGACCAAGAGGGGGAATCATCGCCTCACCTGGTCTCCTGCAGCCCATCAGGCTTTTCGAACACTCAAGGAACGATTCACCACCGCGCCCATTCTACATCATCCTAACCCTGAACAAGAAATTATTGTAGAGGTGGACGCCTCCAGCACAGGCATCGGGGCAGTTCTTTCCCAACGTCAGGGCGATCCACCTAAACTCTATCCCTGTGCCTTTTTCTCCCGTAAACTTAACCCCGCCGAGCAGAACTACGATGTGGGCAATCGAGAACTTCTAGCCATGAAGGCTGCCTTTGAGGAGTGGCGCCATTGGCTCGAGGGAGCTAGACATCCTTTCACCGTGCTCACCGATCATCGAAATCTGGAGTATCTGAAATCAGCCAAGAGACTCAACCATAGACAGGCAAGATGGTCACTCTTCTTCACCAGATTCAACTTCAAAATCACTTACCGTCCAGGCTCACAAAACACCAAGGCAGACGCACTCTCACGACTCTATGAATCTTCCGCCACGAATCCTAGTCCAGAACTCATCCTTCCATCCACCATCATCCTCGCACCCATTCAGTGGGACATCATGACCGAGATCGCTGACGCTCAGAACACTGACCCTCCACCAGCCGAGACTCCACCCAATCTCACGTATGTTCCTCAACCACTATGACAACAGGTCCTTAGTTTGGTCCACTCGATCCCCAGCTCCGGACATCCAGGCATAACCGCCACGCTCCAATTGCTCAACAACCGGTTCTGGTGGCCCTCTATTCAAACCGACACCATCATCTTCATAAAGAACTGTGATATATGCAATATCTCCAAATCTCCGCATCAGTTACCCGCTGGTCTGCTTCAACCACTACCCATCCCACAACGCCCCTGGTCACACGTAGCCATCGACTTCGTGACTGATCTACCGGCTTCACAGGGTCAGACAACCATCCTTACCATCATTGATTTTTTCTCGAAGGCCTGTCGCCTGATCCCTTTACCCAAACTACCCACAGCCTTCGAAACCGCAGAGGCCCTATGCAATTACGTCTTCAGGTTTTACGGTCTCCCGGAGGATGTGGTCTCAGATCGGGGTCCTCAGTTCACCTCGCGTGTATGGAAAGCATTCTGCCAAGAGCTCAACATCAACGTAAGTCTCACCTCAGGCTACCACCCTCAATCCAATGGACAGGTGGAACGCCTCAACCAAGAGCTCACTCGATTCCTTCGATCACACTGCCATCGAAATCAGTCTGACTGGAGCCGCTTCCTATTCTGGGCCGAATATGCACAAAATTCTCTCCACAAGCCGGCCACTGGGATCACACCCTTCCAGTGCACCTTGGGTTTTCAACCTCCTCTATTTCCCTGGTCAGGAGAACCTTCAGACCTCCCTGCCGTCAATTCATGGTTACAACGTAGTGAGGCGACATGGAATGAGGCTCATACGCATCTTCAGAGAGCAGTCCGTCGATCAAGTGATCAAGCCAATCGTCATCGACGCATCAATCCAGATTACCAGCCAGGTCAATGGGTTTGGCTGTCCACTCGGGAACTCCGCCTCCGGTTACCCTGCAAGAAGCTCAGTCCCAGGTACGTGGGTCCATTCAAAATCCTTAGGCAAATAACTCCCGTTTCATTCCATTTGGGTTTACCTAACCATTATTGTACCTCACCCACCTTTCATGTCTCCTTGCTCAAGCCCGCTGGTGGTCCGAGAGGAGAGGAGGTCCAGGAGGTGGCTGGTGACCAGAGGGCCCCTCCCCTCATCGTAGATGGCGAGGAGGCGTATCAGGTCCGTGAGATTCTGGACTCTCGTCGCCGGGGCAGAATACTGCAATATCTAGTGGACTGGGAGGGGTACGGCCCGGAGGAGCGGTCATGGGTCAATGCGGACGACATCTTGGATCCATCCCTTACCACAGACTACCATCGAGACCATCCGGAAAGGCCAGCCCCGAGACCTCGTGGAAGACCCCGGCGTCGGTTGCCTCTTCGCGTCAGGAGCCGCTCACAGGGGTGGGGCTCTGTCACGAACTCAGCCGCTGTGGCTCCCTCCGATCACCACTAGAGGGAACCTTCACCTGAGTATTAACTCCCTCACGGACTTCATTTCCCATATACCCCGTACCTGAGACTGATTACCAGTACAGGTGTCTCTCATTGACTCTTGCCTATTTAAGCTGCTCTCTCATTGAACTCCTAGAGAAGTCTTGTTTTGCTATGCAACCATTTCCGAGCGTTTCTTCCGTGTATGATTCCCCGTGTATGACCTGGACTGTTTATTGGACTCTGAATCTCCGCCGCCTGCCTACTTTAATCATATCTGCCTTGTTTACTGGTTACCCCGAGTGTTTGCCGCCAGCCCCGATCATTAGCCTGAACTCTGACTCTGATTCTGCCCTGCCTACATTGTGTTTGAAGCTTGTGTTTGAATTCTGCCTGTCTGACTTGCATTTTGTATTATTAAAGCCGCACATGGATCCTCATGCCTCTGACTCCGCGTTACACATGGATTACAGCACGCTTCACTTCAGGGTTCGAGCTCCTTCCCTTTTTTTAAATTTTCCAGCGTATCATGCTCAGCATATTGCCTGAACATCGCAACATCGCAACATAGACACTCCATACTGAGTCTCTCGAACATGAAATCAAAAGCTTACATTCTTCTAATCTTACATAGATAAATGTATCACTTGTGTGCTATATTCCAAGTCTTCAGACATCATCCTATAAGCTTTATGTGAGGGACTGGATGTTTCTTGAAATGCCTTCATTCCAGTAGAAAACCTGGTAGAATGCTAAATGTATTGTTCGCAATTTAATTAAGTGTGTTCATCTTCTCTATGACTATAATATAAATTCTGTTTTATTTAAACTGCTTTATTGGATTCAAAGTCTATGGAGTAATCTGCAATCTTTAAGCAATTTCTGAACGTCATATTATCCACTCATATCCAGGACCTGCTTGTTTAGTCTGTAGAAGCTATAATAACTTTAGGCCAAAGCACTCAAAAGAGCAAGTCAATGTTGATTAATATGTTTGAACATGCTTTAATTATTCTTTGGGAAAATAGCATTGGTTTTACTTGTGATGATGAGCTCCCAGCAGACAGCGTAATAATCTTCTGCTGAACGCTACAGATTATTCACTGCTCTGATGTGATGGCTTGTCACTCACCCATCTTCAAATACAAACCCCAGAGGTGTACACAGTCAAAAGATCAAGCATGACTGAATACTATTTATTTTATTAACAACTGATTATTCAAAGACAGAAAGACAATAGTGGGAAACAGGTCTGTATGCATCTACTGCTTGTATTTCTTAATACTTTAACTTTTACAGATGCAATCAAATTTACTGACCAATCAGAGCAGGTGACATTTGTGAAGGAAAATGTAAACTTTAATCATTAACATATTTAGAGAATATTTGTTTATTTATATTATTTCATTTTAAGAAACTATATTTTGTAAGTTCAACATGCTGTACTTACATCAGCATTTAAGTTGTAAGGACAAAACCATTTTCAGAGAATGGCCAATACGGCCTAGAAATGATTTACAATGTGTAATGGCAATCACGTTGAGCTCATCAGAATCTTATAAAGCTCCTCACTACACTGAGGTGTAATATTCCATTCAATATATCTGCTATCCAGTCCATATTTAATATGTACCTACATTAAATATTTACACAGTACACCCAACTTACTATGACACTGAGTAAAGAAAGCAGTGACATTGCTCAACATAGCACTCACCTTGTAAAGAGGTAATGCTCAGCTCATCATTACCGCTCTGTTCTGATCACAGATCACCAATTCTGTCCAACCTCTTAAATATCATGGAGCCGCTTGAAAAAGAGCTCGCATTAGACATATCTAACCAGCAATGCATATGCAACAGGGACTGCTCAGATTTTTTTCAGGACTAATTGTCTTAGGCGACTTATTTACTGCTTTTCTCCATTTATAACTGGGAGAAAAATACTGGTTTATACTAATTTATCCACCAATACATCACCTCTACCATATTATTATGTGTTGTGGCGTTAAATATAGGCTATAAACCATAATTAACATCAGCATGGTGAACTAAGGGTGAATCCCAATTCTCTGTCTTTCCCCTCCCCCTTCCCCTTAGTTTTGCAAGTTCACGTGAGAGTAAGGGCTGTCCCCATTCTCATTTTGACCGAGGGGTAGGGCTAAGGGGAAGGGGTAGATACCCCTTAAAACCAATCATTTTTGCGAGCTTACTTGAAACCAAGGGGTACCCAGAACACACTGCGGCCAGATCATCCAGAGAGTATTTTCGGCTTAAATAATTTATTTACAATTACGACAGTATTGTTTTGTGCTATACACAGTCCTGTAACTTACATATATATTTGCAATCATGCTCTTAATTGAAACGTTTTTACAAATCACTATTTTTCCACGCTAATGTTACATTGCTGATTTGCACAACAGTCCCACATTTCTCTGACTTGAGAAAATCATCACTAAAACCCACGCAATCGACATTCACGCAATCCACACGCAATCCACACACTTTTAGACGGAGAGTTTGCGATCAACACTTGTCGCCTCTTGTGACGTAGCAGCCAGCTAGCGACGATGTATGATGACGTAACAGTAACCAAGTGGCGTCTCATTTCATAGGGGTATGTTTTCACCCCTAGCGCTCACCACTCGGTTTCGAGGGACAAGGGCTAGGGGTAAGACGAAGGGGAAAGGGTAAGACAGATAAATGGGATTCACCCTAAAGCTGTAAACGGCAAAAAAGCACCAGGTCCTTGAAGAAAATCAATGCTCCTGATGCCCTCGCAGGACACTAGTGGTGAACAAACGGGTGGTCTGCTTGATTTTCAGCAGGACTGATGTCTCTCAACAGAGGTCAGCCCTTTTATTAATCCAATCAAACCACAAACACAAGAACCCACTATCAGCACTCTCATCTGTCAATGCACACGGCATGTTGTTGTTGGGAATTGTGTGCTATCACAGGAGATCAGATGTTGCTCAAGCAGGATTAAGCTGGATGAGGAATCGTTCACACAGAGGACATGATGGCCCTGGCGCCATCACCTGTGTTAACAATTTGTGAGCCACAGCACATATAAAAGACCACCAAAGCCTATTATATAAACTATAAAGAGATGATTCATCATGTAGAGAATCTCTCACATTTATAAGTCCCTAACACATTTATGCATGTAACATGCAAACATGACAATTAACCCATAAAAAGGGCATAACAAACATTGTTTAGCTTTCCAAATGAGCCCAATAGATGAACATCTGAATACAGTAAACTGCAATACTGCCATCTGCTGGACTCCCTGAGATGTTAGTTTTATCATGCGTGCATCTATTCTGACAAAAAAAACTATATTTGAAGGTTTTATTCAGAGCAACAGCTATATATTTTCACTGTGCGTAACATCTGCAGCTTAAATGTTAAAGCATGGCACTAGCAAATAATCTGTAGCCAACTTATTTGAATAGTTTACACTTCTGCAAATCACCAGCATGAGATTTTTAGGCCTGGATATATTTGCTTTGACATAATATACATTCAGTAAGCAACTGTAAGTGAATAAGTGTTCATTTAAATGAGTTTGTCCATATGTCATACATGTGTGTTTCCTGTGCTGTGGTAGACAGGGTATCTCCAAAACTGCTCTCAGATCAGCATATTAACCCCTAAACTAAATCTAAATGTAGTGATGAAATAGTTATCTTTACTTCTCTTTATTCTGGGGTCTATAGGCAACTACCATTTGCTTTCCTCTTTTATAAACAGCAACTGTTTGAACAAGGTCTCTGTAAGTGCTCAAAGCAGCCTGTCTGAATTCCCACGGTGCACTAAATATACATGAGGAATTGCCTAGTCCTGTGTCTGTGCTTATTATAACTTGATTATTCATGTCCGAGCCACGTTAGATCCATATAACTAATAATAACTGATTCTGTTTACATGAGCAACACTGCACGAAAATAAAACCTGATGCATTTCGATTCATTTAAAATTCTTCAGCTTTTTTATTTATTTATTTTAGTAAAACTTTCAAATCAAAGTAACAATTGAAAAGGAAACAATAAGGAATTATGGTAATAACAATTGGTAATAACCATAATTATTATTGTTATTAAAAATAAATATAATAAGAATTTAAATAAATTGCATAATAAATGCACTAAACTATCTCCTACATGTATTTCTAAAATTGCATTATTGAAATTACATTTGAAAATCCTTCACACCTAATCCTAAAAGTGTCAAGTTTCCCAATAATTGTGTACACTTTCAGAATAAGACGTTCAAAAGTTGCCATTGCAGAGGCAAAGTACACCTTTGTTCCATATTTTCCACTTAACGGTGCATATTAGTACCTTAAAGACACATAATGGTACTTTAAGTGTATATATTAGTAGCTTTTGAAAAAGCACTGCCCAAGGCTTTTGTACATTTTTTCTGAAAGTGTAATAGTGTGCAAAATGATGAAAAAATCACTTCTGATTCAAGGCATATGCCCTATTTATCTTTCATTATTAGTGCACTCATATAGTGATTTAGTATGTTTAAAAAAGTAATATTCATCCGTACACATTAAAGCAAAATTCATTTTTTCAAAACACATCACTTTTACAGTCTATAAAGACAATACAGATATTGTATAACTCTTTGGAAAATGCCCAGTCCGTATTGAAGCTAAAAACATTTCAAATGAATCCCTTCTAATCACATCCCAAAAGTGTTTATAAAATTGAAATGGAAAGCTACTGTATCTATACCAGAAGCCTTGTTGAATATTCCTGCACAGCTTTTATCACTGTCTGAAAAGTAATTACAGAAAAAAATGACAAAAATAAGCCTAAGCTTTGGACATTTCACCATGCAGGCATAAAGCTTGTCTTTCCAAGGAATTAAAACCCTTCAAATAATTTCAACACCTTGTTCCTAAATTAATCTGTTTTTGAGCAAATTGGTTGAATCATTCAGATAATTGGTCATTCGGAGAAAGCAAGCAGATTCTTCTTTTGTTCTTTGTCTGTGATAATGAGTGTACTGCAATATTGCAACTCCAGTTTGTCTGTTATGCGAAAAACAAAGTTGTTCAATCAATTACAAATTTGCTCAAGGATTGTAGGTCAGCCCCTTAAGAAGCTATATGACTCAGCTTATTATAAAAATGTGTTAAGACTGGCTAATAATACAGTTTCTGACCCTAATCATGTCCTGCAAAATGAGTTTGAATTATTACTTTGTTATTAAGATTTAACAAAGTTAGACTGAAACACTCTTTTGTGCATACGGCAATCCTAGAGTTGAACAAGAAACTTAATCAAAAATCAAGAGTATTGTGAACATGGTGTAGTTGTATAAGTGTAGTAAAATGGTAAGGTATAATGTAATGTTTAAGGGTGTGTAATGTATAATGTGTTTTGTTCTTGTATGGATGAAGTGTATGTTGTTGTTCACATGATGTTGATTGTTACTATTATGCAAGAAAGATTTCAGACCTGTCTGACAATAAAGTGCTATATAATATCATATTATGAATGAATGGTCTTCTGAATCACCCATAAATACACATGTACTAGACCAAAGTGTTCAAGTCAAAAATTCAATTTAAAGATATATGAAATATGGCAATAACAAATTTACATTTAGCAGACGCTTTTATCCAAAGCGACTTAAAGTGCATTCAGGTAAAAAAAAAATTGTCAGTACATGTGTTCCCTGGGAATCGAACCCACAACCTTTGCGCTGCTAACGTAATACTCTTACCACTGAGCCAATATGGCTGTTTTACAGGAATATTGCAATTTAATATCGTAATCTTGGCATGACACTTAATAAATCGTTTTTGAAATGTTAAAATGTTTAAAAATATAGCATAAATAATAATAATTCAATTTTAACATTTGGTGTTCTTTATGAGTTAAAATTCACACAGTTTTCGGTTACACCCAGTGGTGGAAAGAGTACTGAAAATTTGTTACAGGTAAAATACTGTTACATTGCTGAAATAATACTCAATTAAAAGTACTGGTGTCAAAACTGTACTTGAGTAAATGTACAAATTACTCATCTCAAAAACTACTTCAAAGTACCAGTTACTATTTACTTTTTATGGCAATATTTAATTAATTACCAAAAAATATTAATTCATATCTTCGCTTCTAGGTCCATCTCTGCCAGATGCCTCAAGAAAACACCAAACGGTGCTAATATACACCCACAATGTCATGTAATGCTGAAAAATTATAACCCTAACCTTTATCTCCATACTGAAAACCCAGATGGCCAGAGAGTGGTTCAGCTAAAATATTAGTGTCTGAGACACTGTGAGCACTGTAGTGTACACAGCAAATTTTTAAATGCTTAGCTTAAATGGGCAATGGCGAACTGCGACCGCGGGTTTCCAAGGTTGAAGCAATCCTAGGACAAAGAAGGAGGTTTGATCCTTCTTGAGTCTTGTGGGCTGGTACCGCCGATTCATACCAGACATTGCTACGATTGCCTCTCCATTAACTGACTTATTATCGAAAGCAGGGAAAAACCTGTGGAGAGGACCGAGGCCTGTGAGAGGGCATTCAACACCTTGAAGGACAAGATGTGTTCTAAACCGGTGTTACAAAGCCCTGATTTCAACCAGTGATTCCTGGTACAAATGGATGCCTCTGACAAGGGGATTGGAGCTGTACTGGAGCAGAGAAACGTCTAGGTTATGTCTAGGTTCCCTCCCTGATGGAGGGAAAGGAGACGTTATGTTGTGATGACATAGGGGATTTACCTGGAAGCCCCGAACAGCTCTGACTTTAAGAGAAAACGCCAATGAAATTGGCTAGTGGATTTTGCATTCCTGAGCCGCTCCCCGTGCATACGGGTATAAAAGGGCGACAGGTGCATCCACTCATTAGGTTTTACGTTGAGGAGCCGAGAACGAGTCCTTGGCAACCAGCGATGGTTCAAGATTGTGGCATGGGGACATAACGTCTCTGTTCCCTCCATCAGGGAATGGGGTTTACGTACGTAACCTAGACGATCCCTATCTGTCGGTCACTACGAGTTATGTCGTGACGACATAGGGGTCCTATGGAAAGCGCCACAAGCTGAACCCCGTCACAACCTTGTGGCATGCAGATGTTGACAAGCGAGCGTGTGACAGACAAATGTCATGCAAGTTGCAACTTTCCCACCGCCCCAGCGCAAATTCGCTAACCTTGGTGCCCGCAGGGACCACTGAGTACATCGCTGCTGGAGATGGAGCCGCTGTTCCTTTCTCCACAGAAATCAGAAGTGATTTCGACCTTCAGTGAAAGACGGCTTCAAGTCTTTCCTATTTGTTGTTACAGCTTGGCAGTAACGGCAGGGAAGCGAGCCTTCCGGAGAAGGGCGCTACGGAAGCCACATCCTGTCCGAAGGGAGGTAACGTGGAGACACTTATATGGACTGACCCAGGCTTGGGATTCTGGATTCTGGGGCAGATCCTATCTAGGTGTAGGGAGGAGGGCTGCCAGCAGAACCTGACAGAGAGCTCTGTCAAAGAGAAGACACAGGTTTACCATGAGGAAAACCTTACCGTGGAAGAATACACATATGGGATTACCCGAAGGGGAATCAGGCCATACGGACACCTAGCCCAGTACACGGGCAGACCGGAGACCCGGGCGAACTAACACCAGTACTGGGCCTGGCGTCAGACTGCTCCGCCCAGTCTGATTGCCGGGGGTGCTTGGAGGATTCCACCAGGGTTCATCATCCGGGGGAACTGAACTGGAGGAGAAAAAGGCGCTCGTATCCCCGGGTGAGGGGGAATGGCACAGCATGCGTGACACCGGCCAGTTCTTCCCGCCCATTACTGTTACCCAACACACGGGAACACACGGGAGAGGGGGGAGGTGATGTGAAGAAGTTACCTTCTTCACCGCTGCAAGTGGCAGCACTGGCGCTCTTATGTATGCACTCACACACATTCATTCACCACACGCACCCATTCGTTACCTCATAATGCTGTCTGGAAAGTGGGTGCACACGCGATCTGATAGCGCTTGGTCATGCATCCACATTTCATACTCTCCTTGCATTATTCCCTCTGGACATATCACACATACTAATTGATAGATTTTTTTATGTTTTATTGGTAATCGTCTGTGTTATTTGCTGGTATAACCGGGTTCCTGGGAGCTGTGCCGGCAAACACGAGCGGATGGCGGCGAACCCTTATGACATCATCAAATTGCGCAGGCGCAATGGACAGGGACCCGGTGAAACCATGTCCTGTCTTTATGTGGGGGTATCAGAGTTGTAACCAACAAAAGGAGTTAGATTGCATCATTGATGTTGGTTTTATTATGGTTATATTTAATGCAATTTGTTTGTATAATGTTTGTTTCTTTTCAAGGTTACATTTTTGTGAATTAGCTTAATGTAGAAGACAATGTATCTGGTAAAAACATACCTTTTTATGGTGTGCCCAAAAGGGGGCAGAGTCTGGCCTTTATAAGCCTCACCCAGACTCCAGTTGGTGGCTTGGTCACCAAGTCAAAGCAAGCGTGCAAAGCGTGCCGTGAGCAGAAAAATCTATTTTGTATAGTGTGGATACTTTTGTATGTATTTAGATACTTATATATCTTTGATTTATTTTTTATTTTTTGTTGTTGGGACTGTTCACTTGTAAATTAATCTTCACAGTTGGACTATTGAACTTTCTGTGCACCTGTAAATAAACATCACCATATTCAAAAGAGTACTTGTGGGTTGAGCCATCCTTTTTGGGGGCTTAACACATCCGCAGTAGACCCTGCCAAAAGTCTACTGCATCACAATATAATATTAATTAAATAGTACTCAAAAATGGCTGTTGAGATAGTATTCTCAAATGAAATGAGTAGAGACATGGACCCAGAAACTGCAGTTCTTACGTCAGACTTAACAAGAGAATTCTCCAAAAGCATTCAAACTGACATCATCAGAGCGAGAACGCCATTCCAGAACAGAAGCTAATTTTAAGTTGTTTTTTTATATTACGACGGCAGACTATTTTTTTCTGGTGTATTGACTTGCACGATTTAATTATTCACCATGTCACAGTTACCGGCTTGTGTGCCTTAGATGGCCACCAGAGGTCACTGTATCTGTGTTGAGCACATGGCTTGTTGTGTTTGTGTTGTGCCATGTGCTTTCTTCTATCTATTGTCTGTCCCCTCCCATCTTGCTACCAAATCATTGTTTCAGTGGCTCCACCTGTGTCTCCCTCATTACCCACGTTTGTCTCCCTATTTAGCCTACTAGTGGCTGTAGTCCTGTACTGATCCGTTGTCTTTCGTCCCGTGTGTGTTATGTTTGACTGTGTAACAGTCCTCTGCCTGCCTGCCTGTTTTTCACCCTCGGGGTGGTTTTAGTTCCTTTTTTAGTTTCATTCTATTATTAAAAGCCCATTCTTCCTGCAATTTGAGTCCTCGCCTCATCTCTCCTCATGCACCATGACAGAACGGATCAGCCACATGAGGACTCAGCAGAGAATGGGGTCAATCCAGCTACCAGCCTCCAATACCTGTAGCCCCCTCTACCAACACATGCTTCAGGTAGCTTCAGGGAGCCCTCGGAGTCCGCTCTGGTAAGGGAGCCCACAGAGTCTGCCCCAGTCCGGGAGCCCACAGTCAAACTCCCTGCTCTGCCGGCCCCGCCCTGGCCTCCTGCTCTGCCTCTGTTTCTGTTTCTGTTGCATGTGTAACAGTCCTCTGCCTGCCTGGCTGACTGTTTTTCACCCTCGGGGTGGTTTTTGTTCCTTTTTAAGTTTAATTATATTATTAAAAGCCCATTCTTCCTGCAATTTGAGTCCTCGCCTCATCTCTCCTCATGCACCATGACACACCACAAGTCATATGCACAAAAAAAGTAAGTAGGGTCATTTATTTTTTTTGACTTCAATCATTTTCAATAACATTGGAAAAACTACCACATACCGTAAACTGCCATATAGATATTTTAATATTTCAAATTGTTTTGTCCATCCATTTTTTTCAAGGCAAGCATTATTTCAAGCTTTGTGTGGTTTAATCCAAGTCTTCTAAAAAAGATATGTTCGCTTTAAATGATGCACAGATTTTAATATAGGCTTTTATTTACATAGCCTACATATAAACATTGATTAATTACCATTACAAAAATCTCAATCTTAAACATTTGCTCATTCTGTGTATTTGTGTCTCTAAAATAGGGTAACTTTGTTGCAAATGCATACAGCAAAGAAGCTTGATTTAAAATTTGATTTCAAACTGCACTGAAAAGATTGGATGACCAATAATTTTCTCCTATTAAATTCAGATAAGACAGAGATATTACTTATCGGACCTAAAAATAGTACTGAGAATCTCTTGGATCACAATTTGCAACTAGATGGATGTACTGTTACTTCCTCTACAGTCAAAAATCTGGGTGTTATATTAGACCGCAAACTATCTTTTGAAAATCATATTTCCCATGTTACAAAAACAGCATTCTTCCATCTTAGAAACATTGCCAAGCTACGGAACATGTTAACTGTTTCTGATGCAGAAAAGTTAGTTCATGCATTCATGACCTCTAGACTGGACTATTGTAATGCACTGCTAGGTGGTTGTCATGCATCTTCAATAAACAAGCTACAGATAGTACAAAATTATGTGGCTAGAAGCCTTACCAGGTCAAGAAAATATGATCATATTACTCCAATTTTACAGTCTCTGCATTGGCTACCTATTAAGTTCCGTATCAGTTACAAAATATTATTACTTGTCTATAAGGCCCTAAATGATTTAGCTCCTGCGTACCTAACTAATTTTCTATCACGCTACAATCCAACCCGCTCCCTAAGGTCGCGAAACTCTGGACTCTTGGTAGTACCTAGGATAGCAAAGTCCACTAAAGGAGGTAGAACCTTTTCATATTTGGCTCCCAAACTCTGGAATAGCCTTCTTGATAACGTTCGGGGTTCAGACACACTCTCTCTATTTAAATCTAGATTAAAGACACATCTATTTAGCCAAGCATTCATATAATGCATCTCACAATCTTGTACTGCAGTTATATCTGATCAAACGCACATTATTATGCTTTAGCTTGGGTTGAACAGATAATTTAATCCAGGAATGTTCCTAGATGGAACAACTGCTTCGCTAATTGTCTTTATTTGTTTCTCTGTTTCTGGAACTAGGAATTACACAAGCTTCAGTCTGGATCCAACCCATAAATGATCTGAGATGACCAAACACCTGAGAAGAGATGATGACAACCCCTCGGAGGACCTCAGAGGAAGCCAACCATCAGCGATTATAATGAATTAACAAAATGTTGCCATTTGTTAATTATATTGAGTTTCTACAATATAAATCTATTTTAGAATCTTTTTGCAACGATTGTATCGTAAAAAGCGCTATACAAATAATCTTGAATTTAATTTACCAAAAAAAAGATCATTAAACAGTCAGTAATAAAATTCTAAAATAAATTACCTCAATTCAGTTGAGGTATTCGAAATATGACAAATCACTGTTTATAAAAATTCTGTGTTAAGAGCCATATGTTGTTTATTTAGATAAATGCAACATCAGATGGCTTTGACCTGTAATATCTGTACAATGTCGATGCAGTTAGACAGACTAGGATATTTATATGTACTACAAATCATACAAATGTCCTATTCTGAAACATTTCTAGCATAAAATTACATTGTAAAGAAATTAAAGTTCCATCTTTCATATTGAAAGACTTTCTAGTGAATTTCACTTTCAGACAATACAATTTCCAGTAGCATTTTCATCGGTCAGGCGTGGATCTTATCAGAATGATAACTTTTGACAAAGTTTAATGTAGGAGCAAAGATAAATAATTTATACTATAAAAGCACGGAGAACTCTCGCTTACACACATTCTGAGCAGCACAAGCAATATCGGAGTGAAAGGACATGCAGTTCATTTGTATTAGTTATGCCTATTTGAGAGCTCGCATCCAGTTTTCTGCGATTACATGACTGTGTCCTCATGTTACAATAAAGCGCTCACCACACTTGCGTTGAAATGAGTAAAATTATGCGGAATACCTGCAATCCAGCGCGGACATTCAGATTCAGACTCTGTAACTGACAGGAGGAGGATGCGTGTCAAACTCGCTGTCGGAGAGGAGAGAGACGCAGTTTGTATCGGTGTAGAGCAGGCTATAAAACGGTAGATACTGCGGAAAATGAGTAATGGAACCATGTCAGATATTTCAGTATCGGTATCAAAATATATTTCTGATATGTATGATAACACTACCATGTAGTTTGTTTCTCCAAACTTTGACTCCAGTTACGCTGAGCTCCCTCACTGTCCGGTCAGCTCTTCACCTGCTGCAGCGGCGGCTTTTCCCGGTTCAGATATCAGGGCTTTTATTGGTCCGTTTACGATCGGATCTCTTTATTGGCTATTTAAGTGCCGTCAAAGGTTTGAATATCAATTCAAATTGGGCGTAGGCTACTCCGTAACGAACTATGAGTTAAATGTGACGAAATAGATTATTTTGCTTAATTTGTGCTTAAGTTTAAGGAAAAGTACTCGAAAAAATAAAAAAACTACTTAATTACAGTAACGTGAGTAGATGTAATTCGTTACCTCCGCCACCTTATTTTAAGCCAGGTGTCCTTGTTACAGTGTAATTATACATTTAAGTATTGATAAATTATCTATATTATATGGTTAGGGTTTGGCTTATGGTTACTTGAATGTGATTATGCATAATTAATTGTTATTATAATAGTAACAGTAATTTCACTGGTACTTGTGACTAAGTGACAATAAAGGGCTACTACTACTACTACTACTACTACTACTAAGTACATGGAATATTTGTAACAAGGACGCCTTAAAATAAAGTGTTACCCGGTGTTCTTATAGTTCTTCAGAAGCATATGTGTACCAGATCATTAACATCACAACGGCCAAATCTGAGGGTCCTGAGCTCTTCTGGGCTGTGCTGTGCTGTGCTGTGACAAGTGAAGAAAAATAAGAAAGCAAGAAAATAGCAAATACACATATTCAAAATACAATCTATAGAAACAAGATTTAGTATATTGTTTTTATTATCTTGCTCATAGATGGCATATCAGCATTATCTTCTTAATGTAGTAATTTAATCTGAATATCAACATATTTAGGATCAATAATTTTTCAGTAAAAAATTATATTATTACTAGAGGTGGGCATAGATTAATTTTTTTTAATCTAGATTAATTTTGGAATTAATCTAGATTAATCTAGATTAAAATGGCTCATTTGAATTCTGCCGAAGGCATTCAGAATATGTGTGCTACCCAAATAATGACTAAAAGTAAGTCTTTGAGAACGGGTTTCTCAAGCCAGGTGGCGCATTAGACCAGGGGCTCATCTCCTGTTTCCAAAATGCATCACAAACTTTAATCTCTTCCCGTCCCAATCCCACGAAAAAACTGGAGGAAAATCCCGTTCCACTCCCGGAAGAATGACTCCCATTCCCTCCCACTCCCGTGTTGTTGTTTTTTTTTTTTTTTTCGATAACTGTCAATTAGAGTAAAAATATAGTACAGATCACAGCGTGCCCACCTTATTAGTTGAATAAAAACCCAAAATGTCGTTTTTTGTTATTATATTGAACTGAAAGCCATCTTATTATGCACAGTGTTGCACAGATTAAATTTCATGTAAATCATCCATGCTAACACACGCGTCTTCTATTTTTTTTTGACATTTCACTCTCTATAGATATATTTTTCTATGTACTGTATTTTTAGATATATTCGAGTTTCGAAGTTTCTCGCTCAAGTTCACATGAGACCTAAAGCGCATCCTGTTTGCTTAAAAGCATAACGTTTCGTTGTTATTCTGAGTGCACACAATAAACGAGAGTCTTTACAGATTCGAAAGATGTATTAGGCTACTTTTATCTGTATGACCAAAAATGACGGAGATTTTAAGAGCAAGTGAACGCACCGGAGCCTGTCTTGCAGCAAACGCGCTTCCACACAAACACTTCAATAGCGCACATTTCTCTAGGTTAACATCATATTGAGCGCCCATGTAAAGTTGCTACTACATACATCTTTCAGATGAAAAGCCATATTTGAGGTTGATGAATGATAGGTGAGCGTTTGGATGTCCTGCTCGATTGTATTACCACACAGACCAGCCGTTAACAATCTGTCCATCACGGACTGCGAGCCTCTAGTTCAAGACTGCTTCTCGCCCCTACAGTGCAATTCGGCTAGGTATACATCCGCTAAAATATCAGGGTGAAAGTCATCATAGCTTGCGTAGTATAGACCCAGCTCCCAACCCAACATTGAGAATAGATTAACGGCGATATTTTTTTTATCGCCGATAAGAGTCTCACGTTAACGCAGCACGTTAACGCCGATAACGGCCCACCACTAATTATTACTGTTCAGTTTCTTGCTCAGACCGATTGTTTTGCGTCTGAAGACCTCAATGTATCGCCACGAGCCGAAGGGTTTAATTTGTTTTAGTCTGTGTATGTTCTTTGTCCCTCAATGCCGTGGGTCCCATTGACTGCCATATGACTGACAGACTGCAACGGTTTGAGTTGAAAATCTGTGGTTGTGTTCTACTGAAGAAACAAAGTCACCTACATCTTGGATGCCCTGGGGTAAGCAGATAAATATCACATTTTCATTTCGGGGAACTATCCCTTTAAGGGAGCATCTTACTCTATTCCAAACAAACTAATTATTGCAATTGTAATATTGTTTAAAACAACAAACAAGTCAGCCTAATAATAATGAGTTAATATTAAGTTATTATCTTTCTATATTTCTACAGTCACTATTCTTCTCAGCAACAAAAATAGTTCCTAAAACAGAATGTGTTAAACTCAGTTTGTTCCCCAGCCAGTAAGTGTGGATGAGGAGATACCCCCTGACAATGTAGAGCGCTTTGGGTGCTTAGAAAAGCGCTATATAAATGTAATTAATTATAACTATTATTATTATTACTCTCCACAGATACTATGAAGTACCATTATCAGCAGCACCTCACGTGTTTGACATTATAACACTAAAAACAGTTTCACTGACCATGTTCTAAATGAAAGCATAATTGATATACTCCACAATCATCTTAAAACCTATTCATCCAAAGAATTGCACTTAAAGGATTAATTTACTTTCGAATTAAAATGTACTGATAATTTACTCCACTCCCATGTCATCCAAGATGTTTATGTATTTCTTTCTAGAGTCGAAAAAAAAAAATGATGAAAAAATATGAAAATATTCCAGGATTTGTATAGTCAGAATGAGGACCCTAGTAAAAAAAAATTAAAGAATACCTATACCATAATTTATTTAAAATACATTTATTTCATACCACGGTAATTGACATATCACTTAAGACTTACTGATATAAAATTTTATTTGGAGTATTTCTTTACTGCACAAAGCACATTTCTTAATACTATGTGCTTTAATATGACTTATAAAGATTGTATTGTTTCGTTATAATATCAGTCTTAAATGCAAGCTATGTAACGTGTACCTGAAGTATATTTGCACTAGTTCCACTTTAGCGCAATTAGATATACAGTGGGTACGGAAAGTATTCAGACCCCCTTAAATTTTTCACTCTTTGTTATATTGCAGCCATTTGCTAAAATCATTTAAGTTCATTTTTTTTTCCTCATTAATGTACACACAGCACCCCATATTGACAGAAAAACACAGAATTGTTGACATTTTTGCAGATTTATTAAAAAAAGAAAAACTGAAATATCACATGGTCCTAAGTATTCAGACCCTTTGCTCAGTATTTAGTAGAAGCACCCTTTTGATTTAATACAGCCATGAGTCTTTTTGGGAAAGATGCAACAAGTTTTTCACATATGGATTTGGGGATTCTCTGCCATTCCTCCTTGCAGATCCTCTCCAGTTCTGTCAGGTTGGATGGTAAACGTTGGTGGACAGCCATTTTTAGGTCTCTCCAGAGATGATCAATTGGGTTTAAGTCAGGGCTCTGGCTGGGCCATTCAAGAACAGTCACGGAGTAGTTGTGAAGCCACTCCTTCGTTATTTTAGCTGTGTGCTTAGGGTCATTGTCTTGTTGGAAGGTAAACTTTCGGCCCAGTCTGAGGTCCTGAGCACTCTGGAGAAGGTTTTTGTCCAGGATATCCCTGTACTTGGCCGCATTTATCTTTCCCTCGATTGCAACCAGTCGTCCTGTCCCTGCAGCTGAAAAACACCCCACAGCATGATGCTGCCACCACCATGCTTCACTGTTGGGACTGTATTGGACAGGTGATGAGCAGTGCCTGGTTTTCCACACATACCGCTTAGAATTAAGGCCAAAGTTCTATCTTGGTCTCATCAGACCAGAGAATCTTATTTGTCACAATCTTGGAGTCCTTCAGGTGTTTTTTAGCACACTCCATGCGGACTTTCATGTGTCTTGCACTGAGGTCAGGTTTCCGTCGGGCCACTCTGCCATAAAGCCCTGACTGGTGGAGAGCTGCAGTGATGGTTGACTTTCTACAACTTTCTCCCATCTCCCGAATGCATCTCTGGAGCTCAGCCACAGTGATCTTTGGGTTCTTCTTTACCTCTCTCACCAAGGCTCTTCTCCCCCGATAGCTCAGTTTGGCCGGACGGCCAGCTCTAGGAAGGGTTCTGGTCGTCCCAAACATCTTCCATTTAAGGATTATGGAGGCCACTGTGCTCTTAGGAACCTTAAGTGCAGCAGAATTTTTTTTGTAACCTTGGCCAGATCTGTGCCTTGCCACAATTCTGTCTCTGAGCTCTTCAGGCAGTTCCTTTGACCTCGTGATTCTTATTTGCTCTGACATGCACTGTGAGCGGTAAGGTCTTATATAGACAGGTGTGTGGCTTTCCTAATCAAGTCCAATCAGTATAATCAAACACAGCTGGACTCAAATGAAGGTGTAGAACCATCTCAAGGATGATCAGAAGAAATGGACAGCACCTGAGTTAAATATATTTTAAGTGTCACAGCAAAGGGTCTGAATACTTAGGACCATGTGATATTTCAGTTTTTCTTTTTTAATAAATCTGCAAAAATGTCAACAATTCTGTGTTTTTCTGTCAATATGGGGTGCTGTGTGTACATTAATGAGGAAAAAAAATGAACTTAAATGATTTTAGCAAATGGCTGCAATATAACAAAGAGTGAAAAATTTAAGGGGGTCTGAATACTTTCCGTACCCACTGTACTTCAGTATATCTTTAGTTAGACTTAATGCACTTTAATTGTAAGGAAGTAGTGTTGAAGTATAAAATTAGTTCCAATTTAGCAGACTTTATGTATACCAGTTTAGTATACCAAAAGTACAATTGCAGGGAATTTTATTAAGCACATAAATATGCAAAAATATTTGTAGCATACTTGGCACAAAAAAATAATAATTCCCCCGTTGGGGGAGGTTTTGTAAACTCTTGATGTAATTATTTGATGTAAAAAAGGGACACTGCCTTTTACAGTGACGGAAGGTCAAAGGTCAAATTTGATATACAGGGTAACAGGAGTGTCATGTGATTTCTTGAAATAAAATGCCATGCCTGTGTTGTTTAGCTGGACTAAAAACAATAGACTGAACAACTTTAAAAAGTGAAACTGCCTCCCATGTTTTGTTTGATGTCAAAGTTTGCATGTCCAAACATTTTCATGCAATATTCATGTTAGTAAGGAGGCAGCCAAATTAGACTGATGCCAAGCTGATGCCAAGTTTTTCATAAACTTCAGCTGCTACCTTTTCACTACATTACACATGAACATGGAAGTAATGGTTGCTAATCTGATTTAGCGGTTACATTTTAATTATTATGGTTCATCTCATGAATCAAGTCAATGTTTGAAATACCGTGAAGAGTAAATAAACAGTAATTAATTGGATTCTGCGAGGGGTTGCCAGGGCACTGCTGTGTAGTTACTATGCTGTTGTTGTTGTTGTTTTCAATCTGATCTCATAGCAAAACATAACTGTTTTAAATTTCTAATGAATGTTTTCAACTGTTTATCATTTAGAAACATAAAACAGTTATCAAATAATCATGTGTCCTATTCTGTGTCCTAAACTCCAAAGAAACTTTGGTGTTTCACATAAAACACCAATTTAAAGCAGTCAGTGCAATTTGGGAAATAAATCAATCATATCTGTATGTGTGTGAAAATATTCAGACTTAACTGTTAACATTTTCATAAGTAAATAATTTAATTGCACATTTTTTCTCAGTAACTGTAACAGATTACAGTTATTTTGTAATTAAATTACGTAATTGTGTTAAATGTAACTAGTTAAGGTCCTTGCACACAGACTTACACTGACATTGATTTTTATATTCGTCATCCTTTCCTATCAAAAAGCTTGCTTCGGATGTGAAAACGCAGAAAATCGAACCGAATCCGAATATGTTACGACAGACGAAAGTTTTGGAGGTAGTGTATAAACACGAATGAGGTCTGATTTATTTTTTTAATGTGCAGAAATTTCAGACTAGAATTTTGGACTCCGTGTGCAATGACCTTTACTCCGCAACACTGTTTTTTAGTGTGTTGACATGCAGTCGGTAAGGATTGTTAAGCCATTTTTGTATATTACTGTGGTTGTAGGTGGTTGCCAGAGTAGCAATACATTTTCTAAGGTGTTCTGTGTGGTTTAAAGCACGATGTGGTTACTAGAGTTTTCTGAGTCATTGCTATGGTGTTCTGGACAGATTCTAGAAGGTTGGGTTACACTTTCTTTTAAGGTGTTCTTGTTACAGTGTAATTACACATTCAAGTACTGAGTAATATTAATAAACTACATGTACTTATTATATGGTTTGGTTTAGGGTTACTTGCATGCAATTATGCATACTTAATTGTTACTATAATAGTAAGTACATGTAAAGTGTAACAAGGACACCTTAAAAGAAAGTGTTACCAATGGTTGTTTACTGGCTTATATAGCCTCTAGACATAGCTCAGGTGACTCCTATGGTGGTGTTTTTCCACTTATTTAATTGTTCACCAGGTAAACATTATAAAGTAGCAGTGCATCTATCTACAATAAGACACATTATTTGCTCAAATTACTAATAGTAATAGGACTTAACTGTAATACACACAAGAATTGACAGTCAATTTTCAAGAAGCACAAAAAGTGAAAAGTCTTACAATTGATGAACTTCCATCAATCAACTTTAATAGATCATAAGATGATGTAAAAACTACATTGGCATATGTAAGACAAACACTCTTCTATATGTACTATCCACTGGACAGTCCACTTCCGAATGACAAAGAAAAACAGTCCAAAGACATCTAGCTAATCACCTCTGTGTTGTCTTCCTTCTCCGTTACAAAAGGACACATAACATATTGCAAGCTAAGTCAAAATGCATAATTAGCAAACAATAAAAATTGTCTTTTTTTGTCTTTCCTCATTTGTTCATTGATAAAAGAATATAATTTGATTTTTTGTTCAACATAGTGTTGAGTGTAGTAAAATAGATCTGTATAAGCACTGCACAGTTTCTCCCGGAGAGGATATCTTGAACATGGGTGACAACGTGTGAACAGAAATCAGGGACGGAAGTGATATGAAGAACAAAGTACAGACATATTTTAATTTAAATAAATAGACCAATAGTACTCATGGAAAGGGCTGATATTAATGTCACATTCCATATGCTGTCATTTTCTCAATCAGCATTGTCTTGTTTTCTGAAAACAAGTATTAAGTAAATTAGGGATGTTTAAACTTTTTTTTTTCCTGGAAAATATGAAAGATGCTTGCCAATAATTTTATTTTTTTACTGATCTTGATGCATTAGCAGGGGTGACTGTTATGAAACAATAGAAGATATGTATTGTTACATTCTGAATATGATAATACAGGACCTCAAAGTAAAAAAAAAATCACTTTTTATGACGTCTGTATAAATAATGCTTCAAGTATTGTAAATACATACTATACATACTTAGGGTTATACCTTTAAATACCTAACACAAAATAACAACGGTCTTGATCTCATTTAATGTGTTGTACTAACTGTGGTTATATTTACTATAAAATCATTTGACAATAACACCTTTTTTACAACATTTATTAATATTGGTTTGTTTTGAATTTCTAATCTCAAATAGGAAAAACATAAATACATTTATTTATTTTTTTATCTATAATAGTATCAGTGAAGCTGTGTCTATAAATGTGTTTAATTCCAGATCGAGTTTAACATTAGGAACTAACAATGAACAATTATATATTTATAAATTAAATAAATAACAAAGATTAATAAATGCTGTAATAATACTGTTATTTGCAATACCATATGTTAACATATAGATCCTCACTGAAATGTTACCACATAATATTACATTACATATAGAGACTTCATAGAAAATGTTACACAAAAAACTATTTATTTACAGATGCTACCAAATGTAACACCCGAATTCAGTAGATATTTCTTTTAAACTGAAGAAAAAACTAACTTTACTCCGAATGTGGTTAAATACAAGTCTGTTAGCCCTTAAAGGTATACATATATAATGATGGTATTTATTTAACACTAAATCAAAACTAAAACTAATGTTTGTTTTTTAATGAAATATCCTTCGTTGAGAATGACAGTGCTGTCGTTAACCGTGTGCCGCTTATTTCTTTTGCATGTTTTAGTAACTCCATCAGGGATGTGAACCACAGAGGAAGACAAACCATTCAAATCATTTCCTATTTTTCCCCATCGACTTTTTAGATATGGATTCTTTACTTTTATTCATCAGGCAGTGTTCACTTCTAACAATTAAAAAAATATAAAATAATAATAATAATAATGCAACTTGTGATAATCCTGGAGAGATGTGAAATAAGAAAATGAAAACCTTTAAACACTTTAGAGAAAACGATAAATGGACAAGAGAGCATGATGAGATGAAAACATTAAACAGTCAACGGTAAAAAACACTTGAGGGTTTTTGGCATATTTTATCAAGTGCGAGACTAAACATAAGTTTTGGGATTCTGGGATCAGGCACTCAATGAACTCAAATGGCCTTTTTGTTTGTGTTGTTGGGACAGCAGAAATAAAATCAAAATCATATATGTACAAAGATCCCTCTCTCCAATACTTATTTGAAATCATTAACAGGCATCAGCATGAAAATACTAAATTCTTCACTAAAAAGGCTAAATTCTGTTGTTATCTTAAATACTTTGTTCTTTTCTCTCTATTAATACTGAAAAATTATTACATGTTGTTGTTTTTTTATGTTTGTATGCTCGCAGGTACACACAAAATGAACAAAACGAAAACATTTCCCTGTCTCGCTTCAACCTGAATTATTATGGCAAACATTGTTCATCAAAAACTGAAAACAAACGTTTATTACGATATACCAATGCTCTCCATTTCATATGTCGCTTGTCTTCAACTATAACTACGCTAACCATCTCAATAACTAAATGCGAACGATTATTCCCCCGATACGCACACACAACAAACCCCAGTAAAAAAAACGCAACGCATAAAAAGAAATGTTTCTAACTATTTAGAATACTTATTTCATATATTTGCAACAGCATCGCAATCTAGTCATAAATAAATTAAGGCCAAGAAAAATAATACATAAAAAAACAGTGAATAAAAAATATTGTGAGCAATGTGTGTTGGTGAGTGACGCTCATAACTTTTTTTTGTTTCTCAATTTTCCATTATTTTATGGTAAGACGTTACCAGAAGAAAATGCACGTTGGTTGGATTTCACCGTCTGTGTCTCTTTAAAAAAGACGTTCGGTGGTCCTGTAGAGAGCTGTTCTGCGTGTTTGTGTAGGCTTTGTAGTCAGTTGTTGCCTTGCGGCTGAAGCGTGGTTTTGTGTAGTACTGCGGTGGAGCCAGCTGTGGGTGCCATGGTGCTGGTGCTGCTGCCCGTGGCTTTGATCCATGGCAGCGAGAGCAGTGATGCTCCGGTGGTGGTGGTGGCCGTCATAGTTACTTGGATCATCTGATCCCGGTGGATGAGTCGGATCAGAGTCTTGAGACGCTCAAGGGATGTCTGAGTCTCTCGCTGCTGACCCAAAAGATGCCCCTTCAGCTCAATGCATTTCTGTTGAACACAGATTTAAATATCAGACACAGTTTTAATGTTCTTCTATGTTCATCTTTTTTCAGTTGCTTGGTTTAAAAATGAATGAACCAGTCCCCAGGTTATGCATCAACCCTGTTAACAGATTGCCCTTTTTAAAGTAATAATATATTCCAAAAAGCTGTAAAATAAAATAGAGATGCAACAATAAAACATTTTCAGAACCAAACTGATCTGAAAATTCTGAATATCTGCCGATACCGATAAGATACCAGCGCAGTTTTTTTTGTTTGATCTTTTATCAATGTTTTATCAATGTCTATGGTGTGTTAAAACACAATCTACTACATATAGCAAATTTAAATTTCATGAAAAATAAAGAAAATATATAACCATAATCTATGGCAAAAATATAATTATAAACTAGGTTAGTGAATAATTCATCACCAAAAAATACTCTAGAAAATACATGGGTGCACAATATTTTTATGAAATCTAAATATTTAGTGGGAAACAAATAAAAGTGAATAAATGTAGGACTAAATCTGGTAAAATGTCACACTTTGCTCTTTGTATTGTTGTAAAATACATTAATGAAAAAAAGTAAATATATTTATATATAAATATATACTATAAAATGTAAATAAATGTATTTTAAATGTACAGCACAGTAATGAAGGCAGTAACATATGGATAGGACAGAACAAGAAAGACTATTAATAATCTTTCATTGCGCAAGAGTATTGTAATACGAATGGCTCCATACAAAGCTGCAAAAAGTGCTTATGTTCATCCCATACGCAGAATGATGCGCTTGAATCAACACACGCTCCGCATCGAAAATTTCAAAGCACAAAGGGAAGAGATATTGATGCGTAGTGTGAGGAGTGTGCGATATGATTTTTGATCGTGGATGATAAAAATTTCTCCACGATCTGCTTTTGAAGAAATATCATAATATTGTGCTACAGCGCACATTCTATCAGTAACAGTTCTGGTGCCGCCAGTATTAATATACTGTACAACGCCACATGCATTCACATCAGTGTTAACTCAGCAGTAGAGTTACTCTCACGGGACACTGCACTTATTCACAATCACAAAAGTATATTATTTGTGTGTGTTTTAAAGTCTTGTCGTTTAAAAGTTTAATTCACGCGCTGTTCTGACGTGCGCTTTTTCTGAGCCCGTAAACCTGAAGCATACGCACAAAAAAGCCAGTCAAACAGCGTCTGATTACTGAACGAAGTTATCTTTTGTGCCAATACTGTCAAAACACACAAGGTTTACATATAGACTCAGTTCGTTATGTCTAAAATGAAAGTAAACAGCCGAGAGAAATGGATGTGTGCCTGTATATTAGAATCGTGATATTTAATAAAAAGTTTTTTGGATCATCTTACTGATACCCGATCCGGCAGAAAATGCCAGTATCGGAGCCCATACCAATACTGAGTATCGGATTAATTCATCCTTATAAAAATGTCAACTGTTTACAGAGGTGGTCAGTAATGAAGTAACTTTACATTTTTCAAGTATCTGGAGTAGTTTTATTTTGAGTAACTTTTACTTCACTACATTCCAAAGCATAAGATCGTACTTTTTACTTCACTACATTTCATAAAACATATCGTTACTCCTTATAATACATCACATGCTCCGAAATGCAGAAGTGATGACTGATTCATGAACAAACTGATTATTTTCGATGAACCTGTTCAAATGGTTCTCAAATCACAATAAACGATTCATTTATGAATTGAAATGATCCGATTGCAGCTGTTCTCAAGTCGACAACTCACTGATTCAAATGATCCATTTAGAGCGAGTCTCTAGAAAACTGAACTCACAAGAACCGGGAGATCTTGTGAGCGTGCGCGTGTCTGATGCTGCGAGAGTAAATTACTAATGTCGAATTTTAGGATTAATTATTGTAACTGAAAATCATATTTAGGTCAAAACTGTCAGCTGTTTGTGAATTAAATCTGCTGTAAAGGGTGACCTATTTAAGCCCTCTGAAATGCTTGAATGCATACACATCAACATCAGTGTCTCTTGTTTTAGGTCAAAAAACGAAACATTAAAATGACACAGAATAAATAAAATAACTCATGCACGTTCATATTCCCCGCTGCTGTAACGTTAGCAGTTTTATTATAATGCTACGTATTTAGCCTTATGTGACGTCTGTTTTTATATTGCTTATCAACAATATATAATTTTATATTGTTTAGATTAACTAGCCGAGTAGACAGATATGAATGTTTATTCATAACTAGGGCTGGCTCGATACCACTTTTTTAGAACTGATCCGATCCCAAAAATTATGAGTATCTGCCGATACCGATATCGATCTGATACCAGCACAGTTTTTTTTAAATCAGTGTAGAATTTCTATTTCTAAGTTTGTGTTGACCTGCTCATAACTCTTTTGTGTTTTACACACAATCTACTAAATATAGACAACTTACTAAAGAAAAACAACAAATGAATGGATATGTAATTATGATCTATGACAAAAATACTTTTATAAACTCGGTTAGTGGATAATTCAGTAGCAAAAGTTACTCTAGAAAAATCATGAGTGCACATAAATTTAATCAAATCTAAAATTAGTGGGACAAAAGTTATTTGGGAACAAAGAAAAGTGAATAAGTGTAGGACTAAATCTGGTAAAAACTAATATATTGCTCTTTGTATTGTTGTAAAATACATTCATGGAAAACAAGCAATATATTTATATATAAATATATACGCTGTAAAATTTAAATACATTTATTTTAAACGTACTGCACAGTAATGAGGCAGCACCATATAACAGATGAGATTAACAAGAATGGCTATTAATAATCTTTCATTGCGCAAAAATATTATAACATGAAAGGCTCCAATACAGAGTGGCATAAAGCACTTATGTGCATCCCCGTGCGCAGAATGATGCACTTGAAGCAACACTGAGTAACAGCACGCAAGCACAAAGCGCTTATGCGCATCCTGTGAGCAGAAAGATGTGCTTGAAGCAACACTGAGTAACAGCGTGCAGGCACAAAGTGCTTATGCGCATCCCGTACACAGAATGATGTGCTTGAAGCAACACTGAGTAACAGCACGCAGGCACAAAGCGCTTATGTGCATCCTGTGCGCAGAATGATGTGCTTGAAGCAACACTGAGTAACAGCACGCAGGCACAAAGCGCTTATGCGCATCCTGTGTGCAGAATGATGTGCTTGAAGCAGAGGTGGAAAGAGTACAAAAATATTCTACTCAAGTAAAAGTACCATTACATTACTGAAATTGTACTTAAGTACAAGTAAAAGTACCAGTCTAAAAATATACTCAAGTAAAAGTAAAAAGTAGCTCATTTAAAATTTACTCAGAGTAAAAACTACTTAGTTACATTTTAACAATGAGAGGGAGGAAAAAATGGGATAGACCAAAGGTGTCAAACTCAGTACCTGGAGGGCCACAGCCCTACACAGTGTAGATATTACCCTAATTAAACACATCTGATACAGCTAAACTAATCATTTAGGCTTATTTGAAAACTACATGGTGTGTGTGTTGGAGCAGGTTTGGAACTAAACTCTTTAGGGCTGTGGCCCTCCAGTAACACCCTCCAGAGTTTGACACACCTGGGATATGTGCCTATAAATCTCAAACTAGGTGTTTTTAATTAAAGGAATCAGTTATTTAGAATAATAACACATTTAGGCTGTTACCAGGGAAATTAAATCAGTATCAACAAAATTCATCTTTGCAATGCAGAGGAAATGCAGAAGCTTCAACTGAAGTGGCATAGATGTATTTACACTGACATGAATGCATTTAGCCTGCAGTTACAAATGCAGAAATAATGTTTTGATAAATAAGACATAAAATGTGACCCTGAACCACAAAACCATAAGGGTCCATTTTCCTAAATTGCGATTTATACATCATCTGAAAGCTGAATAAATAATATTTCCATTGATGTATGGTTTGTTATGATAGGACAATATTTTAAAATCTGGAATCTGAGGGAGCAAACAATCCAAATATTGAGAAAATCTCCTTTAAAGTTGTTCAAATTAAGCTCTTAGTTTTGATACATTTACAGTAGGAAATTTACAAAATATATTAATGGAACATGATCTTTACTTAATATGCTAATGATTTTTGGCATAAAAGAAAAATGTATAATTTTGACCCATACAATGTATTGTTGGCTATTGCTACAAATATACCCCAGCGACTTAAGACTGGTTTTGTGCTCCAGGCCAGGGTCACAAATGTTAAATAGTAATTTGAAATACAAAAATAAAAAGATACTTTAAATGTTAAATTAGAACCACCAGTAGGTGTCAGCAAGTCACTCATAAGTGAGTCATTGCGATTGAACAGAATCATTTAAACGGTTAATTCAAGGAATGAAACACCGTCATTGCTCAGAGTCAGAGACGCAAAACTGTGCTATGGTGGCTGTGTTTAGTATTATTTTTGTTGTCGAAATAGAGCAAAAACAGGCAATATGGTGTCTAAAACGCAAGTCTCTTAATTAACTTCTTGTTTTTTTAACTGTTGTAAAAAGCAAAACTACAGGTCTATGTAATCATGGTGATTTTTTTGAGAAAAACGGCATTCTTCATGTGATGTTGACTTACTATATTAAATTATATAAATATATACATTTTCTGCTTCTATATCTTCAATTTTGTGATCATTCTAAACGCATTTTAACAGACTGAATAACGCAGTGAAAGAAAGCAGTCCAGATGCACGCGGATTAGTCTAATCTAACATTACTAGATTTCACGGCACACTGTTTAGAGTGATTTGTTTGATATATACTGATACTGATACTGATAATGTCAAATCGCACATCGTTAAAACAACAATTACTATATTATCACAGACGATATCGCACACCCTGCACCACTGTCTTTTTGGCTCATTTGTGCAAAACCGTCAAAGCTTCATTTTAACCACCAATGCAACAATGTATGTATTTACCTTACGTTACCTCTACATGCTTGCGAAGGGCGATGTCGAGATGTTATATGCTGCTAGTTCGGTCTCCCGAGGCAAACAGGTTACACTGCATAATAGAGCATGAATATATGGCCAGGGGTTCACTTCATCCCTTCGAGTTCAACTTCAGCAGAATACGACGAGGTCTGGTTTTCAGCTGGGTCTGCATCATTAACGCCTGTCTTGTTCGTCTGCATCTTTCTTGTGATTTTTAGTGCCAGTTTCCTCTTCTGCCCATTATTTGCTGCAGTTGTTTCCACGGAGCGATTTTTTTTTACTCAGTAACGAATGTGTTTTAAAATGTAGCGAAGTACAATACTTCACACAAAATATACTTAAGTAAAAGTACAATTACAGATTTAAAAAATTACTTAAAAAAGTACAAGTACACAAAAAAACTACTCAATTACAGTAACGCGAGTAAATGTAATTTGTTACTTTCCACCTCTGGCTTGAAGTAACACTGAGTAACAGCGTGCAGGCACAAATCGCTTATGCGCATCCTGTGAGCAGAAAGATGTGCTTGAAGCAACACTGAGTAACAGCACGCAGGCACAAAGCGCTTATGCTCATCCTGTGTGCAGAATGATGTGCTTGAAGCAACACTGAGTAACAGCGTGCAGGCACAAAGTGCTTATGCGCATCCTGTACACAGAATGATGTGCTTGAAGCAACACTGAGTAACAGCGCGCAGGCACAAAGCGCTTATGTGCATCCTGTGCGCAGAATGATGTGCTTGAAGCAACACTGAGTAACAGTGCGCTGGCACAAAGCGCTTATGTGCATCCTGTGCGCAGAATGATGTGCTTGAAGCAACACTGAGTAACAGCGTGCAGGCACAAAGCGCTTATGCGCATCCTGTGGACAGAATGATGTGCTTGAAGCAACACTGAGTAACAGCGTGCAGGCACAAAGCGCTTATGCGCATCCTGTGGACAGAATGATGTGCTTGAAGCAACACTGAGTAACAGCGCGCAGGCACACAGCTCTTATGCGCATCCCATACTTTATTTGCAGATCAAGTATAATAGGAACAGTGGAGAGAATTGTATCGTCTTGACTCTAGTAACGTTAACTAGTAACGTTAACGCAGCACGCACTTTGAATGCTGAATGGAGTATGAAGGACAGCTGCAGCGGAGAGAAATGTTTACGTGAACTTGACTTAAATATTAATCTGTACCTCACATTAAATTATGTAACGGCTTCACCACACTTGAAACATAGTGCACGAAAACTTTATGGTGTTTTATAATTTGTTTGTGACTTTTGTGTGGCTTAACAATAACACAATATTAGCTATGCAGAATATCGAATTTGAATCGGTCTCGTCAGACCGATACCCCGATCCAGCAGAAAATGCCAGTATCAATGCCAGTGTCGGCACACCCCTATTCATAACCATACTGAAAATAAGTAAATATTGTTAACTGTATAGATAACAAGCTTGCTGGTGCCAAGTTGAAGATTTTTTTAGATATTAAGTCCAAATATTTTTATTCAACCACCTAGATAGTTCACATCTGAGGGAAAATAAAGGATGTTATGTTCAGAACATAACTACAGTAATTATAAAAGTGGGAAGTGATGCTCTATGGGGAAATTTGGCTAGGGGTGTTTTTACACCACAGACAAGATTTTAGAAGAAAAAATTTATTGCGAAACCCTATGTTTTCCTTAACATGTTCTTCCTAACTTCAGGCCTTATTCTCATGTCATATATAACTGTGAAGTTCTGCAAAACAACAAGCTTTAAAACACTTTTTTCTAACTGGTAAAAATCAGATGGTCAAATATGTTTTCTATCCGGAACATTACAATGTAAGCTTCGCAGTGAACTGCTACATCAATCTCATCAACGTAGTCCATATCAACAACAAATATATATCTTGACTCCATATAGTGGTTACTTTGGGAAAATCCCAGGTATTTTGAGCAGTGGGATTATAAAAATATGTGCAAATATAAAATAAAATAAAATTAAGTAGTCTATATAGAATTGCAACATAAATATATCTATCAGTACTTTTTTACTTATGTACATAAAAAATGTGTACTTTTGTACTTTCACTTGAGTACAATTTTAAAAAGCAGTACTTTTACTGGAGTAATATTTTATAATACGTATCTTTACTTTTACTCAAGTGCTTGATTTGTGTACTTCGTCCACCACTGAAAAAATTACTTTTTATATTTAAGAATCAATATTGGTTTGTTAATATCAAGATTAAAATTAGGTAGTCTATATTTCAACCCAGCCCTATTAGCACAGTTTCTTACCGTGAGAGAATCGCAGAGTCTCTTGTCCTCATCACTCAGATGCTCACACTCAAGTTTCAGCTCAGTGTTTCTCCTCATTAGCTTCCTGCATTCCTCTTCTCTCACTGTACAAATATACACGTCATCACCATTATGGTCATCTTCATCATCACTGAGAATCGAGTCCTGAAGAGTGCTAGTGCATTCAGATCTGTTCGACAGCTCACCTGTTTTATGTGTAACATACGACTGGATGAAGTTCTGTGGCCAAGACAAGTTCTCTTTGTTCAAAACCTTCAAAAAGGAAACAGAACAGAAAATGAGCAAATTCTGTTTGTCTTCTTTACATGAACAAATCCTAAAGACCTGGGCACTATAGCTCTGCCTTTTTCATTATTGTTGTATTATTGTTCGGTGAATAATTTTTGCATCATATTTGTAAGCGAAAATTAATGGTTACACTTTATTTCGATATTCCACTTTAAACATTCTACTAACTATAAGTAACTCTGTAACTACATGTCAACTACGTGTCAACTAATTCTCATTAATTTGCAACTACATGTCTACTAACTCTCAGTAGGGTAGGTTTAGGGTTAGTAGAATAAGTTGACATATATTTGCCAAATGTGGTTAGTTCTGGAGGCCCCTCAGGACAGACATGGACAGGATCACAGGACAGGGACCTCCAAAGCGGAACAGACAACGGAGGCCATGGCAGTGCAGCGAGCTCAGGAGGAACTCCAGCCGGAACCCTTCTCAAATAATAGTCTTTAATGTAGACAAACAAGGCTGGGCAGGACAAGGCAGGGCTGACACAGACAGGAACACCGTGGCGTAACGAGTAGACCAGACGACACAAAACTGAACAGGCAGGAACTTAAATACACAGGTTAATTAGACAAACACAGCTGGAAAATAATTAACTAATAATCACACTAAACAAAGGACAGGAAACAAACCAAATATGGACACAATAGGCGGGAACACATGACACACATGACAGAGGACTGACAGTCTGAACTCAACTGGTTTTGTGAGAGAACGCATAAAAAATGGAAACATATTTTTTCCTCCCACCCCTAATTATCCCACCACTATGTTCCTTTAAGGGCTATATACTGTCTTTTCAAATACAGTGTAATTTTATTTTACATGGTCCCAGATAGCACACGTACAAGATATCTGTTAAAAATAATTTCATCTGGAAAGCATCTGCTGTGTACAATCATCTAAGAAACATCTTTAAGATGTCAGTTTTACATTCACTCTAAATCATAAACACCTTAAAGACATTTTGTAAATGTCTATTTTACATCTAACTGGAAACGTCCTAGATAAATATTGCTGATGAGCAAACACTAAAAAAAATACATTGCTAAACGCACATCAAATAGACTTTTTGGAGATGTTTATGCTATCAGGGTAAGGCAACCAAATTTAATAATGTTGACAAAATTACAGCTTTTAACTGTAGAAAAATATATATATATTTTTCTAAAATGACTAACCGTCTACAGTAAATAAAATAATTATTTTCCTATTCTTTTCCCTAAATAATGTATTTGTAACAGAAGGTCATTTTTTTCAACATGACTTGGGCACTTTCATCAGAAATGTTGAATTTATGTTATCAGTACAACATAAAAAGAGGACAGCTTTTCTAGTAAAAATATCTAATTATTCCTAAAACAAGATCAATTTATTTATTTGGCAATTGCATTAGACACAAATTTAGTTTGTATCTATGCAGTTTATTACATTGTCCAGATTAAATGAAAAAAGCATCAAATAAATGTCATCCTTATGCTGTTGGGTTTTTATAACATGCGTGTTCAAAGCAAAGAAGAACATACTTTCTTCTGGCACTTGGGGCACATCCATATACCCCTGGTGGCAGTTTTGAGAGGTGGATGCAGGCAGTCGGGGTGGTAGGCGCGGGTACAAGTGTGGCACGGATGAAGATCTCCTTCCTGTTTACACACTGCACAGTGATCATCATGCTGCAGCTCCTCCTGTGAACATACATTTACAGAAATATACCACACAACAGTCTGTCAGCAATTCTTCATATACACTTTAAATATTATTTCAACATAACTATTAGCCCTTTCACAAGTAAAAAATTATCTGTAAAAAAATAGGTAACACTTTATTTTAAGGTGTCCTTGCTATACATGTTACATGTACTTATTATTATTATAATAATAACAACAAATTATGCATAATTACTTGCAAGTAACCCTAACACAAACCCTAATCCTTACCATAACCATATAATAAGTACATGCAGTTAATAAAAATTACTCAGTACGTTAATGTATAATTACACCGTAACAAGGCCACCTTAAAATAAAGTGTGACCAAAATTAAAATAATTTACATTTGAAATATTCTGATCCCCTTTGAGATTTCTCTAAGGAGTTCATTATTTTAGAACACATCACATTACTAATTCCACAGCGATTCATCAGACTGGTCACATGAAACTCTACAGACACAATAGTGCTATTTGACTAAAATACTGGTTTTGATTATTTATTTTTTCTTTTATTATAATGACCATGCTAGTTGAATGTTAAGTTACAATGGGCTATGGGTGTCACAGTGTTTGTTTACGATAGAACAAAGTCAGAAAGTTTGAAAGGTTTTACTTTGGATTTTTTTTCTGTTCAAAAAACATTTGGTCTAAGACTGCTTTTGACCAAGGCTGTAAAATACTTAAATTATAATTTAGTTAAGTGCTTTGACACAGTCTCTATTGTTAAAAGCGCTATACAAATAAAGGTTAATTGACTTGACTTAAATTTTATTTAAAAATTTAAGTACTTTACGCCGATAACTGAATATTGTAATTTTACTCATATGTGACCGTGGACCACAAAACCAGCCTTAAGTCGCTGGGGTATATTTATAGCAATAGTGAAAAATACATTGTATGGGTCAAAACTATTGATTTTTCTTTTATGCCAAAAGTCATTAGGACATTAAGTAAAGATCATGTTCCATGAAGATATTTTGTAAATTTCCTACTCTAATTTTATCAAAACATCTTTTTTAATTACACAATTGAATTACTTAAAACTTAATTTGGACAACTTATAAGGCAATTTTCTTAGTATGTTTTTTTTTGCACCCTCAGATTCCAGATTTTCAAATAGATGTATCTCGGCCAAATAATGTCCAATCCTAACAAACCAAGCTTATTTATTCAGCTTTCAGGTGGTATATACATCTAAATTTCGTGTACACTTATGACTGGTTTTGTGGTCCAAGGTAACTGAACATTTTGCGTGTATGTTCCACAAAAAGAAAAAGTCAAACAGGTTTGTATATTTTTGCCATGAGATTCACAAACACAGAGTAATTTTAAAGTTGTACCTTCCAGCAGAGCTCCTCAGAGTCTAGCGTGTGAGTAAAAGCATACAGTAAGTTAGTAGCGTCACACTGTCAAAACGTAGTTATTAGAGTTAAACAGCAATGCCTGGCGTGTATTCGGCAGGTTAAAGCAGCTAGCATTTGGCTTTATTAGTCAACCTTTCATGTCAAAGTCACTGGCTTAAGAACTTGTTTATTAAAACATGCATATTTTTTCAGCTCAACCCCAACACCATTATGTTGTCATAAGTAGAAATGTATTTTACCTCTCGCCGACAGGAACATCGCACTGTTCATGTAACTGGAGGCAAGTCGTTTGCACTGAAAAGCAAAATACAAGATGTTTACAAATGAACATAGCCATAAAATGAACATTATTTATAGAAACTATGACTGGCAGACAGACCTCTGGTTCAAACAGTCCACTGTACGCAGGGTTAGCTGTGCTTCGCCTTTTTCTCTCCTGCCGTTTACTTTGGATCTCTGACAGAAATGAAAACACAGTCTGTGATGGAACTTTAAACCCCAGCATCTCACATTGAATCCTTTTCTTAGTTTTTGTTTGTTAATTTCTTAAATAGTTTAATTCAAATTTAAGCAGAAATCAGAATAATTGTGTCCTTTCAGTGTTTATTTAAATGCAATTTGTCACAATACACAGGATGTTGAATTGGAATTTGAAATTAAATCTATTTCAAACAATGCAACACCACAGTCATGTACCAACACGAATGCGTTCATTTATTCGCTAAAACGTATTATGCATTTTTTTAACTGACTAGACATTCCTCCGAGATCAATACTATCAAAACAATTAACAATCATCAAAAATATTTTTAACAAACATAACCACAAAATGACCATCACATTAATAATAAATATTGACATCAAAAATTCAGTCAATAGTCGGCACCGGTAGCCTTGTGAGCAGCACGCCAACATATAGCGTTGCTTGCACTACAGGTTCGAATCCCAGCTAGAAGACCTTTCCAGATCCTGCCTACTTTGCGTCCTATCACTTCTACACTGTCCTACACTAATAAAGTCAAGAAATGCCTAAATAAATCTTAATAATAAAAAATAAAGTCTATTGATGATATATTGATATTTGGCTCTATTTAAACAGCGATTTCAAACTTGGAAAATTAGATATTCTTCTCACCTATATTGAAGTGATATAAAAAATGAATGCTTGAAGCTAGAACAAAACAGTTTTTTTTTTAAAGCGAGGATTTGTTCTTTATTTTGATTATTGCTTGTTCAGATATTCATACAAACAAAAGATTTTGGGGGCTATGACATTTTTGTGAACATTTTCAAAAATGCTGGCGGTGGCAGGCAACTTTCTTTTTTCTTTTTTTTAATGATGGTGGGGAAAGAGTTAATATGTTCAACATTTAATGGAAATATTTTATAGGTGTATGTGTAATTCATTATAAACTACTTCATGCCAGCAGCCATATCACCCTTGCAGCCCAAGACCGTTTGCCCACTGAAGACATGCAGGGTTGAGCTGGTCAGTACCTGAATGGGAGACCTCCTGGGAAAACTAGATTGCTGCTGGAAGAGGTGTTAGTGAGGCCAGCAGGGGGTGCTCACCCTGTGGTATGTGTGGGTCCTAACGCCCCAGTGTAGTGACGGAGACACTATACTGTAAAAAGCACCGTTCTTCGGATGTGACATTAAACCGAGGTCCTGACTCTCCTTGGTCATTAAAAATCCAAAATTTCCCCATTGGCCTCTGACCATCATGGCCTCCTAATCATCCCCATACACTGATTGGCTTCATCACTCTGTCTCGTCTCCACCAATAAGCTGGTGTGTGGTGGGCGTTATGCCGCAATATGGTTGCCGTCGCATTATCCAGGTGGATGCTGCACATTGGTGGTGGTTGAGGAGATTCCCCCTTCAATGTAAAGCGCTTTGAGTACCCAGAAAAGCGTTATATAAAATGTAACGAATGAAAATACTTTGCATTTTATTCCATTTTAATTATAGTAAATTGAATTCATATTTTAATTACAATTCAGCATCTTGTTTGATACCTCAAATCAAATTCAGGAACTGAAGTGGCATTCATGTGGCACTTCTCGTACAGTGTGCAACCCTCTTTATGCTTTGTTTTGCTAATATTGGAGGCTTCTGATTGAGGCCATAATTTATGAATCATAACCTGACAAACTGGCTATTGAGTTGATATACGTGGAACATCATGGCTGATTTCCTCCCGGATCTAGCGGGTTGCCAAGTGGTAATTTAAAACCCTGAATGCAACTCACCTTCCAAGTGTTCTGTAGTGACCAGGCCTAGTGCAACCATGAAGGCAATTTTCTGTAGGACAGAAGGTTAATAAAGTGAATACATTAAACATTGAAATACATTTGATGTTAACTTAACTCTTCAGAAGTAATTTTACTTGAAAACACGTACAAATACCGACAACATGCCACTTCTCAGTTACTCAAGGTACCAAATTTCAGATAAGTTTTAAGAACCAGTCACTCAATCTGACAAAAGATTTTGAGGATAATGGAAAATCCTGAATTCAAGAGAGTTTTGTTTGAGCCATTGGTATTAGGATATCCTCAACTTTATATTCCACATGCATTAACTGTGGTTCTATGATGGACTAGCCCTACATTGAGGTTATTTCCCTGCCTATGACCCAAGACCCAAGGGATAGGCTCCAGCATCCCCAAATTATTATAGATAATAATTGATCCCTATACTAAAAAGTATTAGCAAATTCAGTGTTGTAGTACTCAAGACAACACCCAACTCAGACTCAAGTCCTCCACAAGTTCAAGTACTACAACACTGCTGTAATTAGTCATTGCCATGTCAATCAGATGGTCTCCTCTAAAAGTGCACTGGTCATGTCAACAATGTTTGTAATAGTCAAGACTAGTTGTAAGTTTACCTCTGGAACCGCCTCTTTTTTGGCTGGAGTTGAGGGGTCAGGGCTTGGCTCCTTCACAGGACTGTTAGTTTGTGAGGACAGAGAACTCTTGGAGTTGCTGGGAATCTGGGGCTGAATGATTATAACCTGGATACACACATTAAGGGCCAGTTTTACTAACAGCTTCCGCCAGCGCAAACCGTATTTTGGCGTTAAAATCGTACTGTCAGGTTTTACTAAAGACGTGCAGTGATGAATTATCGCAGAAAAGGCATGGACACAGTTATTTTTGCACCTGACCTTATTGAATATGCATTTCTAGGAGTTTCTCTTTCAGCTGTAGAGATTATAGAGAGTATTCAAATGAATCACGCAACGTGTTTTACTAACGTTTGTGCTTGTCAAATTACTGGCATTTGCGCCATTATTTAACACCCCAAAAAAGCATGTCTTAAACTATTTTGCGCTTGAAATGGCTGCAATTGTTGTTGCTAGGAGGAGGCACCACAGAGAACAGAGAGTGCATGGTAGAAGGGAGAGGATTTTTTTCCACATGTATTAATTCATTTGGAATGCCAGAACAAATTGTCCGAACATTTAGTTTGCCAAGCCATGTTATTTTAATTTGCTTCAGGAAATAAAAGATGACTTGGAACCCTCAACTAGGAGTCTCGCAATACCAGGTCTATCAAAACTTCTTGTAACCCTTAACTTTTGGCCTCCAGTTCTTCTTAACGTAGCCTACTGTGGCTTATTTATTTATTTATAATTTATTTGCGACTATGCTAATTTGCGCTGCGCTTGGTATATTGCATTGGTCAATATGTAAATGAGATGTTGCATCTGTGTTCTTTAATTTGCGTGTTGTGAGTAAATCACCCACATAAATTTCCACACCCATGGGCACTGTTTTGGAATTGAACTCTCGTGTCAATTTGCACTGTTTAGTAAAACTGGCCCTAAAAATCTTAAATCAACTGAACAGATAATGTGCCACAGCATGACACTAATGGGATCATGTCAGTTGAAAACTAATTCAGCATGCTGAGCAGCATGTTTATTCGGTAAGTAGGTGATGAAAGATCTTCTGACCTTGCTGTCATGGCTGAAAATCAGCGGTTGCACCTTAATGGCCTCGGTTGCTCCTGACACCCCATGGGCTACAGGTGAGGCTGCTGAGATGATGGCGTAAGCCACCCCTGGAATTGTGGAGGCTGTGGACGTGCTCGGCACAGATGAGGGCAAAGAGGAACTCTCTTCCTTCCCGTTGTACAGTCTCTCGTGACTGAAGGTGCTGTTGGCAGTTGGCAAAGATGCGCCTTGGCTCTTTGGACTGACCACAGCCATGCTCTGTGGCACGGCCAGCATTTGACCGGACTGCTGCCCTCGGCATGGGCTGTGAGGAAGGCTGTCTGGAATGAGAGTCTTTGGCCTGACCTAAAAAGACACAGAACGCATGGCACGGCACGGCACGGCACGGTTCACTTTGGGGTTTTCCACTGGGTACTGTACCTGGTACCTGATACTTTTTAGTACCACTTCGAGGTTCCATCGAGCCGTACCGTTACCAAAACGTGACGTGTAAACTCTGCTGATCACTGAATGGCCGGAGAAAATCGTCATTACTGCGTCACTGAACTTGCGACACGAGACCCTCCTCTACCGCTCTACCCGCTAGATTTAAATCAGCACAGCCAGCGAAGGATCGGACGCAACTTCTGTTTAAACAAACGCACATTTTTGCATCAACCACAAAATAGCAGTGTCGTTGTCTGTTGAGGAAGAACAGACGTTCCTCTCGTTGATAGCCGAGGAGCGGATCCAGCGAGCTTGATGTCGCGATCAAGGAAAAGCCTTATGTATAACGTTACTTTTGAATTTGCTATATTTTCAGAGTATGTTTTCTGTTTATATTTTTACCTCTGTATCTGTGTTTTGCTTCAATTAAAAACAATCTGATCGAATAAGTGTACCTCCAGACTATATTAAATGTGTATCATTGTATGAGCACGTAATGAACCTCTTGAAAAAGACAAATGATTAATGCCGCGATTATAAAAACCATCACATAAATAAAAAAAACAAGGGATACATTGTACATTTTGAAATATTCAAAAGTTTATTGATAATTCACTTTACAGAACACGCTGCATGAATAGTTAACTAATCAAGTAACGCAGCACACCTGCACGAACATCCCTGCTCTCCTCATCTAACGTTACAGCCCGTGTCACTGCCTCCACAGTCTCTGCTGCTGGGGGTAAATCACAAGCATTCTCATAGACCTCTCCATTGCTGTTAAACACATCCACATGCCGAGAGTGAAGAACACTATTCTGTCTCCTTTCTTTGTTGTGAGTTTGTTTGTGGCGCGTTTACGATGATGTCACGGCAGTAGAGGCGGCGCAATTATAACGACGCGTGAATAATCCCGCCCACTCTATAGCGGTACTAAACTGCGGTGGAAATGCAAACCGACCCGAACTGAGCCGTACCGTACCGTACCGAGCCGTGCCGAACCGTACCGTACCATGCAGTGGAAAAGCGCCATAAGTTTATTTCCCTAAGCAGCAGATGGTTCTTGGCTTGGGCTTCAACTATTTGGATCTCTTAAACAAAATTGTTCAATCTTTCAGGTCAAGTTTCTGTCAGCTTTTGATTAACATTTGCTTAGTTGCAGGTTATTTTGGATGACGTTTGGCTTGTTTATGATCTCATTAAATAAATCTCAGATGTTTATGTCATAAATGAATAGTTTGTGTATAAAATTCTAAGTGAGCACAACGTTTTCTGGTTATTTTCACTGTCATTTCAAATGCATTTTTCCATTACTATACAAAGCTGATGATGAAGGCATTTTACCCCTGCAATTGTCATTTATAGAGCAAGTGCAGCCCATTAAGATGTAGATTAATGTTTTTCTTCAGTAGAATGCTAAAGAAGAATTTTAGCTGAAACCATGATTTTTGGTTATTCATGTTAATTTGAGAGTCAAAAAAGCATATACAGGCAACACAAAATTAATACCGATAGCTCCTGACAATATATTGAGGTCTTATGAAGGGAAATAATCAGTCTGTGGAAGAAAATCATTTGCTAAATAAGCCAACATATGTCCGTATATGATCCAAGAATGTTTTTGCCAACTTATTCAATTATTCCAGAAGTACACTCAACTGAGGAAACATTGGGGACAAAAGAGCTGATGAGCAGTTATACAAGCATCCGGGAACCGAGCACTTGAATAAAGGGGCTATATGAACGTTTTTATAGTGTCTCATGGTTTAAGTAAAAAGGTGAATTGATTAAAACCAGTTTACTCACTTTATATGCTTTAGACCAGTGGTTCCCAACCTTTTTTTTGGGAAGCATATTATATATATATATATATATATATATATATATATATATATATATATATATAAATATAATATGCAATAATAATATAATTTGTTTGTCTCTTAGAACTGCACATTTGACATTGAGTTAACAGTAGGGATGCAACGATACCATTTTTTCTGAGCCGATCCGATACCGATCCAATCCGATACAGCGCCGTTTTTTTTTTTATCAATGTAGAATTTCTATACTTCTCTGTGTTGACCTGATCGTCCCTCTTCTGTGTGTTAAACACAACTGGTGGGTCAAAAGTGCTGGGTATACAGCCCAAAAGTAGGTTGCGGATTGTATACAGCCAAAGAAACAACATCAACAAAAAACATAATTCTAAATGCTTTTCTGATGCGAGACTTTTATTTTAAAAGTCTTGCATGGAAGTGGTTGACACTTCTGTCAGATGCAGTTTAAGTAAAGAAAGAGTGCCTGAGAAAAACATGCTGTCCCGATTCAGTATCTGCGGTCAGATGAGATATTCACAGGTTTAATGTCAGTGTCATTATTCCATCATTATTTTCATAATTTGTTATGACATATCGTAACATATCGCGTTTGTAATCGCAGACGAATCACCTTCGTTTATGAACACAATATTGCGTAGCTTGTCAGTGAACTACGGCTCTGTGCATTAACTGCCGCTCCATCTGAAAACAGGTGATGGAGATTTACCGCCAATCACGGAACCGGTTTACTGTCGAGATGCGCATGTTAAGCGAATTCGATTAATTGCACAGCCTTAATTAAATCTGTGCGTTAGTTTATTGAGCCTTTTCTTTTAACAGTTTTAAACCTCAGTTTCTGTGTGCTCTTGAAGAGAGCTTGACTATAGTAACCGAATGCAACACAAAGTTTGAATGCTGAATGGAGGACGACAGACAGACAGCCACAGCAGTGAGAAGAGTTTATGTGAACTTGAATTTAACGACTTCAATATTCATCTGTACCTCAGATTAAACAATGGATTAGCTTCAGAACACTTGAAATATAGTGCACGAACACTTTATGGTGCTTTATGATGTTTTTGTGGCTTTCGTGGGGCTAACAGAGTGTGTTAAAAATATAAAAGATTGGATGACCAATAATTTTCTCCTATTAAATTCAGATAAGACAGAGATATTACTTATTGGACCTAAAAACAGTACACAGAATCTTTTGGATTACAATTTGCAACTAGACGGATGTAATGTTACTTCCTCTACAGTTAAAAATCTGAGTGTTATATTAGACAGCAACCTATCTTTTGAAAATCCTATTTCCAATGTTACAAAAACAACATTCTTCCATCTTAGAAGCATTGCCAAGCTACTGAACATGTTAACTGTTTCTGATGCTGAAAAGTTAGTTCATGCATTCATGACCTCTAGACTGGACTATTGTAATGCACTGCTAGGTGGTTGTCCTGCATCTTCAATAAACAAGCTAGAGATAGTACAAAATGCTGCGGCTAGAGTCCTTACCAGGTCAAGAAAATATGATCATATTACTCCAATTTTACAGTCTCTGCACTGGCTACCTATTAAGTTTCATATCAGTTACAAAATATTATTACTTGCCTATAAGGCCCTAAACGATTTAGCTCCTGCGTACCTAACTAATCTTCTATCACGCTACAATCCAACCCACTCCCTAAGGTCGCAAAGCTCTGGACTCTTGGTAGTACCTAGGATAGCAAAGTCCACTAAAGGAGGTAGAACTTTTTCATATCTGGCTCCTAAACTCTGGAATAGCCTTCCTGATAACGTTCGGGGTTCAGACACACTCTCTCTGTTTAAATCTAGATTAAAGACACATCTCTTTAGCCAAGCATTCATATAATGCATCTCACAATCTTGTACTGCCAGTCTATCTGAACAAATGCACATTATTATGCTTTAGCTTGGGTTATACTGATAATTTCATCCAGGGTTATTCCTGGATGGAACAACTGCTACGCTAATTGTCTTACTGTTTCTATGTTTCTGTCACGGGATTAACATCCCGTGGTAGCTAGGAATTACACAAGCTTCAGTCTTGATCCAACCCTTAAACGATCTGAGATGACCGAACGCCTGAGAAGAGACGATGACAACTCCTCGGAGGACCTCAGAGGAAGCCAACCATCAGCGATTATACTGACTAAACCAAAGTCTGCCATAAATGGAGGATCAGCACCTAGAGACAACCTCTACAGCCCTGACCGTCAGCGGAGTCTAGGACACATAGATGAGCCCCAGAGACAGATCTCCAGTGAGGAACTCGCCATCGGGAAACGGCAGCCATTGGGAAAAGACCCCTGGAACCAGTGGACCACTTACACTCTGACTTTGCTGCAGTTGGAACAAACTACTGGTTCATCTGGCCAGAGGGGAACTGGCCCCCGACTGAGCCTGGTTTCTCCCAAGGTTTTTTCTCCATTCTGTCACCGATGGAGTTTTCGTTGCTTGCCGCTGTCACCTCTGGCTTGCTTAGTTGGGGACACTTAATTTCCAGCAAAATCATTGACTTGATTGCACAGATATTATTTAAACTGAACTGAGCTGCACAATGCCATTACTAAATTAAATAATGAAATGCATTCAGCTGATAATTGAGTGTTAAATCCTGTCATTTTACATTATTGACACAATTTGCCTATTTTGATATTATGCAGTGCTTTGTTACAATTTGTATTGTTAAAGGCGCTATATAAATAAAGGTGACTTGACTTGACTTGACTAAACAACAACACATAATAGTATACGCACAACATCGGATTTGGATCGGTCTCGTCTCGCCGATACCCTATCCACGGAAAATGACTGGATCAGAGCCGATACCGATCCTGAATATCGGATCGATGTATCCCTAGTTGACAGTAGTAGTTTGAGTAAGGATGCAGATGTAAATTTGTGTTCATTATCAACATCTGTAAAAATTGCAACAATCTCCTTTTTAAATGGTGAAATATATTTTTTCTGACTATTTGAGTTTTATTAAAATTAACCATTGTTCTTCCATAGTAGCATACATTTACATCATGATAACCAGAGTTAAAACCACACATATAGCACCTCAATGCTGTTGTAAAAAGGCAACTATATGGTTTCTAGGTAGCCTGTTTATATGTAAAACAGTAGTCTAAATACATTTATTATAAAAGCACAAATGCTAGCCTATAGCTTAATCACACATATACTGGAATTACATTCAATTACTCCTTTAATACACATCTATATAAATATAATACATTTGATTTAAATACACCACATTTCTGCCACAATACCATGGTGCAGTTAGTGTTACTACAGTATAAATCCATGTAAACGATGGCGATTTGTAGATTGAAAAGCCTTC